>CM060393.1:61476597-61897787 GCA_030545235.1 Helianthus tuberosus
GATTAGGGATAAAGAAAGTGGGGTTACTAAAATCTTTGAGCCATCAACAACTAATGCAACAGAATTATCGGTAACTGATGAAATCCAGATGAAGTTATAAACTTTGATTACGCCTTCAAGTGTCCAACTTATTAAACTTAGAGGCTTTACTGGATCCCACATGAATCTCACTCCATCGTGTTTTGAGTACCTGATTTCTTGTTTTAAATACCAGTAGTTATTGCTGAAAAACCATATCTTAATCGAGTCGTAAGTTTTTGTTCTAACAACGGCTGCAAGCAAATCTGAATTACAGTTCCATTTTAGATTCACGATAGTTGCATCAATTCCGTCAATCGCAGTAAACGAGCTCCGTTCTAACCCGTTTTTCTCGAAAAAAACTATTTTGTTATCGCAAACAGTGGCGATTTTTGCGCCAGATGGCATCCATTCCACGATTTCTCCCATAGAAGCGTTGGGTTCGGAAACTGAATGTGTGTTACCCGTGTCTCGTTCCCAGACTTTAAGCTTTTTATGCGAAGAATTTGGCGTCGAGGTTATTGTAGCAAAGAATTTCCCATCACCTCGCCAGGTAGCGGGACTTCCAGGTGTACATTCCGAGTGCAGGCCTTGATCACCTGAGACAAACTTCAGTAGTTGTATCAAAATTATAATCAAGAAATAGCAGAAAACAACTTAGAAACGTGTAGTAAATATCCTTACGTGTGTCAGTATCTTCAATATGCTCTTCAAGTGGCGTCTCATACAACAAGTCCCAATCATGAGTCATCACCAACATTTGGCCTATACCGGTTATAATACAAAGCAAATCTCCATCCGGGCTCGGTGAAATAGACTTGACACCACCTTCCACTCTGCCAACAACCTCCATTGCACTATCATCCACATTATAAAGTAACAGATCGCCACTTGAAGTTCCAATAATAAGTGATTCTTTCTCCATTACATACTCCATAGAAGTAATAAAATCACCAGCATCTAAATCAACAGTCTCAATCACAGAACTTGATCCCTGTGATTCTTCGTTCTGCAAATTTCAACATTTTTTTAGATTGTGAACAGTGCCTTATAGTCTTATATAGGGTTGTAAACTAAGTAGTTAATGCGGTAAAATATCGGATATCGGTCAAGGACTGATATTTGAGATATCGGTTATCGTGGTGGGATATCGGTAATGTTAATATCATGCTAAATTTATATATATAGCAATTTAACACTAACAATTGTAACAAGTAAGAATTGACTAAGACTTAAAACACTAACATTTAACAGTAACAACTAACAATTAAGACTTAAAACACTAATAGCATGATACGACCCCAAAGCTAGGTCAAAGCAGTTATCGGAAAAGGGGGGGAGTGGGTTAATGAGTAGCTGAAGTTTAGGGACAGTTATTTCTATTTATGTGTATTTATATCTCTTGTTCTAGTTGGGAGAATTGTCAATGTTTATGTTATCTAAATTGGGGTATCTATACCTTTGTTCTTGGAGATTAACCCATCTCGAATCGGGTCTTTTATCTTATAATATTTAAGTTTCCAGCAGTTAAATCTATCAGTTACGTTTGTTAGATTTCTGGGTTCTATCATTTTATTGTTATGGACTAATACCATTGCAAGGTATGGGGCTTGTCCCACATCGGTTGTATGGGCAACTGATGTGGGGTTTATATACCAAATGGGCTCTCTCACCCACCAGACTAGTCTTTTGGGTTGTGTTCTCCTGTTTGGTATGTAACATTGGTATCAGAGCCAGAACTCGGAGTGGTGGCCCACGGAGTGGTGGCCCACGGAGTGGTGGCCTGGAAAGAGCCAGCCGTGACCAACGTGGCCGTGACCAACGAGGCTCGGAGTGGTGGCCTGGAAAGAGCCAGCAGTGACCAACGAGGACGTTGGCCCTTAAGGAGGGTCGATTGTTATGGACTAATACCATTGCAAGGTATGGGACTTGTCCCACATCGGTTGTATGGGCAACTGATGTGGGGTTTATATACCAAATGGGCTCTCTCACCCACCAGACTAGTCTTTTGGGTTGTGTTCTCCTGTTTGGAATGTAAGTATGTAACATAGCAGCAATAAGAAGAATAATGAAAGGTAGAAATAAGAAGAATGGTACTGATATCAGGAAAATCGATGATTTATCGATCAAATATCGGTCCTGTATCAGTCAAATATCGGACAATATAGCTGATATTATCGGTACCGATATTTTGACCAATATTTTGTACCGCTATCTCGGCAGGGGACCGATAACCGATATATCGGTTGATATATCGGGATATTAACTACATAGGTTGTAAACAAACCGAACATTCAGCATGAACCGTTGTGCAGGAAGTTCGTTCACATTCATTCATTTAATTCATTTAATAAATGAACGAATGCCTTGTTCGTCAATGCGCTCGTGAACCGTTCAGTAACGTGTTCGTGAACGTTCTTTCATGTTCATTTGTTTATTTTGTTCATTAACAACTTTCTTTACATTTATTTATTCTATCTAAACTCTTTATATTCTTTCATTTTTATTTATATTATTATTCTAACAACTAAAATAAGAAACCCTATTCCTACCTGTTCGTGTTCGTTTGTGTTCCTTTAGAAAGCTATCGATTATCGAACCAACACTAACAAATCCATTTCCTTAATGAACAAACACAACAAAAAAATTGTTCAGTTAGTGTCCGATAACAACAAGGCTTCATTTGATTGGATAGTACTCTTATAAATAGAACGTCTAATTAGATTTCCTTGCAGTTACATGATATATCATCATACATACAAGAAACTGAAATTACTTGAAAGAAAGAGTAAGAAGAAGTTAGGGCTTACTTGAGATGAAGAAATAGGAACGGTGTATATGACGTTATCGGAAGAAGCGAAGAAGAACCGGTTATGTTCGATGTCGAAAGCGGTGCAACGAATGACTTCGTTTGGTGACTGTAATTGGAGGTAAGATGAGAGCTCCCATGAGAGTTTCAGATTCTTCATCTTCTATATGAAATCGAAGCAGTTAATAGAAAGATGAAGGTGCCCTAGATTCAGATGAGGGAGGGAGGGCTTTTAAAGGGTTTATGGCGCTGCGCAGAGGAAGAATGAGGGTTATGAATGAGTGCCTTCTTAGGTTATTGAATGAAAAATATTTATTATTTATGTCTTCTTTACTAGTTCATTCTGGTCCAGTTTTAATATAACAAAACGATTCATTTTGCCATGTAATTTGTGAATCCCATGTTGAAGAAATGGTTAATCACGATGTTAGTCATGGGTTGAGTCTCGTCGTCAAGTAGGGTTAATCCCTTTTTTCTTCGATCGATGGCTGGGTCCTCTCTAATCTGTCACCTGCAGTGAAACACACTGTGACTCGCAACAAGGAGAATGGGGTAGGGTCTCTTTGTTACCACTCTCTGTCGTGAGAATAAATATTTACTTTTGAAGCAAGATAAATGTCTAAGTAGTAAGCGTGAGTAAGCAGATTAGCATTACCTATTTAAAAACAAAATTAGTCCAGCATTCCACCCACTTTGCAACTTGCACGTGAAAGCAACGCTGGACTGTGGGACTTGAAGGGATATGGTACCAAATCTTGCACCAGGCTTGGGTGCAAGTGCCCCAGTTCGTGCGGGCGCGCGCGGACCCGCTTTGCTTTCCCACTCGGACAAAGGTGATATTCTCATATTGGGTATGAAAATGGCTGTTTTGGACAACATACACAGAACGCGGTAGTGGTTACTATCATCTGAATCCACATCTTCTACAACTGTCATGTTACTACATTCACCTTCTGTCAAACACATTTCTGTGCTACGGTCCCGCGCGGGGACAGCTAAGGAAGTGCAGAGTAATGTGTAGATGTGTTGACATATACATGTGCAACTCATCCAACGCATGTTACGAGCTTCCGCAAGTGGAACTGACACCTTGACTTCTGTGGATACAACAAGTCCCAATCATGAGTCAGCACCAACATTTGGCCTATACCAGTTATAATACAAAGCAAATCTCCATCCGGGCTCGGTGAAATAAAAACATGTCATGGGTAGCTAACCCACTGTTAAGCTACTAAACTGTGTAGTACCGAAAACTTGACTGTTGTATGTTGTTGTGCCCCGTATCAATGCCTATCATCATTGATAAAAGTGTTAAGGTCAATAGTTCATACCCGGCTCCCAGCACGGTGTGAGGTTTGTCAAACCTAATAGCGCTATCAACTAATACCCTGTTTGCCAAACCCGACAACTAATCGGTATAATGTGTGGGGACTTTCAGATAGATGTTCGTTTAGTACGCTAAAGACATGAAATGTAAACTGCGGTATTTATTTAGTAGTATTCCAATCCAGGAACATAAGGCGGTCTCAATCCAGGGATAGTAGTATTCCAATCCAAGAATATAAAGCAGTCTCAATCCAGGGATAGTAGTATTCCAATCCAAGAATATAAGGCGGTCCTAATCTAGGGATAGTGTGGTTCCCGATACCCGGGAATGCATGCTTTTAGTAAATGTGTGAACTCACCTTAGATTAGCTGGGCAGACTAAGAGTGTACGAGCTAGAATGGTCAACCACGTCCTATTATGGTTACCAAAAGTATTAGGGGTTGTTTATGCAATTCACATAAGTCCTACACGTATCTAGCAATTAGCACGCGTACAAGTTGTCACAAATATTTCACCGTGTGGTTTTCATGCACATGTTTACAACCTATGACATGAGATACGCTAATTATACCATCAATAAGCAAGCACGAACAACAAAATAGCAAGTTCGACTCTTGTACACTTTATAAACCATGCATAGCAAAATCACTGAAATTTGGCCGTTTTAGGAAGCTCGTTTACCATACTTGTGATGCTGTAAAAATTATGACCTTTTTATAGGACGTACCCCTCAGTGGGGTTGTCCTTGTGTTAAATTTTTACGGTCTAACTCTTTATCTAAAAATTTAGAAAAATCTTTCACTCTGTTGTGTCCAGATTCGTCATTTTCTGACTGCAGCTTGATGAAAAATTTATTTAAAAATCCTCAATTACCCGATTGACCCGATTCCACTTGGAGATTTGTACCAACACCCAAGACTATCTACTGTACAAATTTCATGTTCAAACTCCAAATATTCACCGAGATATGACGTAAAACACAACACACAAAATCTGCAGAAAAATGCAGCTATGATTACTGAAACGAAATAATTTATTTAAAATATCAAACGATGTCCAAAAATTGTGATTCTAGCGCCATTTGAAGCGTATTTCAAAATGCTACACTTTGGACTCAAGAAATTTCAGTTTTAGTTACGTTATGACTCGGTTACAGCCGATTAAAGTCGGTTGTAACTGTTGGACAGATTTTGATTTCGTTACCAGATCTCCCCAATCGAATATCTAATGCACCCAATGTCGCATAACGTTTATTTACAACAGATTATCATCATATGTCATCTACATTATTAAATCAGCAATTTTCAATCAAAACATGCAACCATCAAACCCTAGTTCATACCTAAACGACAAAACAAGATACCATACGCGATTTCATGCACCCTACACTACACTTTATCATCATAAATATCAAACATCCAAGAATTACACCAACCGAGGGAGTGGGAGGTCGCGACAGTGGAAGGGGGTTGCCGAGAGAAGAGTGAAAGTGGGGTGTTAGGGTTTTTGCTCGTTCTTTTTTTTTTTTGAATACAGAAACACGCACACACCAACATGCATACATACAACAATGAGGACTTGGGCTTGTTTGGAGTTGGGCCGATTGGAGGGTGCTTGGGCTGCACAATTTGGACCGAATGGGGGGGGGGGGGGGTGGCCGTTTGGGCTAAGGGGAATGCTTGGGTCGAGAACAAAAGACTAGGGTGTTTGGGCCAACGTTTTCGTTTATATATATATATTCGTTAGATAAAAGTTCAGATGTACACGACTACTATGTTATAAATAATAGAACTTATATCGAATCACACGACATGGAAAGTATAGCATAACATAAATACCAACATAATTTGTATTCACTAACAAGAAAACGAACAGTGCTAACCTTGTAAACACGGGTTGTCACAATTAGTATTTCATTTTATTATATTTTATTATATTATATATTAGTTAATTTTATATAATATAGAGAAAGAAATAGAGAAAACAATAACAACACCACTACGTTGGAATCTCAATAATAGAGAAAGTTTTATAGATATTAAAGTAAACCTCTATATTTAGAGGCTAATATCCATGTCTCTATATTTTTATTGTAAGTGTGTAGGAAAAAGAAATAAATAATAAAATAAGTGATTATAAATATGATAGAGAAATAGATAGAGAGTTGGATGTGAGAGATTTTGAAAAGTCAACTTAATTTAGAGAAAAATGGGTTTTTTAATTAAATTATAAAGATAGAGGTTCCAATGTGAATGCTCTTAGCAAAACTACTATCAAATAAAAGGAGTCACTCTAGCTATAGTAAAAGAAATGTCCAGCCGAATACAAACAATCATTTCTAAAACATATTGGGCAAACTCACTACTCGAGATGCATGCGCCGAGTTGACACAGAACTAAATCAATACCTACGAAAACGCGGGTCAAGAAACGCTGAGTCAAACGAGTTATACACCCGGGCAGACGGGCACTCGATATCCAAATGGCCCCTGCCACCACAATTACTGCAGATCATGATCATATCAACGCAGTCCCGGCTAATATGACCGGGCCGGCCACAATTCCGGCAGATCATGTCCCGAAAAGGGTCATCCCTCAATGACGAGCCCACCGGTCCCAGAAAGGTAGACGGGCGGGATTTAACAGAGCCCACCAGACTGGACGAGCCCGACTTGGGACACTGACGAGCTACATGCCCAGATATGCTGCAAATGTTGCAAACTGGATCATTACGACAGTCGCGAGCAAGGTGACCTGTTTTCCGACAGTTATTGCAAGCTTTCTCATTGGTGCAATCAGCTGCAACGTGCCCGGCTTTATAGCAGTTGTTGCAAAGACGAGCATCGTATGACGAAGCACTTGGGCTATGACAATCACGGGCCAGATGGCCGATTTTACCACACATGTGGCACACGGACTCGTTGGGGCATTCACTTGAGACGTGTCCTGATTCCTTGCAGTTCCAACACATGGTGGTTGATGTGCACTCAGCGGAAACATGGCTACAAGTAACAAAATGTAACATGTTAATCTTATGCATGACAACATATAATTGTTATCAACCTATTTACAAAATGGAAAGTTAACAATTGAGAATTTTTACCCAGGATGTCCACAATTGTTGCAGACAGTGGCGTTTGGACAATCTCTGGCAAAGTGTCCAGGTCGCCTACATTTGTTGCACAGATAATCTTGCCTGTAAAATAATCATTTCACCAAACCGAAAAACTGTAATTCGAATATTTGTTGCAATAAAAATTAAGTTACAACTTCAAGCTACATGCGTTTACTATTTATCATTTAGAAATGGGGATCAGGAACTATTAGTCAGAACACCAGACCAGTAAATATACACTGTTGGTCATTATAACTTGATTTCTAGTACTCTATATATGAAAATTCACTGTACACCCTTTATCATTAACTGGAAAACCTTGTCTTAATCAAAAGAAGAGGTGACGATAAAGTTCACTTATTTTGGATTTTAGATTATCACTATGTGTGCATGTGTGTACAGTGTATATTAAATAAATTAAGTTAATTGGGAAACTTCCTTTGCTCTATGTCAATTATGCCCTTCATTATGCCACTTGATATCTAGCTACTAATGGCTCATCACTTCTAGAATAATATCCACTAAATTCCAAAATATATACTTAAAAACATACCGATATGCAGGTTTATCCCTCTTGTACGGTGGTGCATCACGGTAGGAAGCTCGGTCTCTGCTGCGGAACCGCTTGGCTCGACCAGGACTTCTGCTCCTGTCTCTGCTCATAGTGGACACTGCACACCAAAAGTACTCATCAAATATTCAGAAAATCATCCAGAAATCATCTCCAAAACCAAATTACCACAACACAGCCAATAAACCGTACACTCGACTCATTTCAAGAACCCCATGCAATCACCAAATAAGCTGACTATAATGTTAATCAAACAGAAAATAACATAATAATCAGCAGCTTAGCAGATCTAACAAAATAACCGGTTCGTTAAATATAAAACTTACAAGCAAGTGCCACAAAGAAAATCATGATGATCTAAACTCAACCGAATCCGAAAACTTTTAACCTAATTTCTGTTCTCTAATAGATAATGTGATTTAAATACGGGACTACATAAGGTGCATTACTCATTCGAGGTTTAACCGATAAT
The DNA here is from genome assembly GCA_030545235.1 of Helianthus tuberosus. Taxonomy (NCBI): domain Eukaryota; kingdom Viridiplantae; phylum Streptophyta; class Magnoliopsida; order Asterales; family Asteraceae; genus Helianthus; species Helianthus tuberosus. The sequence continues at coordinate 61,484,909 of CM060393.1, forward strand.
TTTCAAGTTCAGGATTAAAGATCATCTTTTCAAACCCTAAAAAACAGATAACTGCATTAAATTATACAACAAACAAACAATGCAATATAAGATAAATGCAGCCGATGAATAAGTATCAAATCCAGATTATTGAAAAGACTGAATCGAAGTAATTACAACAACAAATTATATCCATTTTACGAACAAATCGCGATCACAGTGACGAATAATATTGTAGAATTACAAGCGTATGAGGTGATATTGTAATTATGTTGTTGAGTTTACAAGGAACTGACCTCAATTTGTTGTTTCAGACGTGAATTTCAACTGAAATTGAAGGGACAGGTGGAAAAGTGAAACCCTAGATTCGTATGCATTTCTGGAATTGGGGAATATTATAAAACAGGATGACCAAGTCACTGGTAGTATGAGTTAGAAAGGGTTATATGCTCTTTAGTCCTTTTACTTTTATCGATTTTTAATTTAATCCCTACATTTTAGGGGTTTTTTTTTTTTTTTTTTTTTTTTTTTTTTTTTGCGGCAAAGTTAATTTTATTAAAAACTAGTTTTATGCCCAGCCCGCGTTACGAGCCGCTAAACCGAATATTTATCCATTTTGGTAACATGTTGGCTTCTTTTTTCAATTACTTGTGCATACTACTCATAAAGCAATCTTAATAAATATTGCTTTGAAATGTAGATAAAAATACGCTCATTTTTTGATGTTTAGGAATTGTAGAGTAAATTTATTAAAGTTCAGGAGCAGCAACGTAAGCTAGCTTAAAAATGGATAAATGAAAAACTGAGTAAACTTTAGGGATTTGAAATGTAATATTTAGAGAAATAGAAAACAATTGCACTGCTCGAGTCTGGAACCCGGGTCTCTTGAATTTGTTTAGGTCCACATCAAACATCAAAACCACTACACCACATGCGCTTTTGATATTCGAATTTGCATTCAATTGTTATTATACTAATTTGAAAACGCAAAAAGATAATAAAAAAGCCAGTCGTCTTTTTCCACCACTAGAATTCTAGAACTATTGCCGCTCATTGTTTTTGTAGATATATGTAAATGTAAATGTAAATTATAACAACAATCTAGCAAGCTGATAGAATGCATATCAACATGGTTTTGCTACCTATAGCTCTTACAGGTTCGTAACGCAAGGTTTTTGACCTTATGAATGCTTAGGTGGAAGAGAGAGGGAACGGGCGATGCAGAATTGCAGATGTAGCGAGGAGAGAGCAAGGATGTGGTTCATGGTCATAGACCGCCAGTGGGAGATGAAACTCATCTATGCGAGAGGGGAAGGAGAGAGCAAAGACGTTTGGTCCGTTGAAGAAGAGAGGTCGCGAGGCAAGCTCCGGGAAGTATGACGTGGAGGCGTCCTTGACATGTTGTGGCATTTACTTATTTGGTGTTATCATCGAATCATAACCATGCGTTTACTTTATACTATTAGCATGATATCGACGAGGTTCTATGAGTTTCTCGATAACAAATTTTCATAATTATTTAGGTTTTTTGTAATTACCTGAAGATTAGGAACTCAGGGACTCAAAACATTATAAAATGAACGATTAGGAACTCAGGGCGTTAAACTTTTTGATTTTGGACTCAAGTGATTAAAACCACTAAAACACAGGGAGTCAAAAAGTAAATTACTCTATTAAAAATCTCTTAAATGACATTTTGTTAGTTTATGACGCTTTCTAATCGGCAAACCAACCTCTTCCTAAATACTTCAATTTGCTCAAAATAAGACTTCAACCCTTACCACTTAGAAGGACTGCACGTTAACAAACATCTTGGTTCCATTAAGCTACAAGTTCCTTTGGTTAGTTTATGACACAATAACAACTTTTTAAATATAGTCAAAAGCCATCTAAAAACGCATACACGCCATCAAAGAACAAGCATGGTAACTAACACCAAAAATGTATACAATTACTGAACCAATACATAAAAAGAAACCGAAGAAACTGGTACACAAGAATTGAACTAGCACCATGTTATCGATTCGAGAACACACACAAACAAATCCTCTTAAAGAACAGTGAACAAATCTTTACCAACCCATTAGTGTTCTTCTAACTTTATTGATGATATCTTGTTTTGCTTGTTTGCTTGTTAGTGGAAACTTTCGGTTTTCAACTAACAAGAACCTGTAAACTTCCCACTCGCGATCTAATGTTGAATGTCTTCCAATTTCGGCCTGTAAACAAACATGTAAGAAATAAGTATTTCAGGTCAACCCAACACATACTAAAGAAATATGCATTATAGGGTTCAAACCGCTTACCGAGAAGATGCAAATCCCGAGTGTCTTCAATGCAAAAGTGACGTCATATACAACGCGAGGCCTTCCCCTCCCAGACAATTCAACAGGATTAGCAACGAAAAGTTCTGTGTCGGGCCCGCGGTTGGATATCATGACTCTCAACGGCTGCATCATTTCCTCTTTCAAGCGGGAACATAAGGCACTTTGGTTCTCATTATTTAAAATCTTTTTCCCGTCTTCATTTTGAATAAATAGTTCCAAACTCCGAACCCCGTTAACACTAGAAGAAACTCTTCCATATGCAATCTAAATATAAACAACATAAGTTAATCTCTAGCAATTATGACTCAATTACTTATGAACAGATCGCTTCGGAATTTTGCATTGTCTTTAGCAAGTCAAACGAGTAGTAAAAATATAGAATAAAGTACATGGATGGTCCCTGTGGTTTACTAAAATTTTGGATTTGGTCCCTAGCTTTTCAAAAGTACATAGATGGTCCTTGTGGTTTGCACTTTGTAACGCATTTAGTCCCCAGCCAACAAATCTAAAGATTTTAGCAGGTCCAAGTTAGGGACTAAATGTGTTATAAAGTGCAAACCACAGGGACTATCCGTGTACTTTTGGAAAAGAGCTGGGGACTAAATGTGTTATAAAGTGCAAACCACAGGGATTATCCGTGTACTTTCGGAAAGCTAGGGACCAAATCCAAAATTTTGGTAAAACACAGGGACAATCCGTGTACTTTACTCAAAAATATAATACCTGTATATCGCAATCCTTAGAAATTCTTAAAATGTCATAGATGAGGCCTTTCTGGTCCCGACATTGTATTTGAAGCAACGAATGGGCCGGGCTCAGTAGATTATCAACCATTACGCTAGCCTCCTTAACTTTCGACGCGTCTTCCATGACTGAAAACTCACAGCTGAACAACTTTTCCGCAATCAATTCAGGAATTGTAGAAAGAACTTGTTGACATTCGTACTCGGGTCCCGCTACCTCAACTTCACAACTTATGCAACACTCTCCTAACACCACACTAAGGTGTTCACACGTTTCTTCTCTTCCAATCTTCGTCTGCAATATGTTCCTATTGAAAAAACACTACACGTTAGTCAAGAATCATATAATTAGCTTTAATTAAAAACAAGTTTATCTAAACATTAAAAAAGTTAATTACACAGACAGTCCTTAGTAACATCTTTGAGTACTAACTTCTTTTTGTAACAGGTTCAAGTTCTATGATTTCGCTTTTGTAACACCTTTGAGTATTAAGGCTAACTACCGTTAGATTTTCTGTTAAACCAGTGTAAAATGACTAAAATGTCCTAATATAATTTTCAGTTAGTACTCAAAGGTGTTACTTTCAATAAACCACAAGGACTATCTGTGTAATTAACTCCAAAAATTATATAAAAACTCATTATATTTGTAAAATAAATATTATAAAGTATGCTACATAAAAATATTATAAACATTTTTTTTATCTTTTATCATATTTGGACCCACAAATTTTTCTGTTGAAAGTAACATCTTTGAGTACTAACACAAAATTATATAAGGGTATTTTAGTCATTTTACACTGATTTAACTAAAAAATTAACGGCAGTTAGCTTTTATACTCAAAGGTGTTACAAAATCAAAACCATGGGAACCTGAACCTGTTACAAAAAAAAAAGTTAGTACTTAAAGGTGTTACTTTCAATAAACCACAAGGACTATTTGTGCAATTAACTCCATTAAAAACTTACTATAAAGGCGACTACTTACATGCTATCTGTAACAAAGAAAAGATCCAAGACTTTTCCGTCAGGCGTCGTCATCACTTTCAATCTTTGAATTGTTAGCTCAAGGTCACACAGAAGCTTTGTGACATCTACAATGATTGCAATTTAGATCAGAAAATAAAGATTTGGCATAAGCGAGAAAGGGGTATAATCGTAATTATACTAACCATGTATTAACCCTCTTCGATCCATTGAAAAAACCTTCAACAGGTACAATGGAGTTTGTTTAGAACTACTAGAGAGTTGATCAAGGTAAAACGCAGGCATCATCGATGGGCAACAAGATACAAGACGCTTCTTTAACCTTTCCCAGTCAACGCGTAGCGAGATCGGCCTTGGCACAACCCATAAAATCACGTAACACCATTTTCCGTCCGTAGAGAAATCTAAAGAAAAAAAATACATAATACATTACCATTTAAGCATGATTCATAAACGTAAAAAAGTCACACTTGATCTTGATCATTATCATATTGATTTAAATCAAAACCAAATGCATAACTATCAAAATATGCAACTATGGTATATTGGTAAATGCACAATATAATGTGTATTGTGAGTTCAACACTAAATATAATAATTAAAAAAAAACTTACTAATGCCAATTTCAGAGATCTACAACACAACCATAGTTGTCAATAGTGAATAGCGGTAAATAGCGGCAAAGCTACCTATATGCCATGTAGCGATAGCAGCGTCCGCTATTTCATGTTTAGCGATAAAGTAGTAGAAAATTTTAGAAATATTTACATGTATATTTTATCAAAATACACTATGTTTTCATGTATACTTCATCTAAATATGCTTCTTGTTTTCAATCAAAAAAAAAAAACATAATGGCTAATGCTATTTATATTTATAAAAAGTTGCTATTTGTCGCTAAACACCCTAAAGCGCCACATGGGCGCATCGCTACGTGGCGCGCTATAGCTGCTATTGACAACTATGAACACAACCAGGAGTAAACATTCCCCGTAAGGTATTACGTATTATTGATTAACTATTTATACGAGTATGATAATAGTAATAATTAAAAAAAAAAACTTAATCAACTCATATCTAATAATTATGATAAATATTATACAATACACCCTAAGTAACATAATATATTATTATATTCTATCTAACAAGAATCTTAAGTATATTCAACATAATAATCACAATGAATGAAGCATAACTTTATCACAATTAATTCATATGCGAATACGAAATCAACTTTGAATAAAACCCAAGATCTAAACATATAACAATATAAAAACCTCAAAATCGAATTAAAAACTTTGAAAAAAAAAGTATAGAAAATAAAAAACCTCCACGGGTAACATAGAGTCCGAATTCAAGAACAACTCTCAACAAATCACACCCGAGACCGGCCTTGTCGGGGCAGTTGACGGTGACGACGGTAGGGTCGCCGGAATTCTTACTTTTCTCGATCAAAACGACATCGTCCCACGACATACCCATTCTCCGTTGTTGTTGTTGTTGTGAATAATAATAATGACGGCAGAATTTGGTGGTTGGTTAACGCTGGCGGAGACAATTAGGGGTCCGCCGTCGGAGAAGAATCGGTGTTTCCGGCATGGTTTACGGTGAAAGTGACCTCCATCGCCCTTTGTTTGAGCCTTCTTTGAGCCATCAATTATTTTTGTTTTTGTATGTTGAGCAGAGGGTTTTTTAAAACAAGTTGTGGATGACATTGATATGTTTTGTTTGTGCCCACAAAATATTAGTTTGTTTGGTAACACATTGGGAAAATAGGAAACTAACAATACTTCTAGCCTCTAGGGTTTTTATATGTCTATGTTTAGATTATTAGATAGAAAGAATTTTACAAAAAAATGTTTACGCGACAACATGTTGTTTACGTCCGAGTTTAGTTTATACTGGTGTGGGAAGAGAGACAGACGTTTTTAGGGATAAACTGATCTGATAGATAGTGAGAAGGTAACATCCTACAATGACAATTGAAACAACACAAAAAGGATGTACTAAGAGCTAACAAGAATTGTGATGTACTCCTGATAAAAAGGTTAGAGACGTGAACAACTTTGGAACAAAAGAAAGGGCGGACGAATCAAGATGAACATTGTGTGGAACACTTCACTGCCTTGAAACGAATTTATCCAATTAACAGGAAACCACCAAATAGTTAAAAGGTTCAATGATGAGTCTAGATCATGAGCACTGATTCTCACGTCTGATGGTGGTCACAGAGTGACCCTTCTCTATGTGACGATGCTAACTGGTGTTGTTTTGAAGGTCCTTTTGGCATTGAAGTTTCTGGTCGTATCTCCATTAACTTAGTCACATATGTCGGATTCATAGCTTGAGGTTATTTGAATCTTTAGTTAGATACGTCAATTTGTTTCACGTGTCACTTAATATGTGAAGACCAAAGTCACTTTTAAGGATACACTCATACACGAATCCAAAAAATAGATATGTGAATCAAATTCGTGTATCTTGTAACTTATGAAGCTTACAATTTAAATTGCATCTTATAGCCTTGTAGGAATGGCAATAGCCAAGTGTGTGACAAGCTCAAGTAATCTCAGTCTCATAATTGATTATAATATCATGGCATATACTCGTTGAGAATTCGTCACTCAATACCCGTCACGTTTAAGGGTAAATGATCAGACAGATCAATTGTTGAATATACATATATATACATGCATTTTTTTTTTAATTTTAAAGTAGAGTGATACCGTATATTTTTGGATGACGACCTATAAAAAGTAGGTTAGAACAGTTAGACTGGACGGTGCGGGACAACGCCCCAGCCACCTCAATTGGGTGGCACCCCTAACACCCCTTGCCAAAGGGGCGCTATACATGGCCTCAACCATAGCCATAGCAGGCGTGAGATGAAGAAGATGAGGGGCCCACTTGTATCATCCAATCAGATTTCTTTTTATCTATTTTTATTAATATAGTTAAAAGTGGCTATAAATAGATTTTATTCCACATCGTGCTAATTAACAATAAAACCCTCGCTTACGTGGCATTATAAAACTCTTAGAGGCTTTATCTCACACTAGTTTTTGGACAAATCCTTTCATTGGCCACAACATGCTCTCCTAAACAAACAAAACGCCATGACAAATGATATGTGATACATCAAAAGTGAACATAGAAAACGCGATACGTTTATAAATGCCTCGGTATTAAATAATACACGCAATGAATAAATTCAACGTTTCATATGTATAAAACACAAAATGAAAAACGTTCAAATTATATTAATTGAAACGCTATTAAACATATAAAAGGATGAGTAAAAAATAAACGTCAAAACTAGATAATTAACGCCATTGTAACATAGATAATTAAAAAACACCAGATTATTAATATGAATTGCTCGAACTAAAAATCTAACAGAATTCAATGTTTAATATACATAAAATGCCATTCATTAAAACATAACCAATGCAAAAAACGAAAAAAAGTCAAATAAAACGAACAATTAAAAAACATCAGATCTTTAACATGAATTGTCCGAATGAATATCTAAAAGATAAAAATTAATTTAAATATGACATAATTACTTTATAACTCGCAATCCATATCAGACACCATAAATCTCGAAAAACTTGGAGAGGATGTAACAGGTAAAACGAAAAATTTGGAGTTTGTTTCAAAAGGTATATAAATGCCCCGGCAAAAAAAGGAATGTTTCAAAATATAATGTGGAAATGACGATCATACCCTCGCATGTTATTTTAGCGCCAGCGCCACGTGTCGCTTCAGGAATCGTTCTCAGCGTTTTCACACTTTAAGACGTTTTCTCCGGATTCCGTTTCTATATAATTAATATATTTGGGTAAAATAGTTCAGATAATTAGACGGAAATCACCTAGTCCCATGCTCGTCTAAACCGTGCAAAAATTCCTAAAGCTAATCACATACTCATCTCCCTATGAATCGGCTGATTACCGGTTGGACCAATTGAATCACGAACTAGACCGGATGTTCAGACCATATCTTATTTCCCAATTCATTTAGACCGTGGGGTATGGTGAGGCTTGGGTTGGGGCATTTGCTGACACGTGGAATGGAAGCCCCCCACCGCCTGGTTACGTGTCCGCGGGGTATGGCGGGGCTTGGGTTGGGTGTACCGCGTGGCAGAATATTAAAAAAAAAATTACAAAAAATTTATAAAAATCACACAACATTTATAAAAAAAAACCTACAACTTCATTAAAATTTTTAAAATTATATAATCCTAAAAATTACATAATCCTAAAAATTACAAAATAACAAACCTAGAGCGTTAAATAAATTTCAAAAATGTCGATCTTGTCGAACGTTTTTTTTTCCTTGCCTCGAAACTCTATGTTCGCCACCGCCACCCGGTCCTCGTGGCTTAACTCGCCCCCGGGAACGGCTTCGTAGTAAGCCTTGAAACGCTCGAGCTTGGGTCGTAGCTCGCGCCATTTATGTTGGCACGCGTTGAGGTTGTGGAAGTCGTTACCGACGTTATGTCGGTAGGCTGCGAAAGCTTCGGGCCAATATATTGTTTGGCCCGGTGGCCACCCCTTGATAGCGTCAACGACGCTTGTGACGAGGGCAAGTTCTTCCTTGTGGGTCCAGGATGCCATAGCGAGTTCGTGGGATGTTGGGGTTGGGGTGACCGGTGGGGTAGCGGGGTTTGGGATGGACCACGGTGGGGTTTGGGATGGACCACACGGTTGGGGTTTGGGGTTATTTATAGGGGATGTTGGGTTGGGTTGACCGCTTGGCCAAGCCAACGGTTTGAATTTAAAATTCAAACTTTTCATATGGACCGCTATGACATGGCGGGGTGAGCAAATGGGAGTCCGCCAGCTAGGATCTCAAGACCGCCCCACGCCCGCCCCAACCCAAGCCCACCCGGGATGGTGGCTTGGGCGTTTTCCCCCAACCCACGCCCCATACCCCACGGTCTTAATACTTCTATAACTCCATAAATTATTGATTTAGAACAATCATATTTTATTAACATTACAAATCAAAAAAAAAAAAGCTTCATTGCTTATCTATACTATATTATAATGCATGAGTGAGGGGTATTTTAAGATACCCAAAAAATAAGAACTTCCTCCCCCCTTTATTTATAGAAAGACCCCTAAAATGAGGGTAGTTTGGTCGTTTAAACACTATTTATTTTTTAGCCCCTAAACTTATTACACTTAAATTCCTGAGGTTTTAACAAAATTATAGATAATTAGTTACAATTCACTCCTCCATAACAAACTTATAATTTTTTACGTATTCTTGACATATATTATAAACTATACTGTTTAAAAAAATTTCAAAGACAGCATGATGACCTACACATTTTTGTCGACGTTTCGGTAGCTGTCCTGTTCAATATCGACGCACGGATTAAAAGGTACAAGTTGATAATGCTTTAATATACAAGTGATTAAAAAAGAATATAACAACTAATCTATACTATATAATCATTTAATTTATGAGTTAAATAATAGGTTCTATAACATTTTCATTATAAAATTTTAAAAACTAAAACTATGGTGGTAACGAGCTGAAACGCCATTCAGGTGGGGCCCACTAGTTCGACAACCAATCAAATGTTTTTTTTTTTTTTTAATTTTGTTTAATAGGGGCTCCATTCACACCCTCTAAATTAAAGGGGAGCTTCATCGCTGACGTGGATCCTATGTGGACTTGATAAAGCCCCATGGGGCTCCATCCACACCCCATAGCCTAATACAAATTATTAAAACATGTTTTATGTGTGAAAGTATATTTTATTTCATGTAACAATCAAGTCCCTTTTTATAAACAATTATAAATCCACCAATCATAACTCCTTCTTTATAAATAATTATAAATCCACCAATCATAGAACACCAAACTTTATGTTCACTACAAAATTGTGATTACCCAATTGTGATTACCATTAGTTTGCTTAAATTTAAACATAACATTACAAACATTTTTAAAATAACAAATACAAAAGTCTTTCCTTTTTTGTCCTTGTAAAATCTACATATTTTATATACACAGTGGCGGAGCCACATGTTAGGGTGAGGGCGGGCGTCCCCCTTAAAAATAGTGTATTTTGTAGGAAAATTCTTGATCGTCCACTTTTAAAATTCGACTAAACCCTCCGATTAGAAAATAAATCTTGAATTTGCTGCTGTTAAGATACACGTATTGGAGTTCAAGATAATTGTAAGTAGTGATATCCAGATGACTCAAAAGCCAAGAGGTTATGAGTTCAAATTTGTTTATGCTTATTCAAGATAATTGTAAGTAGTGATATCCCTCTTTTTTTTATTTTCTTTTTATTTTTTATATTGTTTAAAATGGGATTTAAACCACTGTAAGAATGTTGAAGAAAGGGGCTTTAAAGCCTCCCGTATAAGGTTAGTGGCAGACCCAGGAAATTTTTTTTCCTAGGAGTGTGGAATATTTTTTAAGATTTAAGGACACTAGCTATATAAAAAAATTGGGTTATAGCGGATCGGATCAGATCGGGTCATGTAAGACAAAAGAACATCAAACTAGAATGTATATAACCATCAAAAACACGTCAAACGTCATTACAAACGTATTTAAAATTGTGCCCTACAGGTTTTCATCTTTTTATAAATATCCAAAACATCATATAGAGATACTAAACACTCCATAATTTCAATAAATTCTTACTCGTGGTTTCTACCACATATAAATCATTCCATAACTTTATAAAACAACACTAAACACTTAAACAAAATAAACAATTATGTTAAACTATAGTCCATAATTTTCAATTTTATTTTCAAACACTCAAGCCCTAGTATTAAATGTTGATTACTTGTAACTAATCATTTAAACAAACAAATCTATAAATAAAACAAAAAAATTATTTAATTACAAGTCTAGAACAACAAAAAAAACATAAAAAGACCAAACCCTTATACATTATTTTCTCCTAATCGTCACATATAACAACAAAAAAATCAATGAAGAAACCATACCAGTTCTATATCGGAATTCTAGCGTAATATGGGTCGGACTTGCCGAAATTTTGGTTTTTTCGGCGAAAAAAGTCGTCTGGTCGTGAGTAGTTGCGTCAAGTCGCTGGAAGTTTGTTTTGGGGCGGGATTTGGAATTGGAATGGATGGATAAGTTTGGGGTATTTTATTTAGTTTAATTTTTTTGGGTTGTGTTTGGGCTTAGGTTAATAAAAATAGATTGTAGATTGGGCTTTGGGTTAAGTAATAAAGTGCATAAGTAGTTTAATAATTATATAAATTGTGTTATATACTTATATATCAAATAATAATTAGTGTTTAATTTTTTTTATAAATTCATAATTTTTTTTTCTAAGTGGGGCGGTTGAAAATTTTAAAGGGTGTTGGTGAAAATTCCCAATGGATGCGGTCAGAATTTTCGGCAAAAAATAAACTAAAAATTATTTTTTAAGGGGTGCGTCCGTCCACCCATCAAAGACGCCCTACATAAAGTAACTCTCATATGACATGATAAAGCGGTTATAGCACACCAGCCAGCCAGCCTTAAGATATAAACGTCCATTTCAAAGAAAACGATCGGTAATTAAAATATACGTGGAGATTGGACTTTAGCAATTATTGTCGTTATCTTGTGTACATAAAAGTACAAAATAAATGGGAGACCAACTAAGTTGCAAAACACCTCATTGTCGGAGAGCAATCCACTCTTTGTTGTTATATTCTTTTTATTGTGGGCTATAATTTTTCCGTATAATAAGATTTTTTTAATTAAATATATTAGGGTGAAGGGTATGTTTAATCACTTTAGGTTATTTGAGTTATTCTCTAGCCAATAATATCATGTCATGTCAAGTTCCCATTTCACTCCACATTTTACACTCAATTAGAGGGTATGATTCAATCACTATTAGGGTGTTTGAGTTATATATTTTTTTATTTTCTAGAAATTATTCATAAATAAATAACACATCATATTCCTCAATCAATCGTTGAGTATACACCGAAACACCACACTCACCGAATAAAAAAAGAGGGCCAGGGTGATTCACCGATCGGTGAAATGGAGTCCCCGAAGGGTTCACCGAACCACACCACGTACCCTTATAGATATAAAGGGATAATATCAAATAAAAATAATTAGAAGAAATCTTAAACTTTTATTTAATCAATAGTTAAGATGAAAATATACAAAAAAAAATTAAAAAAATGTTAGGGTATCTTTAAAAAATCATATTTATTGATTTTCTATCTCTACATGCATATTTCACCCTATTTTTTAAGCACTCGTAACTTTATTATACGACATTATTTTTTCATAAAAATTTCACCAAAAAATCGAATGTCTTTATATATTTAATTTAAGTACCATATTGTCATATAAAATATAACAACTAAAAAAACCTAAAAAATGTGTTGTATTTCTATGTTGTATAACATTTTTGTGCTGTATTTTTACTGTATTTTTATGTTAAATTTTTTGTGCTGATTATATTTTTTGTTCTATATTTTTTCTACTAGATTTTTTGTACTTGATTTTTTTGTTGTATTTTTAGAAAACAAAAGAGTGTCACATGTCATTTCACACTCATACTTAGAGTTAATTGCCATTTTCGCCCCTGAGGTTTGGGCACACTTGCCATTTTCGTCCAAAATGAAGGTTTTGTACCATTTTGCCCCTAACGTTTGTAACTTTTTGCCATTTTCATCCAAATACCTAACTAAGTTACTTTATATCTTATTATGGGTTATTTTTAACCTAACCAAGTTAGTTTATACCTTATTATGGGTATTTTTAAAATTTATCAAGTATAAGGGGGTAATTTATAAATTATCTTCTAGTTATTATTTAACCCCTTTATAAATTATCTTCTAATAACATGTGCCAAGCACATGAGGGTGAATTGGTAATTTCATTCATTTATCTAAAATATCTCATTTTAATGGTCTCTCTCTCTCCTCCATCTCTCTCTTCCCCTCTTGTTCTTCTCTATCACAATTCACAACCTGCCCCACTTCCATATCTCCAGCCACTGAACCATATAATCACGTGGAATTAATTTTACATATACACATGATATAACATCCAGTGAAGTTTTAATCAACAATTACTTTAATTGATTGTTAAGCTAAATGAATTAAAACAAATATCATCTATTCATTATTCAGTAAAATCTAAAACAATAATAAAGTAAAAAATACATTAGATCAACAATTACCACATCAGCAACTTTGAGCCATGGTGACCAAGGTATTGAAGATAAAAGATAGATCAATCTTGTTGTTCATGACACCAAAACTAGGTCTCCATATAACAAACTCAAAAATCCAAATCCAAACAAACACACGCTCACAAACCCGCCGTCATCATTATCTGACCCGCCGTCAACACTGGCGCGCCACCACCTGAAACGACTTAAGTACCACCAAATCTCTCACCTTCCCTGTCGATTTCGGTTTGTTCTTCTTGCCACTCAGACCAAACCACAGATCTAGACCAAACCACAGATCTGAGCGAAAACACCTAAGGTATCATGGCGGTGATTTAGATCTGAAACATATGGGGTCGGTGATGCGGTATGAGGGGTCAACGATTCAGATCGAAATCCTAGATGGTGCGACCATCGTGAAACACCAGATCATTGTAGATAGAGAGAGGTATGTATGTATTGTGTTCTTGTTCTTGTTCTTGGGTTGAGCATAGTGATGAGTGAGAGAGTCAGAGAGGAGAGATGGAATTCTGTAAATAATAAAAGTTAGAGTTATTAAAAGATAATTTATAAAGGCTGATAAATAATAACTAGAAGATAATTTATAAATTACCCCCTTATAATTGACAAATTTCAAAAATACCCATAATAAGGTATAAACTAACCTGGTTAGGTTAAAAACAACCCATAATAAGATATAAAGTAACTTAGTTAGATATTTGGATGAAAATGGCAAAAAGTTACAAACGTTAGGGGCAAAATGGTACAAAACCTTCATTTTGGACGAAAATGGCAAGTGTGCCCAAACCTCAGGGGCGAAAATGGCAATTAACTCCTCATACTTAGGGGACTCGGGGCGGTCCCGTTATACATGGCCATAACGCGTTGAAGTCCCACGGAACACCGCCGCCGCTTGATCCATCACGCGTTGTATATGTAACGCGTTAAACCCACCACGCGTTGAACTTTTGAATTTGATTGTTTTTTACCGTTGCAAATGACCGTTTGTTGATTGTTTTTGACCGTTTGCAAATGAATTTGATTGTTTTTTTTATATAAATCCAACATATTTCAATACACAAACTCAAAAACCTCTCAACTATTCTCACACTCAATACAAAAAATTAAAACACTCTCCAACTCAATCTAAATAATTTTACAAGAAATATGGAAGGTTCAAGCAAGAGAGGTGGCGGATCGAAAAAAAGAGGTTCGGGTACGAAGAAAAATCTCGTAAGGCCCAAGGTTCGAGCGAATCTTGGTGAGCCGGGGCGCTTTAGGTTGCAAGACGAACCCGACCAAGTCCCACCCTTTCAAACCCAACAATATCCACCGTTTCAATCGCAAACGTTTCAATCGCAAACGTACCATAACCAACCGTTCGTTCCACCGTTTCAACCTCACCAATTTCAATCGCAAACGTATCAAACCCAACCCCACACAATCGACCCACTACTAGAAGACAACACAATTCTCCATCATTTTGCAACCGCGTATCGTGAACCACAACAAAGTCTTGACGACGATGATGATTACGATCAAGAACAACCGTTCGAAGACGAGGAAGATGAAGAAGAAGAAAAAGAAGAAAATGATGCCGTTCACGAAATCGTCCAACCCGCCCGACAACTTTGGACGAGCGAGGAGGAGGTGTCCTTGGTGCAGGCGTATTTGCACTGCTCGGAGAACAAGAAACATGCCAACGAGCAAAAAAAGGATGCGTTTTGGAGACGGGTCATTAATCATTTTAGGCAACTTCCCGGTGCAAGGATACGAAACATGGACCAAATGACGTCGAAGTGGACGGATTTGAATGGGAAAATTAGTAAGTTCAACGGTTGTTTCGTTCAAAAGGTATGTTTTTTATTAAAGTTTTAATCTTTTTTCATTGAAAACTGTTTTTTATAAAAAAAAAAAAAAACCCGAACAGTTTAAAAAAAAAAAAAAAAACAGAACAGTTTAAAAAAAAAAACAGAAAACAGTTTTAAAAAAAAACAGAAAACAGTTTATTTAAAAAAAAAAACATAACCTTTTATATATTTTGTAGAACCGAAACCCACAAAGTGGAGCGAGCGAGGCGACAATCATGCAACAAGCAACCGAAATGTATTGCGACGTCTACGGCAAGAGGAGTTTTCCACACGTGAAGGCATGGGAAGTTGCGAGAAGTCACCCGAAGTGGGTCCCCGTTGAGTTGGTTGACAAGCGTGGTCCTACGGCTCCAAAAAAACGAGGAGGAGGTAAAAGATCAAAAACATCCGATTCGGGGAACTACACGACTTCCGCGTCGGATAACTTGCCCCAAATGAACTTAAATGACGACCCCCTTGATGAACCCGATCAACCCGTTAACGACCCCCTTGAAGAAGTTACACCTACAAGGCCACGACGCAGGAGAGGTGGTGAATCGTCAAGCAAAGGGAAGGAGGCGGTGGCGGAGTCGATCTCCAGAATCGAAGAGGAGAAAATGACCCAATTCAAGAAGGCCGAGCAAAGAAAAGAAACAATTTTGTCCCTAAAAATTGAACGCGAGCAGGCGTACAAGGATCACTTGAAGACGCTTGAAAGACAAAATGATTTAAAAATCTTGTGTGAAAAGCACGACCATCTCGACGAACCATTTAAGTCAGTTGTCATTCAACAAAAGCGCGAAATTTTAGCAAAGTGGGGTTGGGATATGCCACTTTAGTTTATTTTTTTCCCAATTTTAGTTGTTTTTTTATTTTCCTATGTAATTTTTTTTTAAAATTTAATGAAATTTTTAATTTTAGTGTTTTATTGTTAATTTCTAATTTAAAATAAAAAATTTAAAAATTAGTGAAATTTAATTTTAAAATGAAAATTAAAAAAAATTGGGAGTGATAGAATTTCATCACTAGTGATACCACCCCCCCTACATTTCTATCACTAGTGATAGAAATTTGGTTGATGACATGGCACGATCTTATTGGACAATGTGAGTGATACTTTCTATCACCAGTGAACCACCCCTAGTCCCCTTATAAAGACCAAAATGTTTACTAAAATACATTTATTTCCTACTTATAAGGAGTGTCACATGTCACCATCACAATTCTTTCTTAAACTATTTAGCCAAAATTTGTTTTTAGTGGATCTTTCCCCTAGATATAAAATCAGATTTTTTATATCAACATATTAAAGATTTGAAAAAAAAATATATGATAAAAGACATTAAAATGACCCGGGTTATGAAAGTATAAATGTAGATTGAAATGTAATTATATGTTGATTACATGTTTGTATATATTAATTTTCGAAGCTTGTCCTTTATCTAAGAAAATGTTAGATTTGTATTTTATGTTTAAATTTGTTTACACGTTTCGTCCTTTCCATTAACTATCGTCAAGTTTGATTATGTGCCCTTCATAGTTACACATAAGAGCAATTCAATCCTTTTACCAATTTATTTAAAAATAATATTTTAATAAATAAAACAAAAGGAATTAAAAAATACATGCATATATTATAGTGAGTTAAATGCCATTTTAGTCCATGTGGTTTGGGCCATTTTGCCTGTTTAGTTCAAATGTTTCATTTTTAACCTGTGGGTCCAAAAAGGTTTCACCGTTGCCATTTTAGTCCACTGGATTAAGTTCATTTATTTTTTCTGTTAACGAGAAGGGCAATTCGGTCATTTTATATGGCCAAATTGCCCTTCTAGTTAACAGAATTACATATAAAATGACCGAATTGCCCTTTTCGTTAACAGAATTAATGGATGAAGTTAACCCAGTGGATTAAAATGGCAACGGTGAAACCTTTTTGGACCCACAGATTAAAAATGAAACATTTGGACTAAACTGGCAAAATGACACAAACCACAGGGACTAAAATGGCATTTAACTCTATTATAGTTAAACACACACACATTTTCTCTCTCCCCCTCCATCCGTCTGTCTCTCTAGTGAGTTCTGATGTGTGTAAAATACAACATATAAATTACATCAAATGAAGCATAAAACTAACCCTTTTTAGTACTAATGTTGGAAAAAGTGTACTTTTGTCTTCCTTTTGTATTTTCAGGGTTAAATGAACGTAAATGAACAAAAGAAGCAAATATGAAGCAAAATCTAACATAATTACAAGAAAAGGAATAAACGTGGCATGCCCGACCACTCAACAGCATCTTCCCAAACAAAAACAAGCAAACAGAACGCTGAACACGCCCCGTGCCCAGCGGACACGGGGGCGTGCTCAGGTGTCTGCAGAAAAGATAAAGTCGTAAAAGCTTCTATTTCCCGACACGGGGGCGTGCCCAACCAACACGGCCGTGGTCAACGCTAAGATTCACAGAATCTGAGCAAATCTTGATAGTACAGATACGCTTCTACACACGGGGCCGTGCCCAGCGGACACGGGGGCGTGTGGAGCTAATGTAGACAAAATGCAATTAATGAAGAAAGAGAAAGTTGATGGACACGGGGCCGTGCCCAGCGGACACGGGGCCGTGTCCGGGCTTCTGTGCAAACCACCTCTCTCACACTTCACCCACACTCCACCACCAACACAACCCACATCCACCACCATCATCCATCATAGAGTGTGTGTAGTAGTCTCGGGATCCAAGATTGATAGTAAGAGTTTTTGACAATCAAAGGCCATGTTTGCCTAAGTCTCTTACATCACTTGATGAAGACAAGCATTTAGTGTAATACTTTTGTTTTTTAATATTTTCGCACTTTTTATTTGGTTTTGTATCAATGACTTTAATAACTATTTTCTTATGTTGAAGGTGAAACTTCCTTATCATTTGCCCGTGGTGTCTTGGCGTTATTTTACTGTCTATATAAAATAAAAGATTTACACCATTCATATCTCTACGGTTTATATAGAGCCTTGTTCAGTGTATAGATCCTACAAGGACCTGGGTCAAGCTTATTAGGACCTCCTTCAATACCCACTGGTATTTGATGGGCGAAAGTAAAAACAATCCCTATCTCTCTCTCGAATGCTCTCAACCATCCCTTCGAGATGAAATGATTCTTGAAGAATTGCTTCAAATGGAAGAACTAATTCTCCGATGAATAAAAGAACTTGAGATGGATATGACTAATTCATCTCAAGACGACGATCAAGGAGAATTAGTGGGGTTACATTCGAATTATAACAACATCGTTGCTCCCGAAATCACCTCTAACTCTTGCGAGGACTTGAGCGATAGTCGTCCCTGTGTCGATTGTGCCGTGAAGGACTCCCCATCGGTTTCCACCGATGCATACATAGACCTGAGCGATTCGACATACACCTTCTTTAACGAGAGCCCGGATAAGGGAAATAAAGGTTGGTTTTGCCCACCGATATTTAGCTTAGGAATCACCCTTTCCGATAACCTCTTGCGTTTGTCTAAAACTAGGGCAACTTAGGTATCTCAGGCACTTAGGTGTTGTTCCATCCAGTAAAGAACCGTCCGATCCGGATGAACTCCTTGAAAATAGACGAAACTTCATAAACAACTTCTAGCCACGGGGCCGTGTCCAGGTCAGCACGCCCCGTGTCCACCAAAAGATTCCCGTCTAACTTTTGGTCAGAATACGGACAAAAAGTGTCAGAATTTCGCCTGCACACGGGGCCTTGTCCAGCGTGCTGTCGTTTTCTATAAATGCAGCAAGATTCCTGCACTTTTGGACCCATTCCAAAGACAGAGATCTGGTGGGATCTTCACATATATCATACTAGGTATATTTTAAAGAAGGTTCTCAACAACCATCTTGTCTTTTCTACTTTTGTCATTTGCCTTCTTCTTCATTTTTCTCCTCTAAACCTCTATTAAAGCTTGAAATCCCCATAGTTTCAAGCTTTATTGTAATATTTGTTAGGTTTTTATTCAAGGAATCTTGTCAAAAATAAGTTTTACAACACTGTTTTAAGTTATTTCTGCTTAAAAATGCTTCAAAAGTCAGAAAAATAATTTAAAGCTCCAAGATTCCTTGTTTCAAAAATCTGCAGAGAGGTGAACACGGGGCAGTGCTCGCTGAGTACGGGGCCGTGTCCGAGGTACTGTTTCATTAAATTGAACTCTTTTCGGTTTGTTATCTTAGAATATCGACCAGAAATAGCGGAACATCTTCATCACACTCCAGAAACAACCGACAAAGAAGAAGGTCATCGGTAGAAGACTCTCTTGTGAACTACGTGTATGCCTTGAGAGAGGCCATCGATGAAATGACAGGAGTGGAAGAAGCTTTGGTCGATCGTATAAATCATTTATCGGTGGGACTAGAAGGATGTCTTCGAGAAGTCAACCTTTTGCACCAAAGGTTGAATATTCTCGCTTCTCCTCCTTTGGTACCAATCATTACGCAAAGAGCATGGAATGTGGTACCGGAAGTCATCATACTGGACGAGTGGTACGCCATGCACACGGAACCCCCTCGAGACATATTACATGGGGTCCCAGTTGCCGTCGCTCCCCTTCCACAAGATATTGTGGAAAATGAGCCCGCCTTTTTTTTCTCCCAAGAGAGATAGAAGAATGGCTCAACGACATCTAGAGGACACCCCTCGGTTCCGAGTTCTAACAAGCCTTTAAATACCGGAAAGCTACTTCCGGGCTTTTGATATTCCTACAATAAGGGTAGAACTCCTTAGGATGATTTCATGTATCAATTGACCTATCTATCTTAGGAACTTTTCAGTTTTCTATTTTTCTTATTTATTTTTAATTTTCTAGGAACTTAGGTAGTGTTTGGTATGTAGGAATGAGAGGTGGAATGGAATGAGTGATTACGACGGAATGAAGAAAAGAGTGTTTGGTTGGTCAATGGAATGGAATCACTCATTCCAAAAGTCATTCCATTCCCTCAAATTCATTCCTTCCACCCCCCATGTTTTTTTTCCATTCCATCCCCTCTTGCACCATTCATCAACAACACCACAACCCACGACCTTCGCCACAACCCACCACCACCACCACCACCCACCACCAACGCCATCGCCGCCGCCCGCCACCACCGACGCCATCGCCGCCGCCCGCCACCACCTCACCCCGACAGCGACCGCCGCCCCCGCCACCCACTCGCCACCTTATTACCCACAGCTGTGACCAACCACCAACGCCACTCGCCGCCGCCGCCCGCTACCATCGTCGACGCCACCACCAACCACCACCTTTGCTGCCACCCACCACCAACGGCCACCTTGTCGCCACCACCACTCGTCGTCACCGCCGCACCACCACTCGCCACCACCACCACCCATCGCCACCGCCGACACCCACCACCGCCACATATAACCACCCACAATCACTACCACCGGCCACCACCACTCACCGCTAATTTTATTACTCCGTTTTTCTTGCCTACCGAACAATACACAATAATAATTCATTCCATTCACATGGTAACCAAACAAGACATGGAATGGTAATGATCCATTGCATTCCCTCGTTCATTCCATTACCTCGTCCATTCCATTCCTTCGTCCATTCCATTACCCCATACCAAACAGGCCCTTATGTAATTTGTTATTTTCAATGAATGATGGTTTTAAGTATTAAATGGTTTTTGGATTGTGTTGTAATGGATAAAACACACTCGGGATGATGGAGGATACTAAGGGAAACTTGAACCCACACCCCATGCACAAAAACAGAGCCTCCCGACTCTTTTTCTTCATTACAGCAAGTTCAGCACGGGGTCGTGCTCAGCCAACACGCCCCGTGCCCGATGATCTGCAGAAAAATGCCCAGTTCAGGTAACTGGACACGGGGCCGTGTTCACTAAACACGCCCCCGTGCCCAGCCTTTTGTAAACTATGACACTGGCAATCTGAATACGGGGCCGTGCCCGGTCAGCACGACCCGTGTCCAGACGCCCAGTAACATAAAATTTTGTTTTTAAACACCTATTTACACATTCAATCAACCTAAAAACTTATTTTTGGGACACATTGAGGACAATGTATAATTTAAGTGTGGGGGGATGCTAAAACCTTGAATTTTGCAAGTCCTAATAACAAGCCTTACACAAAACTCTATTGGAACCGCTAATCACCCCAAATTTTTTTCAAATTTTTTTTATTTCTTTTACTTGTCTTGGTTTAATTTGGAAATAACAAGTTCTAAAAAGGTTATATTTTTATAAATTTACAACCGATAGCGTCGTGATAAAAACAACCAACATAAGAAAATTATAAAATGGCATGACAAATCTAGTTAAAATTTGATTATATATACTTGATCACATTATAAACCCATTCCCACAAAAAGTGAGTTTTGAGCCTTTATTTAGCTTACAAATACATATCTTTAGACTAAATGCTCATTTTTCGTTTCTTGTGTGAATAGCCGCTTGGTTTCTTACGACTCTAGAACTTGCCATGATGATACATTCCCGGTCCTACCAACTTAAACCCAAGTAAGTAAATGATGGAGGCATTAGGACTAACCCTTTTTCTTTTCAACACCATTATTTTTCATTTTTTTTACCACCTACCCAAAATCCCCCTAGTTAACCCCTTTGAGCCTAAACCTTTTCATTTCTAAACCCACAAAACAAACACCCTTTACCCACCAAAACCCTTTTTATTTTTAACCCTTTATTTTAGTAAAAAGCTCGGTCTTCATGTGACATTCCTTATCAAAAAAAATGAAGTATAGCAATAAACAAACAAGTTCCTCAAAAGAAACTTTGTTTGAAAATGCTTTGTTTGAATAAAAGTCACAAAAACAAAAAGTTTAACGACGACCGACGCTTTTTACGCTTTTGCCCTTTTTACTAACCACTAACCCAATACCTTTATCCCAAGCCTAACTCTTCCCCAAAGTCCTCTTGATATTTACAAAGGTGTATAGTTAAAAATGAGGATGATTGATTGCTTGGGAAGCATATGGTAGAAGTAAGTTCCATGCCGGTCCCGAGTGTTTCACAAAAATACATCTTCGACCGAGTGTTGAGTGATCTCCCATAAGGTATGTGAACTTGTATATAAATGGAATTTTAAAGAGGCATGTTATGCCCAAATAAGTAATTTCTCTTATGAAACGTTCAAAATAAATCATAACGAATAGGATTGTAAATAACATAAAAATAAAGCCCAATAAAGATCTTGGATTCCCGACACTCAAGACAAGCCCAAAAAATTCTATTCTACCCATTCCATTTGGGAGTGTAAGCCACATTATAAAGAGTTTTGCTTGAGGACAATCAAAGATTCAAGTGTGGGGGTATTTGATGTGTGTAAAATGCAACATATAAATTACATCAATGAGGCATAAAACTAACCATTTTTTAGTACTAATGTTGGAAAAATGTGCTAATTTTGTCTTCCTTTTGTATTTTCAGGGTTAAATGAGCGTAAATGGACAAAAGGAGCAAATATGCAGCAAAATCTAACATAATTACAAGAAAAGGAATAAACGTGGCATGCCCGACCACTCGACAGCATATTCCCAAGCAAAAACAAGCAAACAGAAGGCTGAACACGCCCCGTGCCCAGCGGACGCGGGGGCGTGCTCAGGTGTCTGCAGAAAAGGCAAAATTGTAGAAGCTTCATTTCCCGACACGGGGGCGTGCCCAGCCAACACGGCCGTGGTTAACGCTAAGATTTACATAATCTGAGCAAATCTTGATAGTACAGATACGCTTCTGCACACGGGGTCGTGCCCAGCGGACACGGGGGCGTGTGGAGCTAATGCAGACAAAATGCAATTAATGAAGAAAGAGAAAGTTGATGGACACGGGGCCGTGTCCGGGCTTCTGTGCAGGCTATAAATAGAGGTGCTTGGTTCACTTGAAAGGCATCCCTTGGCAAACCACTTCTCTTACACTTCACCCATACTCCACCACCATCACAACCCACATCCACCACCATCATCCATCATAGAGTGTGTGTAGTAGTATCGGGATCCAAGATTGATAGTAAGAGTTCTTGACAATCAAAGGCCATGTTTGCCTAAGTCTCTTACATCACTTGGTGAAGACAAGCATTTAGTGTAATACTTTTGTTTTTTAATCTTTTCGCACTCTTTATTTGGTTTTGTATTAATGACTTTAATAACTAGTTTCTTATGTTGAAGGTGAAACTTCCTTATCATTTGTCCGTGGTGTCTTGGTGTTATTTTACTGTCTATATAAAAAAAAGATTTACATCATTCATATCTCTACGGTCTATATAGAGATATGTTGGCTACCTGGTCGGGGGTTAAGGGAATGGTTTGGTAAGGTTCTTGCGTTGTTCAGTGTATAGATCCTGCAAGGACCTGGGTCAAGCTTACTAGGACCTCCTTCAATACCCACTGGTATTGGATGGCGGGGGTGCGAATGGCTTGATTCCCTCATATGTAAACTTCTGTTAATACATTAGCCCGGCTACTTGGGATTGTATCCCTGCTGACTCAAACCACTTAGCCAAGGGTAACGTCACCTTCAAAAGAGGGGCCTACCATATTACGCATTAATAACTTAATTAATTATCTTCCAATATTCCAACCCTTTAGGATTGTATCCTTGCTGACTCAAACTACTGGGTTGAGGGTAACGTCACCTTCAAAAAAAGAGGGGCCTACTACTATAATTAAGATAATCTCTTAAAAAGTGCAAAAGTGCGGAAAACATCAAAGGTTACACTAAAGGCGAGTCGGATCCAAGTGACTCATCTTGTCTATCTGTTTTTATTTTTTTTAATTTTTCAGCATTTTTAGTTTTTATTTTCATGTTTAAAACTTTTCCTAAACTTTTGATTTGATTAGACGTTGAGGATAAACCAGTACTAAAAGCTCTTGTGTCCTTGGACGACCTCGGTATCTTACCAACGCTATACCACGCTCACGATCAGTGCACTTGCCCATATGTGTGTTTAGTGTTAGTAAAATATCATGTTTTATAAATTTAAAACTTGACTAAAGTGTTAAAAAGGGCTTAAAATATACATAAAAACATATCACACCTAACGCACATCAATTCCTTGCTTCGTGAGCCAACCACTCCAGCTATCACCACCATGTCCCCCCTCTAATCTATCTCTCACCCCATCTGTTGATCTCATCCACACACCTCAAACCGCACCATAACGACCCTTATCCCACTATTTCTCAACAACCCATTCAACATCCCCCCTCTTGCGATATTGAAGCTTATGTAACGCTATGGTTTCAAGGCTTGATTCAACTGGAATAAGAAATGGTTAACTACGCCGATGGTGTAGGAGACATTTGACGTTTTCAACCATGTACATCCCGGTTTTCACCACTAGTATGCTTTAACAAGTTTATTTCAACGATATTTTTAATCATGAGACAGTAAGCAATTTTAAACATGTTGATTTTGAGTTAATGGACGTTACAGGACTCAAGGGTAGCTGTTTAAAATTCAGATCACGTAACTTTGAGAACTAATCAAATGGAGACTAAAGTGGAAGGGCCCAAGTGAAAGTATGGTGGTTAAAACACTAAACTAAGCCCTAGATGGAGAATAGTGTCAATCCACGAGAGTTGCGACCAAGAATGGGAGAGCGGGAAAAAGGGTGTGGCGATGGTCGTAGCTTGCTAGCGGTTTCCAGGTAAGTTTACGTAATCCAAGCTCTCGTTTTACTGTTTAGAATGAAGGGATGATTGATTGGGGGCTTGATTTTGATGTTAGGGTTTGTGGATCTCTGTAATTAAGCCATGGGAAGAGGATTAGAGTTGTATTGATGATGGAATTAAAAAAACGAGAATCTAGTGAGTTTCAAGGTTTCTTGATCATTATTCTGGCTCTTCGACGACAGATGGAGGCGGTGAGGGTACATGTCTGAGCGACGCGATCGCGTGAATATAATATTCGCCCAAATCGGAATTTGTTTGATAGAGTTTTAAGACACGTGAAACTAGGATTCTAACGGTCTGTTATGTTTTCCGGTGACGACGACGATTTAGGGTGGTAATGCTCGGCGACGTGATCTTATAAATATACTATTCACCTAAAACGAAGTTCGTATGGGTCGGTAGTGCTAGTAGTCATTATCATCGGTGACTTGTAATACCCCAAAAATACTAAATTTGGTTATAATGTTTATAACGATATTTAACATGATGTGTTATAATTTGGAATATTTTAACTTAGTTAGAAGTTAGTTATTTACTAGTGGTAATAAGTGGGTTTAAACCAAATAAACTAACTAGTAAAAAACATGGGTTGAAAATAAACTTGTAGCAAAATTAGTTGATTAAGAAAGAGAGAGAAGGAAATGGGTGTGTGTTGACCAAAAAGAGAGAAAAGGGGGAAAATACACCAAAACTCAATTAGCTTAAATTCTAGCAAATTCAGGGGTAAACTGAGGCTAAATCTTGTGCATGAACCTTGATTATTGATCATCCATACTTGATAATCAAAGGTAAGTTGCAATATACATTTGCTAAAGTGTAGTATGAGGAGGGGCTTGATTTTGCTAATCTTGAATGGGTTTGTTGATGCTATTAAATAACTGATGTGTGAAATTGGTTTAGAACCATGAATTGAAAAGAAATACATGTAGAAATTATACGAGTCATTGTTCTAGGTTAAAACTCTCATTGAAGATGAAATGGGTTTTCACATGTTTATGGAACTTCAGCCTTTCTTGGTGAAATTGTAGATATTAGTCATTTTGCATGAAATTGTGATGATTGAATGTAGATGAATGACTAAGAAATGTGATTGCTAGTGCTACATGGCAAATTTCTAAAATTTAGACATCTTGGATTAGAATTAAAAGTAGTGCCCATCAAGTGTTCGATAAAATTTAGACATCTTGGATTAGAATTATGTGACGGACATGTAGTAACTGGAAGGGTTACGTATCGGTAGTCGGGACGTCTTGTTTAGGCATGATAAACGTATTAATCCAATAAAGGACCAGTTTGCCCACCTGGGGACTAACGATGAGAGTACCGATACCTATTAGGCCAAAGCATGTCACACCAAACGTCACTTAAACTAACGACACTTTGATAAGTCAATGCGTCCGTGTTAAGTCATGGATGCCCTCTAAACATCATTCTATATCACCCCAAACTTGAATCAAATATCATTTCTATGGATTTTCCTTTGGGTTTAGTATATGTCCGTTGGTGAACATACGTTGATCATGCAAGAGCTCGGTAATTGCGGGGCCCACGTGATTACGAAAGTGACGCATGTAAAACATATCAAACTCTATGACGTATCAAACCCAATAATTTCCAATATTTCATTTTGAAATATCTATCATAAGTTTACATTCTATGGTTCATATGATTTTTGTGTGGATTTGTTGGTTTCATTTTTATGTCACGTTTTGGATTATTAATATATACCAAGTAACAAAACTTTTCATATCATAAGTTTCCTATTTTAATTGACACTTTATACATTCTTACTAAAAAATTCACGTGTTGTGTTTAATCCTTGTAGATGTCGACCAGACGACACCGTATCGGAAAACGTACCGAAAGCTCCGGCCGACGTATGGCGGCCCACATTACGGAGGAAATGGCCGCAGTGATCCCAAATATCATAGTACAAGTACAATGGGCCCTTCAAGGGACTGGCAATCAGGGATGTCAGGAAGGCGCGAACTCTTCTAGATGCTCCTTCAAGCATTTCAAATCTTGCGACCCTCCAACATATGATGGCACCACCAGTGCTACAATCCTCTTCCGTTGGTATGAGGAGATGGAAAGTACTTTCTTGAACTATGAGTGTCCTGACAACCGCAAGGTACGATATGCGATAGGACGTCTATTAGGGAATGCTTTGTCATGGTGGAATGCAGAGAAAAACACACGCAGTGCTGAGGCCTTTGTTGCCTTATCATAGGATTAATTGAAGGAATAATGATTGAGAAATTCTTCCCTCGGCATGAAATTAAGAAACTTGAAGACGAGTTCTGGGCGTTGAAACAAGACAATGGTAACAAGGTGGCATGCAATAAGCGTTTTCATGAGCTGAATAGGATATGCACATACCTGTTCACCCCTCTCACACGTCTTGTAGAACAGTATATCGAGGGCTTTCCTTTTTTTATTAAAGACACGGTGGAAGGTAGTAGGACAGAAACTCTTGAAGCAGCTATGCGGCTAGCTGGCCAACTCATTGAAAACCGCATAAATCTAGATCGTGAAGGGAGCAAGGGGTCAGCTGGCAAGGCTCCTGTTGAAGACACAAAAGTGGTAAAAGAGAACAAAGCTGAATCATCCTCTCGTTTTGATTCAAAAAGGAAGTGAAAGGAGAATGGGAAAAACTATGTTGTTACCACTAACTCTCCTATACCAGCTATACCCAATGTTGTAGAAGGCGCTAGGCGCTAGTCGGGCGGTGAGGTACAGCCTAGGGATTAATCGGGATTAATCGGGATTAATAGGGATTAATCGGGATTAATAGGGATTAATCGGGATTAATCGGAATGGGATTTTTATATGTATTTTTTCAAAATTATATATATATACCCAATAATATAAAAATAATACTTCAAAATTCACATAAATACTTCAAAATTTACATAAAAATTCAAAAATTAACCAACTTTTGACCAACTAGGACCGATTAATCCCGACCAGGACCGATTAATCCCGCCCAGGACCGATTTTTACCAAAAAAAACCATGGTCCGATTAGTCCGATTAGTCCGACTTTTGACCGACTAGGACCGACTTTTGACCGACTAGGACCGATTTTGACCTGGACCGATTAATTGACCGATTTGCTTAAAATTAGGCGATTAGCTACCGCCTAGCGCCTAGGCGGCGATTAATCGGCCGCCTAGGCCGATTTCTGCAACAGTGGCTATACCTATAAACCAACTCGCACCCAACTCTACACCCAACAAAAAACCCTACACCGGTCCATACCCATTGTGTAACCATTGCCAATATCACCACCCAACCACTTCTCCCTGCCGCCAATGTACCAATTGTGGGCGCCTTGGCCATCTGGTTAATACGTGCCGCAACACACAATGGCAAGCACCTAGCCAACATCAAGCTCACCCTAATCACCAACTGGTGACCCAACCCCTATACCAACTACCCCAAATCATGGCTCCTCCTCCGCAGAACATGATCCAGCCCTACTACCAACCCAATCTCTCTATGATGCCACCAGCTAGAGCATGTTTCAATTGTGGTGACCTTACACAATTTTGAAACACCTGCCCAAGATTGGTGAACATCATCAATGCCCAAGCTCAGGCTAATCTGATTAATCAAGCTAACCAGGCAGTTGAGGGTAGAACCATCAACAATGCAAAGCAAGCTGGGGCTAACAATAATGCTGGGAAAGTGTAATCCAAGTCCGAATAAACGAAACTTTTTTATCGTTTTAATCCCAAGGAAAATTGGGAAGTTTCGATGTTATTATTTTGAATTATATTTTCATTTTTCGTACTCAGACAATTACGTTGATGTATTAATGACGTAGGCATTTTATGCTAAAGTCATTTATTATCTTTATCGTTTTAATTGTCTTTTTTAATGCCATCATTATTTCACGTTAATGTCATTACATGTTGTTGCTATTTCACAATTTATTTCTATCTCATTATATACAAATACACGACCTGAACCGCAAGGGGCAAGGATGTGGACACAGCCTAACCCATAATGGTTAGGGATGCAAGTATCACTCTGTCATGCTTTGGTTATTACGGTTTGGTTATATTTAATTAGTGCATGAGTTAGTAGTGTGGTCACATAGAATCACACATGATTTAATAATGAAGCAGATGAAGTTTGATAAGGACATAGTGGATACGCCGCTGGTACTTCCTATTTATAAGTGCCTCTATCAAACTATCAAAAGCATCGTTATACTAATCATGAGGGATTTTGTGTTAGTTTTTGTGTTTATGTGTTTTGGTGACTCAATTCTATAGCATTATGAGTTCAATTTTATCATCTTGACATTTTCTAGGGAAATTTTTCTCAGATTGTAAACTCTTTCGTGATTACAAGTCAACTTTGGATAGGATTTTCCTTTAGATCACACTCAATTCTCAATATGCCATTCTTGGGCAATACGATGTAACCCTCGTATCTTTTATGATAGGATACCTCAAACTTTATCATGTACGTTCTTCACTCCTGTATCTCTGGAATTTAAAACGATTCCTTACCTGGGTATTCAAACCCTTACAATGAACGTTACAGCCTCAAACGAATCTAAACATTACTCCTATTATATTTTTAGCATGAGTGTACTCTTAGCATCTCTAAGACTCATGTTTAATACTCATTATTGACATTCGTAAGAAATGGTATGAATCTAAGACTTGAGTTCTTAGTGCAAATCCCATATATAACCTGTATCTCCTCCATCTTTTAAAAACACTACACCTCTTTTTCACGAATATGTTCATCCAAATTTCGGGACGAATTTTTTTAAAGTAGGGGAGACTGTAACATCCACCGAAAAACGGATCCTAGAAAACCGAACGTGTATTGTAAACCGGATCCAAGATGTGCGAATAAATGCGAATTTTTATGATGATTGTTTGTTTTAAATGTTTGGTTATCTAATAAATTAATATAACGGATTATAGGATCTGAATATATATATATATATATATATATATGGGACCGCTAAAATGAAAACCACCTCTAGTTGTAAGAACCGCGAGAACCACTTTCTAGCCTTTAGATCAAGAATATGGATGGATGAGATTAAAAATATTTAAAAATAATATTAAGTATTTTTGTCTTATTATGTCTTTACTATTTTAATCCAAAAGGGTATTTTAGTAAAATTACTCTATTTTGTCTTTTTGACTTTATTGCTTTTTGGTATTATTATATTAGATTTTTATTTTTTAAACATAGTTTTTTTTATTAATCATTTTCAAATTCAGATTTATTTACATATTTTTACGTTTAACGTTTTACGTTTTTACGCCCGGCCTTTTCACGCCTCGTTTTTTGACGCGCCGTTTTTACGCTCGGTTTTTTCACGCGTCGTTTTTTCAGCGTGCCGTTTTTACGTTAACGTTATTTACGTTTTACAGAGCCGGTTTTTTCATGTTTTACGCGCCGGTTTTTTACGTTTTACACGCTGGTTTTTTACGTTAACGTTTTTTAGTTTTTACGCTCCGGTTTTTTACGTTAACGTTTTTTACGTTCACATTTTTAAATTCAGGTTTTTTACGTTAACGTTTTTTACGTTTTACTAAAAAAATTTTACGTTTTACGAAAAACTTTTTACGTTTTACGTAAATTTTTTTACGTTTTACGTAAAACTTTTTACGTTTTACGTTAAAAAGTTTACGGTTTAACTTTTTTTTTTTACAAAAACGTTTTTACGCAAAAACGAACGCGCCAGAAAATTGCACACTCGGGGAGGTGTCTCAGATAGTTTGCTATCATCATCGACGCCTAAAAAAAAAACCCAACAAACTAAAATCAAAAGAACGAGTGGATTCTTGAAAAAAAAAAACGAAGTTTTGGCTCAGATTTTCCGATAATCAGAGGGTGCAAAGTGGGGTTGCAGGTTCAAAACCCTACCCTCCGCCATCCTTGCCGCGCCATCATCAGTTTTTTTTGCATCATCACCGCCGATTCAATAAGGCACCATTTTCAACCGATTTAAACATTCAAAAGGAACAAGAACATCATTCAAACATATTCAAACAGATTCAAAAAAATTCAACAGATTCAAAAGGCAACAAATTCAATAGAATCAAACCCCAGATTGAAGCAGATAAAACAAACCATCAAGAAAGTCAAACCCACAAGATTCAAACCCAGATTCAACTGAATTAACCCCGCATCAAAAACAGAGTTCATCAGACAAAATATCAAAAGAAGCCCAACCAAAACAAAAATGAAAACCCACCTTCACTGACCCAACTCAAACCATCATCTCGAGCACCCACCACCTCCGACATCGGCACTACACCACTGTCATCGAACACCCACCACCTGCCATCGAGCACCCACCACCTCCGACATCGACACTCCACCACCGTCATCGAACACCCACCACCTCCAAGGTTTAATCTCCGTTAAATGGTGCTGAATGGTGGCGGAGGAGACGGTGACAGTGGCGGTGGCGGAGGACACGGTATCTTCGATGAACGAGGGCAGAGAGGAAGGGAGGCCAAAGAGAGAGAAACAGGGATGAACGAGGGTGGGAGAGAGAGAAACAGTGGTGGGCGGCGGTTTCACCCCCACCATCAATCATCATCATCATCATCCACTGATTAACAGTGGTGGTCGCTGGCAAAGGAGAACCGGAAGGGGGTTTCTTTTTAAATTTAGGAAGTGTAGGTTGAGGAGAGAAGAGATGGATGAATAAAAAGGTGGAGAGAGACTACTGACAATAATAAATGAGGAGAGATGGGTGGGAAATGACATTTGGGGTAAATGACCATAATACCCTTTGGGTTGTCATATTCTGATTGGTTGAGAGTGGTTCTCGCGGTTCTTACAACTGGAGGTGGTTCTTATTTTAGCGGCTCCCTATATATATATATGGTAGGGATATGGTAAAAAGTGTTTAAAATGTGAGAAGGGTAAGAAGTGTTTTAAACCATTGGATATTTGATCTAATGGTTGAGATCAATAGGGTATAAAAATGTAAGTTGTGTTTTAATTAGAAGGACCTTATGTAAAATTGAAGGGCAATAATGTCTTTTCAAATGTTTCAAATATGGTAACCGTATCCTACACAACCAAAACCCCCATCATTCTCCTAAAAACCAGTGACTTTCCTTCAAAAGTTGATTATCCAATTTCCTTAACTATTAACCGTTGATAAAACACTATATGAAGATATAACACTATCTGTTTATTGTAAGACACTATACAGTTTAATTAATGATAATCTGTTGATTTAAATCACTTAATAACCATAAAACACTATGAACCAGAAAATTAAGATGTCTGTACAGAATATAACACTATTGATTGGGGATAAAACACTATGAAAGGAAATTAAGATGTCTCTAGAGAATATAATACTATTGATTGGGGATAAAACACTATACATCTAAATATAAAAAAAAATAACTCTGTTCATGATAAAACACTAAAACAACAACTTACCCTAAACAATTCAATGTATAAAACACTACATAAACACAAAATCAAAGCATACTAACACCAGAATCGCAGAAGGTTAATACGTACATGAAAATCTTATTGGATCTTGCAAAAAATTACAAAATTCGAAACAATCCCTAAAATATCTCATCGCCAGTTTTTTTGTAGTTATCTTGGAATCAGTTAATTGATAAGAATGGAAAATTACTAATACACCCTTTTGAATTAATTAAGATAAAGGACACTTGTCATTCTCAAATTATTTCTCACCCTTCTCACAAAAGTTGATTAATGTACAGGATCCTAAACCTATATATATATATATATATATACGGGATGTCACACCCCCAAATTCCACACGCGGAGTACCACCGTAGGGGCGTGACTGACCAAGATCAAGCCACCAATCATATTGAACAATGTATTAAAGTAAATATAAAACCAACCAACAATATAATTGGTGTTCAAAACAAATCATCTAAGTTCAAGTTATTAGCGGAAGCATAAAGTTTAAAACCAAAACATAAGCATAAAAGTTCATAAGTTTAACATGGAGCTCAACAGTCCATGTCCCACGACGACCTCGTCCTCCTGTGCAAGCTCCATCTTAGCACCTAACGACCTGCAAGGCATATAGTAACGAATCAACAACAAAGTTGAGCGAGTTCACAGTTGGGTGTTCGTTTTAAGTTGTTTCGAAAACATAAGTTTCTTTTAGCTGGCTTACTTGCCGTGGGGGTTACCCCATAGTTTAAAAACATAGTTATTCCTTTTACTCTGGCTCCCAGCCGTGGGGGCTACCCCATGAATATCCCACTAGACCCGTTACCATATCGACTACTGACTGGAGTAAGTTGGGTGCCCTAAGTCAATGTCTATCATTATTGACGTGCCCAGATACATTAGTCCACTCCCGTCCTTTGCGGCACGGTGTGAGGCTTGTCAAACCTAATAGCGCTATTTAACTAATGACCCGTTCGCCATTGGCCCGGCGATTAAGTCGATCTAAAAATGAGGGACTTAATGATAGAGTTTTTGTCTAGTGTCAATGTTGTCACCCTTCAGTTAAGAGGGTGGAGGTACGTGTCCCATACAAGGAGATCACGCAGGTTCCAATGTTGTCACCCTTCAATTAAGAGGGTGGAGGTACGTATTCTACCCAAGGAGAATACGCAGGTTTCCTTTCAATCAATTACCCATTCCCAACCATCGGGAATCCCATGCCTTGTAGAAAGGTTAGCTCGGCAGATGAGCAAAAAGGTCAATCGAGCTGTTTGTGGTCAACCACGTCCTAACATGGTTACCATACAAGTCAGGTCTAGGTTCAAGTAGTGCACGTAAGTTTACACATAAGCTAACATGTTACGAACACATAACGATCATGGCAAACACGTAGAACACGTTAACAGTAGCAGTCAAGTACACATAAGGACTAAACTTGTGCGATTAAGATGATTGGGCCGTTGAGCTTGTGCGAGCCCAATCATCTTGTGCGATTCAGTAAATAAAGCCCAATGAACAACCGACCCAACCTGTTGTGCGATCAGCACAATCTTGTGCGATCCACAATGGGTTGTGCGATCCAAAAACATACCCGGCCCAATTACATGCAACCCAACATCTTGTGCGACCCACCCAAATAACATTAACAGTCCACTATCTTGTGCGACCCAACATGTTGTGCGATCAGCACAACCTTGTGCGACTCACAACATGTTGTGCGATCCTGCAATAACGAATTGTACAGTGTGCTTAACAGTTGTACCCTACGACTTGTGCGACTGGCCTTGTGCGATCAATTATATATATTTCCTTAAATCATGCAATCAGTTTTGTTAATTTCATTCAATTTGCAAGACCAATTTAACAGTTTCCAACTTTGTGTTAATCGATTAAATTGAGCATTTTCATATCAATTCTCATGAACCCTAATTAACCCTAATCATCATACAAATCAAGAACAACAATTTAACTTTCAACCGGATCTTCACACTAACAAATTTAAGGACTAACATGCAACTTATGATTTAACAACATGAATCAAACTAACCAACCACATACTCGAAATTCATTAATTCAATCTATGCAATCGGTCTTAATCAATCTCGATCAAATCATGCTTTTAGTCATCAAACAAAACAATCTCATATATATATATATATATATATATATATATATAGGGTGAGGATTTAAAGAAAACGATGAAAAGTGTGAGAACGGTGAGAACGCTTATCGATCGTCCGATCAAAACAATCTATGGACTAGATTGGCGCGGTGGCGTTTTCGTAAATAACACGAATTCTATTGAGTCGACGTGCTTCATTAAGGGTAAAAAGGTCTTTACACTTCTAAACCAAAACGCCAACTAATGAATAAAACGCCATTACTGCCCAAAACGCATCCCTATATAACAAAACATTCTCATACATAAGAACACACCTCCCCCAACCTGAAAAACACCATATTTCTACTATATAACATTCATCTTACAACGCCAAAAAATCCAAAACATACCAATCATTCTCATACATAAGAACACACCTCCCCCAACCTGAAAAACACCATATTTCTACTATATAACATTCATCTTACAACGCCAAAAAATCCAAAACATACCAATCATCTTAGAAAACGCCAAAATCTATCAAATATCAAAATTTTCCAAAAAATGGACTTTTCTTTCAGATACACTATTCCCTCAGAAAAACGCCAAAAATGCCAAAAATGGTTTCTTGTATATTCAATATTGTTCTACGCGAAGTTTCGGAAAAATGCATTCTTTCCTGAGGTGCTGCGACTCAAATAACATTTTGCTGAATGAGATGGACAAAACTTCAAGAAAAAGATACTGGGGTCAGACTTATGTCAGTTTTTGTGTTTTGTTATTGATGAATATTATAATGGCATGAATTAGACGAATGACACTGATGAGTGGTTTGAAGAACATATTCAAACAAAAAACTCATGTCATATTGTCTTTCTAAACGGCCGAAAAAACACAAGCATGACAAAGCCAAACCGCCAGTGAACATGTTTCAAAGAAGAAAGAGACTGCCGACAGTGAAGAATTGAAAAAATGAATTGTTTCTATTTTTATTTTTTTAATTTTCTTTTTCTGTTGTTTGTTATGTATTTTTCAACTTAGAATAAAAAATAACATTATATTAATAAAACGCCAAAAGTCATAATTATTGTGAAACGCTATAATGAAGTAAAACGCCAAAAACTCCCAACCTATAATAAAAGTAATTTAGAGAAGAATTATTAAAAGCTAAAAATGGAAACAAACGCCAAAAACTACTTAAAGCCATTAAAAAACGCCAAAATTGGAAGATGGAATGTCTAAGACCATAAAAACTCATAAAAACCTGAACAAAATCAGTAAAAAATACATACAGTAACTGAAAAGATGACTACTTTATTAATATCATTTATTATACATAAAAATCCCGCCTAAATTACGTGCCAAAAACATCCTATAAGGGAGACGTCTCTGCACAATCAACTGATCACACCACCAAAAAAAAAAATAAACGCCATCTTTCCAACAAACCATTCACTTTAAAACGCCAAAAAAGATACTTAAAAAAGCCACAGATGCAGAACGTCATTTCTTCTTTATTGAGTATTGTTCTGAATGAAATTTCACTGAATGGATTCTACTCTGAGGTGGGTATATCTAAAAGCTTTTGCTGAATGAGATGGACAAATTTTCATGAAAAAACGAAGAAAAAAAGACTTTTACCCCTTAATGAAGACGGGCGTTATGAAGGAAAAAAAGGATCTACATAAGGTATTCAAAACAGGTTCAAAACGCCAAAAAAGGTTAAAGTAAAAGAGGCTGATGACAGTGAAGATTTGGAAGAGAAATTACATTATAATTTTTCAGTTTCTATTGTTTGTTATCTAATTCTCTGATTTTATTATCTAACTAGGGGGATTCCCGCGCTTCGCGGCGGGCCTTTGATCGGCATTAGTTCACTCACTACACGCTTCTTTATAGCACCGTTTCGCTTTTTCTTTAAGTATCGACACTCAATGTAGTAGTACAAATATAAAACCCAAAGCTACAATAGTTATGGATCAAAAGAAAACAAACAAAAAAAATCAATTAATATACGCATGTAACAGATTAACCATTTTCCTTTATTTAAAAACTATCCAACCAAATTACAAAGTATTTGTTCATTGAATTTAATCGTTATGTTGTTTTTAATTATTGTTAAACACATTAATTCTTTAATATAGATATTTTAATGAATGGAAGTTTAAATTGTCCAACACATTTTAATTAATAAATTTGCCCCTTCATTCCTTCAATACAAAAAATAAATAAGCAAAATTGTATAGAAACCACTTTTCTAAAACCATTTGCAAAACCAGCTTGGTTTTGTCAAAGTATTGACTGCATTTAATAATAGTTACAGAGAGAGAGAGAGAAAGAACAATGTCAAAGTATTAACCTTACTTCACATTCATACACTCATACAGAGAGGAGAAAGAACAATGCTAAAGACAGAGAAGAGGGTGGAGTGGAAAACCGATGGGTTTCCACCACCGGTGACAGCAAACATCGGTAGCATAACCACCGACAACAACACCACCGTCACAAAACGGCAACTGCCAGCGCATTACAACCACCTGGCCGTTGTCACCAGCTGGAACACCGCCTCCCGTCGGACACAACATCGGAAAGTAGAATCGGTTTTTCCCCTACCAAACTTGCTGACAGGCACCACCAGACGTGCATACACCTGCAAATCAAACATCCGACTGTCAAAATTTCTTTCTCCCTCTTTCTAATGGCGTAACATTCGTTTTCTCTCTCTAAAAAAATCATATTCAAGTGTCTGTACCAATGTACCAATGTACCATATGTTTCTTTCTTTGGAAAAGAGGGTAAAACTGTAATTTTCATGGCGGGTTGCCGTCATTTTTTTCCAATCATAATAAGTTGAGAAGAAGAAGAAAGAGGTTTTGACGCAGACGAATGAGAGATTACACCGTCGAACGTCAAACGTCGTCACCGCCGGTCGGATGTACAATGGTGTTGCCTTCATCGCGCCACCGACCGACGCCGGCCCCTCCTTTTTCACTCTTTCCTGTCAAGTCTTTCTCTTTTATCCAGGCGGCGGCAGGGGTGTGGTGGTTTGAAGCAGGTGAGTTACTGAGTTATAATTGAAAGAAGAAAGAAGGGGAAATATCAAGGGCAAAGCTGTAGTTTTCTTGCCCGACGATGTCAAAAAACAGCCGCCCAAAATGCCCAATTACTAAGTGCCAGGCAGGTGGAGGCAGGTGGTGGGCAAATACCCAGCGGCCACGCAGCTGGGTGGCACTGGTCATCCAAGTTGCTAAATGTTATAGAGTTAATTCTCTACCAAAAAAAATGTAATATAAAACGCCAAAAACACAAAAACGACTGATAGTCTGAAAACTGAGAGAACGGATGCTAGCAAAGCACGATGTTTGCTATAAAACGCCAAAAACGCCAAACAAGGTATTACTGAAAAATCAACGCTAATTCACCGATGAAAATGAACGAAAAAGTAAAATGCTAAATAGTAAAAGGAAGAGACGGTAACATTATTGCCAAACATTTATTATATTAAAAACCACTACATGGAAAACTGGATTTATTTATCTTTTCAAAACGTCATAATTGTCTGTCAAATTATAGACCTGTATCCTACTTGATATAATAAACACCAAGAAATTTACTGATGTTTTTTACATCATAGACATGCATCCTGATTTAAAAAACAATAAAAACGCCAAAACATGATTAAAACGCCAAAATATTAAATATGATCATGATCTACAAACAATAAAACGCGACGTATTTATTAAACGCCAAAAAATGGAAACGGGATGTGACACGCGTTTAAAAAAAGAAAATATGAAAGGACAAAAAATCCCCTCCACCCTTCTCTATACCGCGTGACACGTGTTAGGCCAGGAAGCGTTCTCACACTTTTGAGTATTTTCACCTGATCCCGTTTCTATATATATATATACGTATCGATATCATGCACATGAGTCTAATTCATGATCATAGTTTTAACAACATATTTGCTAGCATGAACCCCTAATCGAACACATCACAAATCAACATCAAGAATATAGCAATCTATAAATGATGAACACTAACCAGGAAACTGAAGAACTAGATTGATCGAGATTGGGAGGCCTCGGGTGTGAGGATTGTCGTCGAACAAGAGAGATGAGAGGGGAGAGAGCTAGGGTTTTGTGTGTGTTGTGTATTTTTCAAATAATGAGGAGTATACACCCTCCTCATGAGGTTATGCGTATAAGGGAGTGGGCCGAACCCATATATGGGGGCTGCCCATTTGATCTCGAATACAAGAAGTGTGGGCCGAGAGTGGTGTGCCCAAAAGGGCTTGTGCGATTGGACTAGTGTTGTGCGATCGAGATTTATTATACACTTATACTTATAACACAATCACACATAACATGTAACATTCAACTCACAATCATTCCATTAATATCAACATACCAATTAGTCACATAATGTTCAAACAAGTTACATCAAGCACAAAGATAGGTTCTGAAATACGAGTTGTCACGTCATCCCCAAGTTGAAAGAAATTTCGTCCCGAAATTTAGCACGTAGCTACTGAGGAAGCTAGTTAGGTTGCGTGGTTCCTGGGGTGTCACATCATCCCCTCGTTGGTTTAGAATTTCGTCCTGAAATTCCGCAGTAGCTTCAGCCTCAGTAGTGGTCTCACTTTTCTCGAACAACTGGGGATACTTGTGTTTCATTTGGTCTTCTCGTTCCCAGGTAAACTCTGGGCCACGACGGGAGTTCCAACGAACTCGAACAATGGGTATCCTGGTACGTTTGAGAACCTTAACTTCTCGGTCCGTAATTTCTACTGGTTCCTTGATGAATAGCAACTGATCATCGATTGTGAGTTCCTTGAAAGGAACTATGAGGGTCTCATCTGACAGACACTTCTTCAGATTCGACACATGGAATACGTTGTGAACTCCACTAAGTTCTTCGGGTAGATTCAATCTATACGCCACTTTGCCAATTTTCTCAGTGATTTTGAAAGGTTCGACATATCGCAGGTTGAGTTTGCCTCGTTTACCAAGGCAGACCACACCTTTCCAAGATGAGACTTTAAGTAGCACTCGTTCCCCAACCTGGAACTCGAGCGGTTTCCTGCGCTTATCAGCATAGCTTTTATGACGGTCACGAGCTGCCGCCATTCGTTGTCGTATTTGGGCAATCTTTTTCGTGATGTCGACGACGAGTTCTGGGCCAGTGATTTGGCTGTCGCCCACTTCTGCCCAGCATAAGGGTGATCGGCATTTCCGTCCATACAACGCCTTGAACGGAGCAGCCTGGATGCTAGTGTGGTAACTATTGTTGTACGAAAACTCTACCAAAGGTAGGTGCCTTTCCCAGCCGTTACCAAAGTTGATTACACATGCTTGAAGCATGTCTTCAAGTGTTTGAATGGTGCGTTCAGTCTGCCCATCATGTCGCAACCCCCGCCCCCTATTGACCATGACAATTGACCAAATGGGTTGTGACATCCCTCGTTGACTTAGTTACTTGTGCTTTTAAGATCGCTTTTGAAACAAGAATTTTTTGTGATTTTACTTTTGTGATTTTACTTTGGGTGGTCGAGCTTGTTTGTGCAGGTACATGTTTTGCAGGTACCATCTTTCAATATGAATTGGGTAGATGATGATCCGTGTGAGTGTTGCGGAAGCGGAGAGCACTATTTAGAGGATTGCTCTGTTTTCTACGAAAAAGTTCA
Source organism: Helianthus tuberosus (assembly GCA_030545235.1). NCBI lineage: Eukaryota > Viridiplantae > Streptophyta > Magnoliopsida > Asterales > Asteraceae > Helianthus > Helianthus tuberosus. The sequence goes on from CM060393.1 coordinate 61,524,909, forward strand.
AGCCAACAAGGAACGGGAAGACTACCTCAGCGGATTGTTTGATTATAGGAGGGCGGATTATGAAGATTTCAATGGTCCATCCTCACCTTATCCATACACTAGACCACCTCCACCACCGGAGCAAGAAAAGTCATGCCCTTGTTGTGGAAAAGTTCACATACATGAAGATTGTCCAGTGTTTTGGAAAGATCCAGTGTTTTGGAAAGGAAAAATAAAGTCCGGTTACAAGCCACCTTCATATCAAGAATACTACCATTTAGAGATGAATTGCCACTATAAGCAAGAGCGGGATTACAACAATTATGAACCCGAATTGCCACATTTCTCAAGTTACCGGGAGGAGTATGATGATTATTATAATGAATACCCTCAACCGGCATCCGAAGAACCTCAAGATTCAATAAGTTCCAAGCTCGATGCAATCATGAATGCTATCATTACTTCAAATCAAGAGATTAAGATGGAACTGAAGAAGGAACTTGAGGCGAAAGATAAAGCTAATGAAGCATTGGCAAAGAAAGTGGGTCAACTCGTTGAAGAATTGGCTCAACTTAGACGAGACCAAGAGGTGTTGGCTAGTGGTACAATGGTGGATGGTGATGTGGTGGAAGAGGTTAGAGATCTTTCGGAGCAAGAAGTTGAATGTTTGAACCGAGCGGAAGACATGACACCGCAAGACGAATCGGATTTGAAAGAAGCTCACATTCATATTCATCCTTCTCCCAAACTTATCACTCCAACCAACAAAGTTGGGGATGCGGGTTCGGGTATAAGGATTCGAAGGGTGGCGGTGTTGCAAGACATAGGCCAGTTTAGTAAGAAGCGACCCCAAAGTTGTACAATATGCATGCCGAGCAAAATAAAAAGAGAATGGATCCGGCATGCCAAACACCGAGCCTATGTAGGCAACTCGGTAGGAAAATGTGCACTTCGACCACCATGAGAGGCAAATCAGGTATAATTGTTGTAGAGTTTGTACTATTATTCGTTTTATTTTTTTTTCTTTTCTTAGTTAAATGAACTTTGTGGGTGTGTTCCCTATATAACCCTCACGAGACCTCTCGTCCTCCCGAGCCATCGGGAGGTTTAAAAGGGCTTGTTGCATAAGCTAAATGCAACCGTGATTCCTACGAAAGTGAGTTAGGTTTGTTGTTATTGTAAATTAATTTTCCACATACATCAAGGTAAACTAACGTATGATTTGGTAATATCTTCATAAAAGTGGTAGAACTAGGTAGCTAATAAATTTTAATGGTTGTGAGAAGCATGCTTCTACACAAGGGTTAAGATTTGTAGGTACATTATGTTCGTGGGACGCCCGCTTTCTTGAAGAGAAGAAGAGCACACGAGGAATGAGCTCAAAAATCAGGTGCATACGTTTCTTTTTACTTTTGATTTTTAGTTAGCAAATAAGTGGATTGTAAATTGTATTTTATTTTTTTGGGGTGAAATTTTGGGGAGGTTAGCCGTGTCACATCCCTTGTGCGTTTTAAAAACTCTAGTTCTTACACATTGAGGACAATGTTTACCTCAAGTGTGGGGATGGGGGAGTTAGTAAAAGTTTTCGATTTTTGACCCGTTCATTTAAATACTACACATTGAGGACAATGTTGACCTCAAGTGTGGGGATGGGGGAAAATTTCAAAAAAATTTTCAAAAATTTCTTGTTTCAAAAGCGATCTTAAAAGCACAAGTAACTAAGTCAACGAGGGATGTCACAACCCATTTGGTCTATTGTCATGGTCAAGTTTAAACAATTAGCATGACGAGTATTTAGCGGGTGGTTATTTGGGAGTAATTCGCCTAAGAAACTAGCACATCATGCATGTCACATACCATACCCTTTATATATGTGAGGTTTTGAGCCACTTTTACATAATAGAATTACATATATATGTTTCTTTGTTTGAGTGGACCATTAGTCATGTATTATAGAACTTGCATCTTTTGATACGTTTGAGACCATAGACCGAATACAAGCACGAGAATGATTAAGGCATTAGGTAAACTTTTTTCTTTTACACCATTTGCTTACCTTTACCCAAATAAATCCCTTAGTCGCCCACTTTGAGCCTAAACCTTTCGTTTGACAACCCGTTTAGCCTATAACCGTTAAACCTTTTATTTTTAAACCCGTGTGATGAAAATTCGATTATAGGTCTATTTGATTGTATAGTTGTGTTTGTAAAAAAAAAAAAAAAAAAAAAAAACCAATTAGAAAATGTTGCGAAAAAAAATGTTGAGAAAAATACAAAAATAATAAAAGGATAAAGTTGTTGCCTTATAGTTGATGTTTATAGTTTAGTTTTGTTTAGAGTAGTCGTTTGTAATAAAAATCGATTTTTTCATCACCTTAGCCATTTAAAAAAAAATATTTCTATTCCATACCCTTAACCTAGCCCCGTTACAACCCTCCAAAGACCTTTTGACTTATGCTTAGTATTCGTGTTCGGTGGTGGATAATGATTGAGTCGCAAGCCTATGCGGGTACGTGTTCTAATCGGTTTTGAGTGATTACTTTTGAAAGTGCTAATACATCATAAAAAAATTAGCCAAAGTATAAACCGAGTGGAGAGAACATTGTGAGGGATGTGCATGATTTATTGGTTTCAAGGGCGGGTTAGTCTTGAATAACCATGTTATATGGGATTATTCACTTTTCCGTTAAATATATCGTAAATTGTAAAAAAGTTTGAACCGGGTACGCCATTAGACCTTAACCTTTGTCTCGGGAATGGGAAGTGTGTTTCTCGTTCGACCCACGTGAAAGTGAAAGACAGATTTGCTTGAGGGCAAGCAAACGACAAGTGTGGGGATTTGATGTAGAGTGTGAAACATGGGTGATTAAGGGTTGATTTTGTGTGGTTTAGATTGTTTTGTATGATTATATGATTGGAATTAGATTATTGCGAGTGTTCGTGGGTTTTACAGGTAAATCACCTAATTCGGTGAAGTTAGAGTGCGTGGTGATGAAGCGGAACTACCGGGGATGATGAATAATGCGAAATATATCATTTGGTAGATGTTCGGGTCTAAGAGATAACTTAAACGTGCAAGAAACACAAAATATTAAAGTCTAGGGACCTGTATGTAATTAATGGGAAGTTGAATTCAAGATGGCCAAAAGGTTTTCAGAATGCAAAGAACGTAAGTCTGTGTTGAAGTACGTAGCTTACGGTTCAAAGTACACAAGAAACAGTCAATGCGTATCGTAACCTACGGTTTCAAACCGTAGGCTACGGAAGGTGTAAGTTGAAGCGCATACATGTGGTTTTGTGAATGGCATTTAAAGTTTTTTTTAAAACCTTAAAAATTAGTCACGTGGACCTCTAGGCAGTCAACAACATCATTATTAGGGATGTGACTATTGGCTTTTCATAAATAAGCAGCCATTCACTTTTGTGAGGAGATCCATTAATATTAGGCTGATTCTATACACACCCCCTCCCTCCTGATTATACCCTCCCATGTGTGAGGAAAACTGTCGGTCCCACGCAGGCCCCACCTGTAAGTATGTGAGAGGAGGGGGGTGTAAAAAGTAATTAGGGGGGGTGTAGAAAGTAGCACCCTAATATTATCATCACAATATTGAGGGTATTCACGAAATTAAAAAAAAAGAACTCATGTGGGCTTTCCTTTTGGGCCGTATATGCACATAATGGGCGGCTGACTTCTTTTGATAGGGGATTCACGAAAACAGCATGGAGACTTGCGTCGTACATGTTGGAACATTGGGGGGAGCCGTATATCACAATTTTAAGGGGGACAGTTACGGTTGGCAATTTTTGGAGAGGAGGCAACACCCTTGACTACTTGGCACAAAAATCAAGAAACAAAGTCTTGGTAGGACGTCATGAGTATACGCGGCTAGTCTCTTCGGTTTCACCCCGGTGTAGGTAGTTGTATTTTCTAGGGTTTATGCATTTGTTCTTTGATTCGACTTTGTGACAACTTGTATTGATTTTTGAAACCATTGACAATAGTTTACATTTGTTTCGTATTCGTAAATTGTCGAACGATGTTAAAAGTTATGACTTTGCGAAATGGTTATGTGTAGTTATACGTTGTCGTGGTTAGGATTTACTTGTGTTGATTACAAAGTGCATTCTTGTCCGTTCTTCAGGACGTTGATAGTTATTGGCACCTAAGTCACGGTACACTAAATCCGCTAATCGTATGTAATTGAGTTGAATTAAAACATGTAGGAACCTTAGGACTTATAATTATCGAACTGGGTATGAACCTAGTCTCTAATTTCTTGTTTTAATCATTTAGTAATTTAGTTTGCAATCTTAATTAATTGACAGTAGTTTTAAATAATAGTCATTTATCGGTTCACCCGATTTCTTTTCAAATCAAATAAACAAAGAAAAATTAGCAAGCTTCATAATCAATTTGTACATTTTTGTAAATAGTCTAACTAGTCGAACAGGTCGTGCGATACTGACCACATGCTCTTCGTGGATTCGATACCCGACTTCCCCTAGCTACGTAGGTTTAATTAGGTTTTTGACTGATCGGGACGACACGGTCACGTCAGACACAAATAGGACTGCGTTCCCTTGGTCCAAGCGATAGGAGGTCGGACCAAGTCAAAGATAGAATCGAATAGACTGGGCGGCGAGATTGATTTGCGAACATAGCGATGACGGTGCATGCGAGTAGCTTGATGACACGAAACATGGAAGTAGCGTGCCTGATAGGCGACGAGCGATAAGCGGTAAGCGAATAGTACGATTTCGATTAGATTCCACGTTAAAACCCACATGGCATGTTTCCACGAGAGTTTGCTAATATGGCGAAACACCATATTTGACCATATTAGTTTTTTTTGTCCCGTGAAGCGATGTCATGCATACTAACACTACACTGACTGCGATGAATACCAAGCGATGAGCGATGATTGATAAGCGATAAGCGACACGCGATAAACGATAGTGACAACCGTCGAGCGGTAAGTGACGATTGTTGCGTTGCGAGCGATGGAGGTATGCGTGATTAATGCGATTCGATTGAGTTGAACACACCACAAACATTAACCCCACATGGCCTTTTTCCACGAAAGTCTGCAAATACGGTTAAAACACCACCATGTTTCAGCCCTATTAGCTTTGTCTCGTGAAGCGAGGTCGTGTGTGTTAACATAACACAGATAACACGAACAGCGAGAAGCGATAGCGATAAGCGATAAGAGTATCGAAGCGATGAGGTAGGCGCGAAGTGCGTTAAAGCAAAAAGCGGCGAGTGATTTGCGATACTCGTCTAGCGATCCACGATAAGCGATCCACACCAAGCGATACCCCGTAAGTGATAAGCGATAGAGCGATTCACACGTAATAAGCGATGCATAACAAGTGGTACACTCACATATGCGGTTAAGCGAGAACACACCAAAAGCGATAACGGTTCCCACTATAAGCGATAACCAGCGGTAGAGATCGCGAGATACGCACAATATGCGATTGCGATTCACATAGTAGGCGATAGCGACTGCGAGATAGATTTTAGCGATAAAACGATTTAATTAGCTTCGGATAGAATCACAAGTTTTTAACTATCGTTGCGCCTCACATGGCACCTTTCCACGAAAGTTTGCTAATATGGCTTAAACACTTATATATAGGAAGTACCAGCAGCGTATCCACCATGTTTTATCCATACTAGATCCGTTTCGTGAATCGATGTCATGCGTGCCAACATACACAAGTAGCGATAAGCATTTAGAAGCGATAAGCGATGAGAAAAATCGAGTTTTGTTTCGAATATGCGTTGTGCTGCGACGCATCACGGCTATCGAGGAGGGTAGAATAGGTCCTCACTCAACGGCATCGTGAGTGTTAGTGTGCGTGATGCGATTAGTTGCGACAGACTTACGGCTAGTCTTGCGTTGATGCGATCGCCCTGCGGGGTAGACTCACCAAGGTCTATCAATGAGGCAATTGCATTGCGTTTGCAGACTTACGAAAAGTCTCGCGGTGATGCGATTTGGATGTTACGCCTTGCGGATTTGTTTAGCGTGTCGAAAATAACCATAATAGTACAGGTCTAAATAACGTTCAACTGCACATGGCACTTTCTTCACGAAACATTGGTAGTATGATAAAGCACACCTCGCTTTACCCCTACTACTTGTGTCTCGTGAATAGATGTTACACTTGGTCGACATGGTCAAGACGCTTATATATAGGAAGTACCAGCGGCGTATCCACCACGCTTGACCATGCTTTTAACGTCATGGCACCATTAGAATTTACTACGATCTCCGTGCACTGACCCAAATAATCTCGTGTGCACCCGTGATTAGTCGTTCCTTGCACGTTTATCGTACCTTATTCTAAGAGTGTAGTGAGGTTAAAACACATTATATCGTGGTATAGTATATAGTTCGTGTGTGAAGCTAGTCTAAGTGCGACGACTGGAGAGTGAAAGCGAAAACGAAGGCGAGAGTTAACGTTGCACACAGTGGCAACATCGAGTAATAGAGTAGGTTCAATACTTAGAAATTAACGTCGAAAATCGTATCATTACAACATTATCCTACGCTTGCTAGATGCTTGGTGTTGAAGACTTTTGCTGGAGCTGTTGTTGTTGTACTCAAGTTCTTGATCCGGTGCGGCAGTTGCGGGTGAGGTGACCGTAACAATCGCAATTGTTGCAATAGCGACAATCAGCTTCAACTGGATGATGATAGGTGCACGTGTAGCACTGAGGATGAGCTCCAGTGTAGGCACATTTTGGAAGTAGTGGAACTGATTGAAGAGGTTCTGGTTGTAGCAGTTCGGTTGTTGATGAGTTCGAGCTTGAGATCTTTCGTTTGCGGCTGAGTTTGTCGATGTCTTGTGATGAGATGTCTTCTTTGCAGGATTCGTCTGAGGACTCACTTGCAGAATCATTGACAGAATCGTCGGCAGAATCGTCAGAAGGATCGTCAGAAAAATCGATGACGATTGCTTGATGAGCTCGTTTGATAGGATTCTTGGAAAAGAACCCGTCCAAGACTCTTTTGTCGTTGATTTCTGCGGATAAGCGGTAGGTCTCTTCGATGGTAGTAGGCCTTGCAGCTTCAACAAAATCACCTACACATTCAGGCAAGCCGCGAATGTATTTCGTTATGGCTTTTTCTGAAGTGTTGACTTGACTTGGGCAGATTGTGCTAAGCTGTTTGAACCTTTCGGTGTAGCCAGTATTATCACCTCTGTCTTGTTTGATCTCCCAAAATTCGTTTTCCAACTTCTGGACTTCGTGGGGAGGGCAGTACTCTTCCTTCATGAGCTCTTTCAACTCATTCCATGAGAGAGCATAGGCCGTGGAGATCCCATATTTGTTACATTTGGCGGTCCACCAGTCGAGTGCTCGCGATTGAAATACTCTGGTAGCGCAAGTAGTACGAAAACCATCGGGACACCCACTCTGACGAAGGGTAACGTCGATAGAATCGAACCACTGGAGTAGCTGGGACATACCTCCTTCACCCGTGAACTCCATCGGGTCACAGGCTTTGAAGTGTTTGTAGAGGAAAGCAGGTTGCGGCGCTTCCGTCTTAGAGTCTTCCGAGGCTCGTGAGTTGCTGAGAGAGTGCACTTGAGCGACAATTTGAGGAATCACCTTGGCCACTTCCTTGGTCACAAGCGAGGCAATCCTCTTATCGGCGCTTCGTTTGGCTCTTCTCCTGGCTGTTCGTCTCGAGGCAGAGTCGTTGGAGGGCATCTAGACCGAGAGATATTTGGAGTGAGATTCGATCATAATGATTTTTGAGTCTGCGATGCGATTAAGCGCGATCAAAACTTGTAGTGTATAATATATTAGATTTCACATAGGAGCCACACAGGAGACACGAAATTCCTAGGTTCTCCCACAATGATTTGTTTGTGTTTACGCTTATATACATGCATATCGGTGTAGAATACGCGAGGATGCGATGAGAGGGAGAGAGCGAGAGCGTAAGCGAGTAACTAGACATTAATTTTGTTGCGAACATTTGGTCTTCGTTTTAGATTGCGATGGTTGTGCGAGTTGTGCATTTTGTAAAACAGGGAGCGAAAATTGATTAATCGCGAAATCGATAAAGCGTAAAATGATCAAATTAAGCATAAATAAATTCGGTTAAGCGTAAAGCCGGCGAGTCGTAAGCTAGTAAAACAGATAGAGTGCCTCGGGTGTTTAGGCGTCGACTACCCAAGGTAACCCAACTATACCCAACAAGTTCGTGCACGCGCGTTGACCTAGAAGACTTATGCTTCCACTGGGATGCAGCTCATGGCATTCGTCCTCCTAGTCATCGTGTGGCTCGAGTCATCGTTATGGTCGAGTCCTTGGTGAGAGATTTTCGAAAACCATTTTAGAGAGTGGAACGGTTTATTAAGATACGGGTTTCACCCCTAACTTAACAACTTCGTTCCTAATTGTGGTTATGCTCTTCGAATAAATTCGTGAGTTCCACTAGATTTCGAAATGGAGACTTTCGTCAAGATGTGGATGTCACTCCTAGCTCAACGAAAGGTTCTCGTGCTAGAAAAATGCGCTGAGTAAGCGATCTCATCGAGAGTTCTTGGTTTTCACACCTGGTCTCAACTGGATCACTTGGTTTCGTTATGCGAGTATTTTCGAAAACGTGTGCATTGTGTCAGCCTTAGGAAAGGCTAAGTAGTATTTCAGCCTTAGGAAAGGCTTCTTCGTGTGAAGCTGTAGTACGTGGTGTTCACACAAAGTTATAGTTTTTAGCAAATTCGATTGAGAGTATCAAGTAGGCCCATACAAATCCTACTGGGTTCATACGAGTCGGCCTGTTGGTACTTAGACTATAGACTAGGTCAATTTCTAAGACGTCGACCCGGACTAGGTTGAGTCACCAAATGTCACGGCCCCCGCCCCGGTTTGACCCGTTCCAGGAGCCGCGGGACAGGAACCCGTGGTAATTATTAAATGAGTTGACAACGGAAGATTTAACAGGATCTTTTAAATCTTGAAATGCCCGATTATTTTATTTCATAATTCGGGATAAAACCCCGTAATTTACAAAAGAGGAATTTTCCTAGGAAATTCCTTGGTTTGTAAAACATGTTTATTTATTTAACTGAGCCACTACTTCAAGCTTGTTAGTGTTCCGTAGCACTTTTCCTTGGTTCACAGTAGTCACCTGAAACATGTTTTGAAAATATTTTATCAGCGGGGAAATACTAGCGAGTCACTCAAATTTAATAAAATGACACATGGTTATAAATTACAGCATAAGAGCGATTACAATGGCTTCTATCTTATTTTTATCTGGCGCCGTGTCACCTCCTGGTGACGATGGTCATACCACTATTGGGTCTTTCCCCAAGTAGTGATGATTATCACTGTTATGATTTATTAGCCTAACTGTGAGAAATTAGTAATGTGCACAATACCCCACTAGCCAGTGATTCAAGATAACCACCACTTAATCCATGTAATTATAACTTTTGAAAATAATTGGAGTATTGTAAAATACTTTTGATAAAAGAGAATGACTCACATTGCAGATTTAAACGGGCAGAGTTTAGCCTACTGATTAGCCTTGTAACCTAATTTAAATAACAATGCACACGAACTAGGTCAGTAACTAATACAGCATTTAAGATAACTCACGAGATTAAAACCCTCACAATGAATGACAAAGTGCAATACTTAAACATCCATCGAATTCACGACGAATGACAAAGTATAGCCCTAATTTGGGCAGCACTTAAACATCCATTGGATAGTTTCAATCGATCGGACATTGAATCGTAGCAGCGATCGAGTTAATACCCTGTATCGTAGCAGCGCCTTGGTATCTTAAATTTCGAATTTAAGCAGTGAGAATTCGTTTTTGAGAATTGTTTTCGACACCACTGAACTGCTCGTAGCTCAACCTATTTATAGCTGAAAATTGGGGTTTACGCGGCCCGTGTAAACCCTAGCTTCCGCGTGGCCACCTAGTCTACGTGTAGGTTTGTTGGGTCACGAGTAGGGTTGCCAGGTGGATGCCATATGGCCCGGGTGCTTATCCGGTCGAATGTTGAGTTGACACGGCCCGCGTAAGGGTTCGCTTATCCTTTACGCGGCCCGCTAGAGGACCAAAAATATGATTTTCTTGGTTTTTGATATGGATTAGGGTTTCAGGGGTCCGGGTTTTTACTTATGGGTCGTTTTAGGACATTTTTGAAGGTCCTTACACCAAATTTTACCTAATTCCCTATAGTTATGGCTCTGATACCAATCTGTCACACCCCAACCGATGTCGGAATCATCGGGGCGCGGCACTAGGCGAATCAGATTGCTCAGGAGAATCCATAACAACTATTTTATGACAATAATTAATGCGTTCATTATCCCATACTAATAAACAATCATAATCACATCCGTCGTCACAGATTACATGTTCTCTCGAACAATACAAATCCGACAACCTAGGTTTTAGTTGAGTTTCTAGACTTCCTAGCTTGATTTGATGTAGACTGCGACTAAACCTGCAACATACGTTAAAATAATGTCAATACAAAAGTATTGGCGAGTATACAGGTTTAATATGTAATAGTGTAATAGATAGAAGCTGCGAATTTCCACATACATAAACGTAATACACGACATATATACTCACAAAACTGATACTACCAGCTAAGTCCTCGAGCTTCGATCGCGATTGCTAAACTAGACCCCGTCGGGCGCAATAGTACTATACTAGTCATGGTGGGACGTCGCGAGTATAAGTCCTAGCACATATGTAACTAGCATCACGTATAACTATGCACGTAAGTCATTCGCAAGTGCTAAGTAGTTTAAGCATTTGATGTGATTCGATTTGATAGCAACGTATGTTACACCCAAAAGTGCAAAAGCAAAAAGGGTTCAAGTATACTCACAGTGCGTATTCAGCGAGAACACAACTTGATTGGATCGGTGGAGAGCGCGTCTGAGTTAGCCTAAACATCGGATGGTATCGTAAGCGATGCACGGTGTGATAAACGCGAAGAGCCGTGTAATCGGTCTAGTGACGATTCGATCGGATGTCAATCCAGTCGGATGAGCTTATCCGGTCGGATGACTAAGCATGGTCGGATGACCATTTCTGGTCGGATGACCATACCTGACCATCTCCGGTCGTATGAGCTTACCTGGTCGGATGACTATATCCGGTCGGATGACTATCTCCGGTCGGATGACCATCTCCGGTCGGATAACCTGATCCGGTCGGATGACCTGATCTGGTCGGATGAGGTTATCCGGTCAGATGAGGTTATCCGGTCAGATGGTCCGTTCGGTCGGTCGACATCAAAATTTGTGGACAGTTCGTTCCAATCGTTCTGGTCAACTGTACTTGATGGTTTTTGGAAAGAATACGAGTGATTTGACTGATCCGGTGTGACCTCGTGTTAAATAAATAAAATTCCATCAGTTCCGACCCGTTCTAATGGCCGGGAACCACCCCGTTCCATCAGATCTGGCCGTTCTTGACGGGTTTTCCATGTTTAACCCAAAATCGCACAGTACTTTGATTAGGTTCATAGATTTTAGGTGAGATTGTTGTAAAAACATGGGGAAATCACTCAGATCTGAGTTGTTTATGGTAAAATGAGGTCATACTTCGAAGTTCATATGAACTCTTGATGCATCATCTTTAAACACCTCAAATCAGTAGATTTCACGGTGAAAAGTTGAGTTTTAAAAGATAGAATAGTGTAGAATTGAGTGTAGATCATAGAAGTACAAGATTTAGGTTGAGATCTTACCGGAATCGCGAGGAATCGAGAGAATAAGGTCCAAGAGCGTGCTGGTCGAGTGGGAGCTGTCACATCACTGTTCAAGTGAAGTGACAGGCTATATATAGGCAAGAGGGAAGAGTGGAGGTGATGTGGTGTGTTGGGTCGGATGGCCGATCCGTTCGGATGGCAATCTGTTCGGATGGCCCATCCGTTCGGATGGTCTATCCGTTCGGATGACCAATCCGTTCGGATGGCCTATCCTGTTGGACCTTGGCGCGTAGAACTTCATTGTTTCGAGCGGTGCGATAGTTTTGGTTACACATTTCCTATATTTAATTATTATTATTATTTTAATTATATACATAATTAATCACAAGGGGCCGTATGTACGTATACATATTTCAAATATTTGGTGCGATAATCGAGTTGCGCGTGATCGCGGGTGCGCTTTCGAGTTTGCGATGTGTTGTGCCACAATGACTGACGGGGTACTAGTTGCTCATATTGCCATTATCGTCACGACGGTTGGAGGAATAGTACTCACCTGAAAGTCTTTGTTAGCGTTAATTGTTTGCGTTGCGACACATCACGGCCATCGAGGAGGGTAGAATTGGTCCTCACCCAATGTCATCGTGAGTGTTGTATGTGTGATGCGATGTGTTATTGCGATATAGTATGCGAAATATGCGAATATACTGCGAAATAGCGACATATGCGATATAGGTACATTATGATCCGAATCTCTGGTGCTAGGCGTAACGAGTAGTAACAATGCACGAAAGTGCGGGTTGTTACACCTAACGTCAACTTCCCCCAGTTTGACCCTGAGCCTGCACCAAACCCACCTATGAGCACAGAAAACTTGGCTGAACTCCGTCATTATGGTGAGGAGCTAAGGGAGTCAGGAAATAGAATTCGGGATGTGGGGGAGAGAATCACGTGGAAATACGACGAGAGGGAGCGTCGTTTCTGAAATGCCAGCTGACTGTGGTTGTGTGGTTATGTGTTTAATAATAATAAATAATAAAAATATAATCATGTAAAATAACTCAAAATAAAACTTTTGTAATATATCTGGTGTGTATGGATGCATACTAATATATATATATATAAAATATGAAAGTCGTAAAGTCGACAATTTTGGCTATACATGTTAACATGATTATGTGTGATTGCTTTATTGCGTTTGGTTGTTATTTATTTTGTGCCAATAACTTATATATTGTTAATTATCAGATGGAACATGCAGTTAATGAACCAGTTAACGAAGTTAACCAATCTGTGCAAAACAATGAGGATCACGTTCTTAATAGGCAAGATATAGAAAATATCGTTGCCCAGGGAATAGCAAATGCTATCCCAGCAATCGTCGCTGCTGTTAAAAGCCCTGTTGAGCCTTCGCAAGCCAACCCTAGTAAACGCACGCGCGACGATAATTTCAGTAACTGTGTTAACGGAGGTGGTAAGAATGACAACAACGTGATTCAAGCCCCAATACTTAAGAAAATGAAAGTTGCAACACCTGGTTGCACCTATAAAGAATTTCTTGCCTGTAAACTTGTTGAATTTGCAGGCAATGAAGGGGCGACTGCTGCACTGCGTTGGTTGGAAAAGACCGAGGCAGTAATTAAAATAAGTAAATGTGCCGAGGAGGATAAGGTCATGTATGCTTCTCACCTTTTCAAGGAAGAGGCATTAGAATGGTGGAATACGGTATTACAGGCCAAAGGAAGTGACATGGCTTACGCTATGAACTCGGAGGAATTTAAGCAATTGGTGGAACGGAAATTCTGCCCCGAATACGAAAAAGAACAAATGGCCAATAAGTTCCTGAGCCACCGAATGGTGGATGTTGACTGTCGAGGATATACTTCGAAGTTCTTCGAATATGCTCGAATTGTACCAACTCTGGCTTCGCCAGGACCGGTACTTATTTCTCGCTACATTTGGGGTTTAATTAGCGAGATTCGTGATATTGTTAAAGCTGCGAGACCCCGCACCATTGACGATGCGGTGGAGTTGGCCAACACCTTAACCGACGGGCTGATACGCACGATGGAAGAAAACTGGAAGAAAGAATTAGCCCAAAAGATTACCAAGGCTTCCGTGGGGGTAATACTAGTAATTACAAGAAAAAGGGTACGGGGCAATCTTTCGCCCCTCCATTCTTTGGAAATTGTAAAAAGAAACATTTCGGGAAATGTAGGGAAAATTGCAATTTCTGCAAGAGACCAGGTCACCGTGAAGAGGATTGCAGGAAGAAATCAGTAATCTGCTACAACTGTGGCGAAGCAGGGCACTTCAGGCCCGACTGCCCAAAGCTGGCCAAGCCAGCTGACAACAAGGCCAAACCTGCTGAAGGAACTAATAAGAAGAACGCAAGAGCCTTCCAACTGACCACACAGGAAGCCGGTCTGATTCCGGATGTCATAGCTGGTACGTTTTTGGTACACGACGTTTATGCGAAAGTATTATTTGACTCTGGTGCCAACCAAAGTTTTATAAATACTTCATTCTGCCAAGCTCTTAAGCTACCCTTAACCAAACTTAGGCAGATTTATACGGTAGAAACAGCAGATGGTAATTCTGTTAAAATAGATAAAGCTCTTCAAGAAGGAAAGATAGAACTTTCAGGCCACAAATTTTCTGCAAACATGTTACCTATGAATTTAGCCGGATTCGATGTTGTGTTAGGAATGGATTGGCTAGTAGCCAACCAAGCTCGAATCATCTGTGATAAGAATTCCATAGAAATTCATGCATCCGCAGGAGAAGTAATTATGATTACAGGAGATAAGCCGCGCAAACCTTTAAAGTTTATTTCAGTAATGAAAGTTGCTAGTTATGAGCGAAAACAAGGAATAGTGTATATGATTTCAGTAATCATTAACACTAAAAATAAGGAACTTAAGGAAATTCCTGTAGTATCGGATTACCTGGATGTATTTCCAGAAGAATTACCAGGATTACCACCAGATAGGGAGGTAGAGTTTAGAATTCATTTAATTCCTGGAACAACATCAATAGCTAAGGCACCCTATCGGTTAGCACCCACTGAAATGTTAGAACTGAAAAAGCAATTAGACGAATTGCTAAGTAAAGGATTCATACAACCTAGTTCATCCCCTTGGGGAGCACCAGTGTTGTTTGTAAAAAAGAAAGATGGTTTAATGCGAATGTGTATCGATTATAGGGAACTGAATAAGGTTACAATTAAGAATCGATACCCATTACCTAGGATTGATGACCTTTTTGATCAACTTCAAGGAGCTAGATACTTTTCTAAGATAGACTTGCATTCAGGATATCATCAGTTGAAGGTACAGGAAGAAGACATACCTAAAACCGCTTTCAGAACTAGGTATGGTCACTACGAGTTTACAGTCATGCCATTTGGATTAACAAATGCTCCTGCAGCATTTATGGACATGATGAATAGAATCTGTAAGCCATACTTGGATAAATTTGTAATTATCTTCATCGACGATATACTTATTTATTCCAAAAGTCAGGACGAGCATTATGAGCATCTACGAGCACTCTTAACTCTGTTAAGGAAAGAGAAGCTTTACGCCAAATTCTCGAAGTGCGAATTTTGGCTACAGGAAATGCAATTCTTAGGTCATATGGTGAATCACGAAGGTATTCACGTAGATCCCTCCAAGATAGAAGCGATCACCAAATGGAAGGTCCCGCAAACAGCTACGGAAGTTAGAAGTTTTCTAGGATTAGCTGGGTACTATAGGCGCTTCATTAAGGATTTCTCTAAGATAGTTGTGCCATTAACTAAGCTAACCTGCAAAACAGTTAAGTTTGAATGGGGACCTAGGCAAGAAGTGACTTTTAAGATTTTAAAGCAAAGGTTAACAAATGCTCCAATTCTAGCCTTACCAGAAGGAACAGAAGATTTTGAAGTTTACCGTTACGCTTCTAAGCTAGGGTTAGGATGTGTGCTAATGCAATGCAAAAAGGTAATTGCATATGCATCAAGACAATTGAAGAAGCACGAAGAAAATTATACGACTCACGACTTAGAATTAGGAGCAATAATTTTTTCCCTTAAAATTTGGAGACACTACCTGTATGGAAGTAAGTTTACAGTCTATACAGATCATAAGAGTTTAAGGTACATATTTGGGCAAAAAGAATTAAACATGAGGCAAAGAAGATGGATGGAAATTCTAAGTGACTACGACTGTGATATTCAATATCACGAAGGAAAAGCTAATGTTGTAGCAGACGCCTTAAGTCGTAAGTATCATGAAAAACAAAGACGAGTTCGTGCTCTTAGATTAAATCTACAGTTAGATTTAATGGAACAACTGAAGATCATGCAAGCAACAACAATCAAGGATGATGCTGAAGGAATGAAAGGAAGAATAAAAGAATTAGAGCAAAGGACTGATGGAATTTGGAGATTCCACAAGAAAAGAATCTGGGTTCCTAAGCAAGGAAATTTAAGAAATAAAATTTTAGAAGAAGCCCATAAATCTAGATATACCATACACCCTGGAAATAATAAAATGTACCAAGATTTAAGAAATAACTTCCGGTGGATAGGAATGAAAAATGACATAGCTAGATATGTATCTAAGTGTCTAACTTGTTCGCAAGTTAAGGCAGAACACCAGAAACCTTCAGGTTTACTTCAACAATTAGAAATGCCTGTATGGAAATGGGAACTCATAACAATGGACTTTGTTACTAAGTTACCCAAAACCAGGAGAGGTAACGACGCGATTTGGGTAATTGTGGATCGATGAACCAAATCAGCTCATTTTCTGCCCATGAAGGAAACCTTTAGCATGGAAAGATTAGCAAAGTTATATGTAGACGAGGTAGTATCCTTACATGGAGTTCCACTCTCCATTGTATCGGATAGGGATAGTCGTTTCACTTCACATTTCTGGACATGTTTCCAAGAAGCAACGGGGACCCGACTGAATTTAAGTACTGCTTATCATCCCCAAACAGACGGACATAGTGAAAGAACGATTCAAACCCTGGAAGACATGCTCAGGGCATGTGTGATAGATTTTGGTGGACACTGGGATAATCACCTGCCTTTAATTGAATTCTCTTATAACAATAGTTACCATGCAAGCATTGAAGCTGCCCCGTTCGAAGCATTTTATGGACGAAAATGTAGAACTCCATTTTGTTGGGCAGAAATAGAAGAAAGCCAACTATCAGGTCCTGAGATTGTACAGGAAACCACTGACAAGATAACTCAAATCAAGGAAAGACTAAAGATGGCTCGAGATCGTCAGAAAAGTTATGCAGACAATCGACGCAAGCCGCTAGAATTCCAAGTGGGAGACAAGGTACTCTTGAAAGTTTCTCCTTGGAAAGGAGTAGTTCAGTTTGGTAAGAAAGGAAAACTGAGTCCAAGATACATAGGACCATTCCCAGTAACCCAACGAATAGGACCAATTCCCTATCGATTACAACTCCCAGAAGAGCTAGCCGGAGTACATGATGTATTTCATGTATCCAATTTTAAGAAATGTTTATCTGACGAGTCCCTGGTAGTACCTCTTCAAGATATAGAGGTAAATGAAAAGTTAAAATTTGTTGAGAAACCACTCCAAATAGAAGACAGAAAGGTCAAGTTTCTCAAACACAAGAGATTGGTGCTGGTTAAAGTCAAATGGGATTCGAAAAGAGGACCTGAGTACACTTGGGAACTGGAATCGGAAATGAAGCGAAAATATCCTTACCTGTTTCAGTAAATCTCGAGGATGAGATTTTAAATAAGGTGGGGAGGATGTAAAGACTTGCAAAAATGTCCCAAAATAACCCGTAAGTAGAAACCCGGACCCCTGAAACCCTAATCCTTGTTGAAATTCAAGAAAATCAAAATTTAAGGGTTTCTCGCGGGCCGCGTAAGACTTAAAGGAAGCTTACGCTGGCCGCGACAGCTTGAAGATCTCCAGATAAACGTTCAGGCCACGTGTCAGACACGTGGCAGCCCTATGCGTGACACGCTAGCCCTGGGCGTAGAATAGGTGGCCCTCGAAAAATCTTTTCAAAAACGAAGTCTACTGCTCAAATTCGTAATTTAAAGTAGGGAAACGCTGCTACGAGTACAGGGTATTAACTCGATCATTGCTACGATACAATGTCCGATCGATTGAAACCGATCTGATGGATGTTTAAGTGCTGCCCAAACTCGGGCTATACTTTGTCATTCGTCGTGAGGGTTTTGATTTCATGAGTTTATCATAAATGTTGTATTAAGTTACTGACCTAGTTTCGTATGCATTGTTATTTAACTAGGTTACAAGGCTAAATCAGTAGGCAAGGTTCTGTCCAGTTAAACTAACTTGCAATGTGAGTCATTCTCTTTTTATCAAATTGCTTTATAAAACCCTAAATATATTCCAGTAATACTTTGCAGTGATTAAGTCTTTGCTAATCTTTAATTGCTGGCAGTATGTGGGGTTTTGTGCACATTACTACTAATGATTTATCACTCTTAGGTGGGCGAGCCTAATTAGTGATATGTCCACAGTCATAGATCCGGTCGAGTGACAACTGAACCAGTTAATTAGTAGATAAGGGCAAATGTAAAAACTCTTAATGCTGTAAATTGCAACACTGTGTCGTTTTGTGCAAATTGAATGACTCGCCAGTATTTCCCCGCTGATAAAATCTTTTTTAAACATGTTTCAGGTGATTTACTGTGAACCAGGAAGGAGTGTCGCGTAGCACTATGGCTTGGAGAATGTGGCTCAGTAAATAAAATAAATAAACATGTTTTTGTAAAACAGGGAATTTCCCCGTGAAATTCCTTTATTGTAAATTATGGGGTTTATCCCAAAAGTGTGGAATAAAATAATTAAATGTTTTCAGTTTAAACGATCCTGTTGATATTTCCGCTGCCAAATTTAATACAAATACCACGGGTTTCTGTCCCGTGGCTTCTGGACCGGGTAAAACCGGGCCGGGGGCCGTGACAGAAATAATCCCCCCTCATGCCGCCTGTGGCGGACCTAGAGTGATAGAAGGGGTAACATCCGTTGCCCCTTGACGCTCCGACGGTAGTGTAAATTTTAGAAAAATTTGACGTTTTTTCGATTTCGTTACCCCTTTTTATTGAAACGTTACCCCTATACAGATCTTTTATATGCTCCACTGCACGCTGCTATGATTTTCACAGGAACCGGAAAAAAACACCCCATAGCGCCCGCCGTAGTGGTGTTGGCGGCACTATAAGGGCGCCATATACAAAATTGGCGTGATATAACGTGCCACTACTTGTGTCCTTAGATATATTGATGAAACATGTGGAAATGAACATGGAGAAATCCATGACATGCCAAATAATCTATTATATATAATAAACAAGAAGATTTGGGCTAATGTGGCATTAGATTAGAGCCTCTAGGATTGGGTTTTGGCGGGAAACTCAATACGCAGCCAAAAAAATCACGCGGATCTTTCTTTTTTCTAAACCGACCCATTGATTTCGGGTCATATATAATAACCTCTTTCATCAAACCTTTTCTTATTCTATTATACGAAACCCTAGCCTCCCCGAAAGCTTCTATCATACGCTTTCTGAGACGCTTCTTCTTCTTCTACCTGCATCTCATTCTCTCTGAGTCACTTGTGCTTGAATGGCTTAACAAAGGATTCCAAAATCAAGCTTATTCACGAAGGTTTTAATTTTTTGATCGTTCGTTCTTCTGTGAAACCCTAACGGTGTTGGTACTAAGATTTTAATCAAAACCAACTGTTTGATCCGTCTTGTGGTTCAATCGTATGTTTATCTTTGTGCATCTTGTGTTTATTTTGCTTATTTTCTATTCTAATTGCTTCTAAACTACCCCCGATTTCTTCAAGCTTTTGTTAATTGACTCATACAACAGTCCCTGCATATTTTCAATTTCTATGATCCTTGATCAAAAGATGATTGCTAGACCAACAACGATTATATTGATCAATTCATTTTAGGGCTGTTAAAACTCGCTCTTACGATCTGTTAGGGTTTCAATTCATTTGTTGTTTTAAATGCACAATAAATTCAAAATATGATTAGAACGATTAGAGTTCTTGATATATATTATTGCACACTTACACATTTATTGTTGATTGAAGAAAATTGTGAAGTTGGAAATTAATTGATAAGGGTTTTATCTTTGAATAAAATTGTTTTTTTTTTCTAGAACGTTTTTTGACAAATTAGATGTCTTTTATTGATCATACTCAATTCATGGGAGATGTGAATGACTACACAATTTTATGGTCGTGAAGGCTGGGCAACATTTTTCTTTATTGCATGTATGTTTGTGTCCGGTGAGAAGCTCACGTCTAGCGATTAGCAGGGGGTTATGCTAAAACGGGTTGGTTTGACCCAAAACATTTTTTATCTCATTATGTTTGATGGTTGTTGAGTGGGTTGGTTTGTTGTGATGTGTTTAGGATGAATAGAGGAAGTTAAATTGGGCATGGATGTTGTATCTGCAGAGATACTGGAGGGATGCACTGGATGCGAAAAAGGAGGCTTTGATTCGGTTTCTTCAGAATGGGTTGTTGGAGATTGTTGGAGGTGATGGGGTGATGAATGATGAGGTATTATTTTTTGGTTGTTGCTTTTTTTATTTTGTTCTTATAGTATTTAATCATAAATTATAAGAGCACGAATGTACAGATGTTTTAATACTAAAAAACACCATGTGTAGTTGCAACACACTTAAAGTACACAGGTTTTTATAGTTAGATTTTCAAGTCCGGAAACCGATCAGTCTTTGTGTACTCGAGTCGTTATTCTCTTTTTGTTCTTATGAATCAAAATATGGTTTTATTGACAAAATTGATTGTGATACATCGGGGTTATTCTTAGGAGGTGGTGGAGTGAACCTTAGTGCTGGTTATTAAGTAAACTACAAGAAAACTTAACCATATTAACTACTTCTAAGATTGGATATAATCCTGTGTGTGCAGGTGCAACAATATTTGACGGGGAATACTCAAAATAGGTTTATAATCTTCAATAGGAGAAGGCACTTATTGTCAGGGTTTCATGGAAGGCCCCAGGTCATTAATAGGTCACTTGCATATCATTGATGGAAGCAAGGTCAGCCATTGACTTGGGTAGATTTATATGTGTGTTTGTTATATGTATATATGTATGTGTGTTTAAACTGTAATATATACGATATGATTTATTATTTTTGAGGTTGAAATAATTTGTATAGTGAAAAGATGTAAAAAAGGTGAGTTCTTGAAGCGAAGCCTCATGACGCGTTGGTATTTTTTTCAAGGAAATGCAATCTGGTAGATTCTGAATCGGATTTTAGAGACAAGGTAAAGTTTCATTTTATTTTTTAAATTAGTGTGTTTGGCTTAATATATAAGCGGCAATTTTCTGATTTTAAACAGAAATATGATCGCTACCAGGCATACTTAAGTGTGTCTAACATTGCAAGTAAGTCTTCCTTCTTAATATGATTTTGGTTTAACATTCTTGAAGTATATTAGTTTATTAATTCTTTATTTCTACTGTTAATTTGTGTTATATGGTTCACCTCATACTACCACCAGGTCATGAATAGGTTACTTGCATATCATTGATGGAAGCAAGGTCCGCCATTGACTCGGTACATTTATATGCGTGTTTGTTATATGTATATATGTATGTGTGTGTAAACTGTAATATACATGATATGATTTATTTATTTTTGATGTTGAAATAGTTTGTATAGTGAAAAGATGTAGAAAAAGGTGAGTTCTTGAAGCGAAGCCGCTTGACGCGTTGGTATTTTTTTTCAAGGAAATGCAATCTGTTCTTGAGCTCTTGAAGGTTAGTTCTTCAAGTCACATTTATATGTGTGTTTGTTATATGTATATATGTATGTGTGTGTAAACTATAATATACATGATATGATTTATTTATTTTTGATGTTGAAATAATTTGTATAGTGAAAAGATGTAGAAAAAGGTGAGTTCTTGAAGTGAAGCCGCTTGACGCTTTGGTATTTTTTTTCAAGGAAATGCAATCTGTTCTTGAGCTCTTGAAGGTAAGTTCTTCAAGTCAAATTGTTTGACTAAAACGTACACAAGAACACCTAAAACATGAGTGATTTGGGGGCCAAATTGTAAGCAAGTAACCTGAAATTTTAGAGGCAAACTAACAGAACCTACATGACTGTGAGAAGTTATTGACAAAAAAGGAAACAAACTAAATAACAATATTACTGTTTTTCGTTACCATTTTCAAAATCTGAATCAAATATAAAATTTTGCATAGCAGTTAGCTATCATGCCTGTTTGATATATGTATATATGTATGTGTGTGTAAACTGTAATATACATGATATGATTTATTTATTTTTGACGTTGAAATAGTTTGTATAGTGAAAAGATGTAGAAAAAGGTGAGTTCTTGAAGCGAAGCCGCTTGACGCGTTGGTATTTTTTTTCAAGGAAATGCAATCTGTTCTTGAGCTCTTGAAGGTTAGTTCTTCAAGTCACATTTATATGTGTGTTTGTTATATGTATATATGTATGTGTGTGTAAACTGTAATATACATGATATGATTTATTTATTTTTGATGTTGAAATAATTTGTATAGTGAAAAGATGTAGAAAAAGGTGAGTTCTTGAAGTGAAGCTGCTTGACGCTTTGGTATTTTTTTTCAAGGAAATGCAATCTGTTCTTGAGCTCTTGAAGGTAAGTTCTTCAAGTCAAATTGTTTGACTAAAACGTACACAAGAACACCTAAAACATGAGTGATTTGGGGGCCAAATTGTAAGCAAGTAACCTGAAATTTTAGAGGCAAACTAACAGAACCTACATGACTGTGAGAAGTTATTGACAAAAAAGGAAACAAACTAAATAACAATATTACTGTTTTTCGTTACCATTTTCAAAATCTGAATCAAATATTAAAATTTTGCATAGCAGTTAGCTATCATGCCTGTTTGAAGTTGCAGATTGCTTCATGTTCATTGATTTGGGCCTGCTCATATTGTTGAAAAAGTCATATGGGTCGTCCGTAATAGGGGTGTTCTTAAACCGTCGAAACCCACCAACCCGTCTAAACGCAAGAACATCGGCTGGTTCAAAATACTTTAAAAAGAAATTTATTTCTATATGCTTATAAATATAGGGGTTGGTTCCGGTATAAATATAAAGAAGCTGCAGTGTAATTTATAAATATTTTTTAAATTAGATATGAGGTAATTTGATTTTTAAATCCGGTTCAATGGTCTCGGTTATCTGACCAGTGAACGAGAAGTGATCTGACCTGAGTTTGACTATGATCGATCGTTAATTGCAGTGATCCATGAACCGAATGGACCAACACCGTATTCACAATTTGAGCATTCTTCTATCGCGGCAACTGTAAAGAAATTCTTCAATTTAGAATCCGATTTCTTGACCAAGCGCGATGAGTGGGCTGGCACCTTTGAGAGTTACTTCAACCTTCGTAGTACTCCACGTGAGGATTGTCCAGGTAATCACGTCAACATTATCTTAGATCATAAATTTTGTAGTTAATTGCTTTTTATTGCACTCCGGATGTTAAATGGGTCATGTTTACGAAACGAGCCTAAATAAATGATTGGAATCCGAAAATCATGCCGGACACATACAACATGAGTTTATGCGGGTTGGCATGAACACGAACCATTTAACGTGAAATTTTATTATATTTTTTACATATTAATACTAAAAGATTACTGCTTAGATTTTAGAACCAAGAATACACATTTATATAAAAAATATATATATTTAAACCACAAAACTTGATGCTTATTTCAAATAGGTCAAATGGGTCAACCCGTGAACCACCAAGTTGACCTGAAACATATCAGATTACCATTTGTGTTCCATCTTGTATAGCATGGTGCGGTCGTCGTAGTTGAAAAGCTATACATTGTTGGTGGAAGTCGTGATGTGATGTAGTTAGCTAATGTTTAGGTATTTTGTCATGCCAACTTCTAAATGTATTTCTGCTTAGTGAAGGTTGGATACAAGTTTTTAAACAATGGATTATTATGGTTGCAGACACTTGACTTGAGAAATTTAAGCTGGTCCACGATTAAGGTAAAAACTCAGGGTTGATAATATAAAAAAGTAGTGGATTGTTGGACGTTTTTTCTGCTACATCTGGTTATAGTATGGTGAGCATTTTTATTGAATAAAGTGTAACTATTTTGTTGTCTTGGGTCTACAGTCTACTAATAGTTCATTGACTTTCAGTTGTCATTTTATCATGCTATATAACATAACTTTTTAATTCAGGTTAAATGGGAAACAAACTCTTATTCCTTGGTGGTCACTCAAAGGAGACCTCTGATAATGTTACAGGTTTGTTTATATTATTCTTAGAGGGATAGTAATGCTATTGGATATAAATTATTTAATTTTTATAGGACCTTATGATATATAATTAATTTGTGGTGTGTTTCATTGATCTTGAGTCACAAGTGATCGGAGGTTGGCGTGAGCCGGTGGCTAATGTGTCGGCTCAAAGTTTCACGGTTTTGGGATTACCCTACCCGGTTTGGAGGAGGTGTCGAACCGAATGGTGGAGGTTACTATGCCCAGTCTGCTCAACTAGGTCGCGTACACTCACCGAGTCGTCTTCGAATCAACAAGGTGGTAAGTCTCTTTCAGACAAAGATATTTATTCTCACATTCTCTTTAATTGAAGCTGCTGTGATCCTTGGAACATGAAGGTATAATATTGTTTTTATCTTATTAAAAAAAGAAACTTCACTTTATTGTTAACTTCACGTTTAGAGCATTCGAACAGGACTGCACAGTTTACGGCTTTGGGATAATGTGTTCAGACTTGAATGGAATAGATGGGTCCCGTTAAAGGTTATTTTTTAGTTTTGAGGACGGCAAGGAAACGGGTACCTAGAAAATCAGAATTGGCTAGGCAAAACGTGCAGCTCCGAACTATCAGATGCTGTTTATAATACGACGGGGACGAGACAGTGGGCCATCTCTTCGTTTCCTGTCCATTCGCTCAAAAGATTTAGGACATTATGATTTCGTGGTGTAAAGGTACTTCACTTTTTGTATTTTCCGCCAAGGATTTAGTGCAAGTTCACTGGTACATTAACGGGTCAAATAAATGGAATAAAGCCATATATTCACTGGTACATTAACTGGTACATTGTTTTTTTTTTTTTTTAACTTAATGTATGTTTCCGTTGTAAATCGTAATTCCATATCAGTTAATCACTGTTGCAGTTATCCACTTTGTTCCATATCATGTTTTGATCGGTTTACACATCAACCCAATGTCAGTTTCAAGTTTTATTGAAACCGGTTGACCCGTTAAACACCAATATATGTTTCTCATTCTTTATTGTAACATATAACATAAGTTCGGGTTGTACAACTTTTTATGTAGCGGTTGGATTTGGGACAACCCCACACTGATTTATAAACAATTGATATGTTATATACAATGTGTTCAAGAACAAGCGATTCACCGGTCAATAGGCAACATTTAGGTAACTCCGTCTCCCTCCCTCTCCCTCGCATGTATTATTTGTTCTCTTAATTTCATGGACTTATATACACGTTGGTTAGTCAAGTATTCAAATGGCAATGTAGGTTCAAGGTTTAGTGTTTCTGTTAAAACATAGATTATATTGTTTGTTCTATTGCAATCTTAGAAGTTACAGTATTAAATTCTTTTTATATATCAACTTTGCTTTTTAATTTTTATTAACAAAATATAAACCTTTCTGGTCCACAAAAGTACAGCTTCATGGTATACCCCAATTAGTTGAGACATAACTTTTGGTTTCTTGGAACCTGTTTGAATCTTATACGGTTATTATTCAAAATGATCATTTGTTATATACAATTAACCTAATCAATGGTGCTTGTGAAAACTGGGGATTCTTTAAGGTATATTTAGAATTCATTTAAACTTAATTAATTATTTTATGTATGTTTTCTGACCATTGTCTTTCTATTTTTGATAGCTACTTTCTAAGAATTAAAAGTCTCCTTTGACATGGTTATATTTATTAAAAGTCTCAGGTGTGTATGTAAATGTAATGTTATGCAATTTGTAATTTTGCATCAAATCATTTTGTAATTTAAAAAAAAAAGGTCAACAAAGTGTTTTATGCAAACTTGACCTGCCTGTTTTGACCCATATCAAAAGGTCTCATACGATCTTTGTTTTTTTATACTTCAGCTCAAATAAAAGTGGAAGAGACATCCCTCAGGTACTTATCTCACCATTTGATTATCCTCTCTCTTGCGGCTTATCCGGAGATAATGAGAGGAAGCCTGCCGTGTGCCTTCTGCCACTTATTCGGTCTCTATCTTATCTTATCTCAGTTTCGGGGCTTTAAAGTAGTTGAAACCAAACATCGTGTGAAAATCAAGTTGCTCTTATTTGTTCACTTGACCAACATACATTTAGTTGTAACCCTCATAGTTTGCAAGCCTTATTATTAGTATGGTGTTATTTTTTTTATCATTTAAATATTTTGAACTTCCTTACTTGTGTTTAATATATTAACTAATTTTTCTGTTGTCTTGTCAGTCATAAAAATAATAAAAAAAAGTAAATTATAAATACGTAGTTATAACTCATCAATATTTGAAAGATCCTGTGTTTACTCATGGTCAGTTGTACGTTGCATTATCAAGGGTCAAGACCAGAGAAGGAGTTAAAATATTGATATTCGATGCCGATGAAAAACCAACAAATAAGACGTCTAATGTCGTCTATAAAGAGTCTTTGGTAACTTATAATGTAAACTGTTGCTTTTTGATTTCATATAACATGTCACTTATTTTTTATCATTTTATTTAAGTATGTATTGCTTATAAATAATAAGTGACATGTATAACTTTCTCCAGCCCGGGAAGCATTCCCGGGTGATAACCTAGTGTAAACTATATCAGAAGTTATATTTTATAAATGCTCATGTTACAAGCATAATGATGTTATCCTTCCATTTGACAGTAGAAAGTTCTCAAAACTGAAATGAGCAAGTCACAAGAATGATAAATTGAGAGACTCTTCTATATATTTTCATAAAAAAATTAAAGACGTTAAACTTTATATATGGTTGAACACTTGAACAAACACTTAGGGAAGCGATGGTGTTACATATAGTAAAAGATATGACTCCCAATATGCTAAAGCAAACCGTCATAACAATCGTTCTCAACTTATAACCTCACCTGATCTGATGATAACACACCATAACTGAACATAACATTCATTAATTTCCCACAAAAGAAAACAACCACCAAAATTAGGAACAAGGATGGAGGGCGTTGTTTGTATGAGCACACTCATGCATTCCTCGGTATTCCAAGCCTCTTGCGGAAGTCCTCTTCCATACGCGGAAGCCCATCGCGCAATTTGATTGTCGGCTCCCAATCAAGCACCTCCTTTGCCTTGGTTATCACCGGCTTTCTTTGACGAGGATCATCAGGTGTGTTTTCCACATGTATGATTTTCACTTCCGGGTTTATCAGCTGCCACATTTCATTTTCATACTCGTATTATTTAAACATAAAATTCAAGGGCATTTTGGACATTTCACAAAAATAATTAAAGAACCTTCAGAACTAACCTCTTTCACATTCTCTGCAAGTTCAAGCATGGTGAATTCACCTGAGTGAAGATAAAAAAAACAAGAGTTAGTCATCCAATACAACTTCACTAAAAAAGCAATATAAATTCTATATATACTTAAAATGCTATTATGTCAATATCAACCAACTTTGGCTACTCAACTTTGGTATCAACCAACTTTGGCCTCTCAACTTTGATAATGACATATTTAGCCCTTCCACTTTAGTAATGATATTATTAGCCCCTCAACTTTAATAATGATATGTTTAGCCCCTCAACTTTTGTCAACTTCAACCAACTTTGGTCCGTCAACTTTGTTAATGACATACTTAGCCCCTCAGCTTTGTTAATGACATACTTAGCCCCTCAACTTTAATAATGACGTGTTTAGCCCCTCAACTTTAATAATGACGTGTTTAGCCACTCAACTTTAATAATGATATGTTTAGCCCCTCAACTTATGTCAACATCAACCAACTTTGGTAATGACATATTTGGCCCCTCAACTTTTTTAATGACATACTTAGCCCCTGAACATTGCAACTTTGTTAATGACATACTTAGCCCCTCAACTTTGTTAACGACATACTTAGCCCCTCAACTTTCATAATGAGGTGTTTAGCCCCTCAACTTTAATAATGACATGTTTAGCCCCTCAACTTTAATAATGACATGTTTAGCCCCTCAACTTTAATAATTACACATCTAGCCCATCAACTTTAATAAGGTTTCCTTTTTTTAATTTACATTATTTATGGTTTACCCTTACACTTTATCATAGTTACTACTTAGACCTTTGCTTATTTTTATCTACGTTTCGAACCCACTACAGAGCTCAGGTGGTAACCCACTAGTTGACATAAAAAAAACATATGCATATACCAACGCTGACCTGGATTTCCAAGGTTGATTGGGCCCGTATTGTTTCCTTCCATAAGCCGAATAAGGCCATCAACCTGATAAACAAGAAACGCACGCACTAACTAAATAACTGAAGGTAGCCAAAGTACATGATATTTTAACGATTTTATCTTTACCATGTCAGAGACATAACAAAAGCTTCGAGTCTGAGTTCCAGGTGATTGAACAGTTAAAGGTTCATTCCTGCATTAGACCCGTCATAAGTAACTAATTATAAACATAAATTATTTTCAATGATTACACAACAAGCAGTGTTATATACCGAATCGCTTGAGCTATGAAATTGCTGACAACACGACCATCATCAATGTTCATTCTCGGTCCATATGTATTGAAGATCCTAGCAATCCGAATTTCTGTTAAAGAAAACATGATTAGCTAAATAATAATTTTAAACATTGAATGTATCATATGTTTTGTGTATAACAAGTAAGACGCGATTCACCTATTCCGTGCTGCCTGTGATAATCAAACATCAATGTCTCAGCTACTCGTTTTCCTTCATCGTAACAGCTCCTAACTCCTGCAATTCACATAAATGCTATTTTGTAAATACTCTACTTATAATAATAATAATAATAATAATAATAATAATAATAATAATAATTAAATAAATAAGTAGTCATAGAGAAATACCAATAGGGTTGACATTTCCCCAGTAGCTCTCGTCTTGAGGATGCACAAGAGGGTCTCCATAAACCTCTGAAGTTGAAGTCAACAGAATTCTGTAGGTAAATGAACATCAGTTAATTAATTCAGAATATTGCAGCAAAATAAATCACAAAGGTTCAATTTTAAACCTTGCTCCAACTCGCTTGGCAAGTCCCAACATGTTCAAAGTTCCGATCACATTTGTCTTGATTGTCTGTTTGGTATCAATACATATAATGATGAAGATGAACAACAGAAGTAAATAAGTAATACAGTCGTAACCGAACTTGGGTCATGATTACCTTGACAGGGTTATATTTGTAGAAAATTGGGGAAGCAGGACAAGCAAGATGGTAGATTTGATCCACCTCAACCAACAATGGCTCTGTGACATCTGATCCCAAAGAAAACAAAATGATATATTACTACACAATACACCTCTTATGCGTGTAGTGATATAATGAATGGTTGTATAAAGACCACATACCATGACGAATAAGTTCAAATCTTGGGTGACCAATCCATTGTCTCAGATTGTCTTTTGATCCTGTGAAAAAATTATCTACAACCACCACCTAAGAAAAACAACACGATGCCTTAAAACACTATACAATGTCATAATGCAGATCCTCTTGATCTCAAATGCATCCTTCAAATGACAAAATTAAACAAAAAAAAACGTGTACCTCGTTCTTTTCGTTTTCCATCAATCTGTCTACTAGGTGAGAGCCAATGAAACCAGCTCCTCCAGTAACCAGTATCCTCATATTCGCCTATAAACGTTACCCAAGATCTCTCTTAGAACCAAAAAAACAGCATGATTTCCCTCGAAATTCGCATATACATCACAACAAGAGAGTAACTTTTCTTTCCAATATACAATCCATCCAACTTATAACCAAATTGTATAGTAATATGTGAACAAAATAGCAAAAATCATCCTCCATTTTCAAGTAACTTCAACAGCATACCTGAAAAAACTTTGCAGTACGTAAAGGCGACGGATTCGGAGGCGGTCTGGTAGTAGCACCATTTGCTCCACTTGTACCTTGAGCAGCCATATTCTCCTGATCACTTCTTCACAATATCTAACAAATTCAGAAAAAAAATCTAAAAATTCAGAAAAAAAAAATGCGGTTCAAAAAAAAAAGACTAACAAATTCAGAAACTACTAACACATTCCAATTAAATCAAAACAGAACACATCTACACAATTTCAACAAAAAATAAACTAACTTATAAGATCAAATCTCCGATTCAAATTACCTAATTACTTCTTCAATCCGTACTAAAACCCTAACAGAATGATGAATTCCAAAACACTACAAACTTGCAATTAAATAGCCGATCAAACACGTCATATCAACATTATTATTAAATTCGCCACCAAACAAATAATAAGTCTTCAAAAACACTCAAGCTAACAGATCAATAAAGCTAAATTGTAACTAACTGTTGAAGCATCAATCGCACCAAACATTTCACAGATCTGAATCTAATCAATTATTATTATTATAACCAAAAATAACAAAATTGAAGTACAAATTCATGTAAAAAAAGCTAAAAAATAGTAAAACTTACCGAGGATTTTACAGAATTATGCCGATTTTCTTCTAAATTGTTATATGTTGGTCTGCTATATATATACACATGCATTTGTTCAAATGTAGATCGGATGGAGAGAGTAATAGGGTGCGTGACGGTCCATGGTAGCGGTTAAAGGAGAGACGTTGATTATTGGGCCCACTGGTTTAAGACACGCGATCGGGCTGAATGTGAATTAAGTAAGTAATTTATCTGCCACGTCAGCGAAGTTATGTATTTTCTCAACGATCGTGAAATTGAAAAATCGTGAAGGAGTCATCAACTACACGCGGCCTAATGTGAGAATTACGTGGAAGTCATATCTTCTTATCGTTTTTCTATTTTTGTGGCTTAGTACATTAATTTTTGTTGAGGGTAAGATGATTAGTTTAGGATATTTTAAGGATAGATAGTCAAGGAAAAGGTAAGATAATAAATTTATACACTAGATTGTTTTTTTACAGTAAGATGTTATAATTATAAAATGGGTTCAGCATATACTGTAAAATTTGAAAGAGTACAGTACACAAAAATATAAACACACCTTCATTACAACTTTTATTTAATTTATATATAGTCTAATTTGCAACAACTCTATGCATTGGTGTGTTGTACGGGAGGCTTTAGTTATTTTATAGGCATCTCTTTATTGCACTTTGTGTTGTTTCTTTGTACACTTGCAAGGCCCTCCCACGTCTGTCCAATCAGCTTCTTCTTTAACCCGCTTTTCTTTTCCACCACTGCTATCCACGTTTCAGTTAAAACCACAAACCCTAACTCAAATGGGCGTCTTCTCCACACCTTCCTTCCAATACCTAAAGTTGTGGCTGTTGTCTAAGCAAGAGAGAGAGAGAGAGAGCGCCAAATGAGAAAGGGCAGAGAAGAAAGGAAACCGACAGGTTCCAGTCTCCGGTGACAACGGATCCACGGTGGCTTGAGGCGGAGCTACGACAGTGGTGAGGATGAACAATATGGTGGCTAGATTATGTTTCCTTCACCTTCCTCGACCCTCTGGATTGAAGTTGTTTCAGATTGTCGTGAAGAAAATTCCGTTAGATACAAGGTAAGTCCGACTATCTTCAACCATGTTATTCTAAGTTGTACATTTATACCTGTAACAATCCTCAATAAACCGACACCCTCGATTATTTCACCGACACCCTCGCTTATTTCACCGACACCCTAATATATTTTAAAATATCCCAAAATGTCCCAAAAATACACCCATACGCGAAAACGGGCCTCAAATATATTAAATAGTATTAAAAATAATAAAAATAGAAATATTAAGTTGAGCTGGGTCGCGTAGACCCACCCCAACCCTTACGCGGGCGGTATAAAGGTTAGAACCTGATTTCGTTGATTTTTAAGTTCAGGCGGGCCGCGTAAGACCCCTGATTAGTTTACGCGGTCCGCGTGAGATCTAAAGTTGCGTCACAGCCCGGCGATGATACGTGTCATCATCGTGGCGAGTCTAGTGATGATCCGGACAAGCTACCCTGTTGACCAGGGTTGACGCGGGCCGCGTAGGCTCTTGCCTACTCTTACGCGGGCCGCGAGAGAGTCAAGATCAGCAACTATATAAGAAGGGCATCGGTTTTCATTTCCGATCGCTCAAAACTTTCTTTCTTACTTAAATTCTGAATAGTAGAGATAATACGCGGGTATTATAACCCCTGGATACGTATTAGATACGCTGCCCGATTGATCTAGGGTTCCGTAACGGCTGTCGTGGTTCTGCCCGACGTAGTCGTTGGAATGCCGTCTCGGGGAGGGTATAACTAATGTTAAAATGGGTTATTAATACTAACACGTGTACATTTGTGTAAATTATAGATAATTCTCAGGAAACCCTTACGGAAAATCTAAGACAACAATGTGAGTAATCTCCTTTTTGTTAACAGTTTTTACAAAACCTTAACTATTTTACAATGCAATTTAGCGGTGATTGAGTCTTTGTAATTCTTCAATTACTGCCGGTATGTTGGGGTTTTGTATACAAAATGTACTACACTGTGAGTAGTAAGTCGGGATGACAATACGTTACCATTGGACAATGAGTTAGCCAATGTGTAATATGACCCACAAGTCAGGATTGACAGTACTAAAGGAGTAATTGTGTAGATATAAACACTGTAATCGCTCTCAATACTGTTTAAATTTAATTAATGTTTCTTGATTAAACTGGGATTCACTCACCAGTATTTCCCACTGACAAATGTTTTTAAAACGCGTTTCAGGTAACACAATGTGAAAGCCAATTAGAAGCCAGCTAGACAGCACTGAAGGCTTGGAAAAGTGGCTATAAAAGTTACCTAAATAAAGCAGGTGTTTTAATTCAAATAAAATGGGAATTATCCCTGTAAATCAGCTTGTAATAAAAACTTGGGTTTTATCCCAATATGTTTATTTATATAAGTGGTGGTATTTTACTCTAATAAACATTTCCTAACTACGGTCCTGATGAAAAAAATTACGCTGCCAAATTAAACGACACACGATACCACCGAAACTGGCTCGCGACCGCCCGTTCCCGGGGATCAGGGATCGGGGGTTGCGACAGAAGGTGGTATCAGAGCTAAGCCACTGATTCAGCCACAGAAGTGTTCCGCTGACATCAAAATGTAAAGTGTTAGGAAATAAATTACGGAAATACGTGCATAACTGTATTTATTTGTTATGTATTATTTGACTATTTGTTAATTTACAGTATGAGCGACCAAGGACCATCTGACGCGTATCGTCAATTGTCTGGTTCGCCTAGAAGCGAAGGCACCTCCTCTTCTCAGCCTGCCCTCTCAGGCTACTCTGCTGATACGGAAGAAGGAATCTTTGTGTTTAAGGCTCAGTCAGAAGAGCCATTTCCTCAGAAAAAGAGGGGATGGTTCAGTAGAAGAGCACACGAGCGTAGAAAACGTATGAAAAAGTTGCAAGATCAGAGGGTACTAGCAGCAGCCAAGAGAGAGACAGATGCCTATGCCCAGGATATGATAAATAGGGGTATAGCCAACATCCACATCCTAGCCACTACTGCAACTGACCCAAATTTGGAGCAAATAATAGCACCCCAACCACAACTGCTAATCCCATACCAACCGATGGAGATAGAAAACCCCGAAAACCAAGTAGAGATGCATGATTCAATCCGGAAGAAATCCCTAGGGTACCTGCACCAATGTCACACCCCGACTTTCCACGTGTCACCGGTGGGCCCGGTGGGGAGTATCGTGACGTGGTTGGCAACATAATAGTCAAACAACACAATATTTAATATGCACAGCGGAAGCAATTTAAAAGATATAATTCAACCGAATATGATATTGTAATATCATATATCACAACTGTCGATTGTTTATCCACAGACGGATCGAAAATAAAATGGAAACAATAGTTCAACAGACTTTAGGCATCTTAAGCTTGCGAGACTTCTATTGATGCTAAGGAGAAATATCCAGCCAATTTCGTATAGTACCTGCATTTAGCCTTTTTGGAAAATACGTCAGTTTACACTGGTAAATACATTCAACTGACTCATTTTGGAAAATGATTTAAAAATTGGTTTGGATGCACATGGCATAAAATATCTTTTATAATTTGATTAAAATGCACAGAGGCAAAATTAATCTTTTTATTAACTTGGGAGAATTATTTAATATTATAATCTTGTGAACGATTTACATGTTACTTATGCGTTCAGTAGCCCGGACGTATCCGGGTTAAAGATCAATAGACACACCACTTTAAGTGAGTTATACACGGGAGTACGCCTACACCCCGTGCTCAGGTCGTGGCTATCTCGTAAGATAATGCCGAGGATATCCGGGACATGGTCATTAACCCCCCAAAGGCTGTAAAGTAAACACATCTGTTTAAAACGAGCCGATCAAATTATTCAATTAACCACTAAGCGTGGAAGATTTGATGCTCGATCAAGCGGTACGCTATGTACCGTAACCCAAGCCCGTATAGGGGAAAATAAGTTAAAAGTATTTACCTGAGCTAAATATAAATTCAATCCCAGCCGTATCAAATCAGCAAGTACAGATAGCTTTTACTGGGCTCCTAAATCTGGAACGAAGGTTTATAATAACCTATTAGAATCCTAACGGGTCTTTAGTTAAGCTTAAGCTTAGACCGGCTAGTTTCAAAGATACGGTTCGTACGCACGATTAAGCGATGACCGGATAGAATGTGATTTAGACCCTACAAGTTCAGAGACTTGTTTAATATGGGTATTTCATGCACACTCTGGATTTTGAGATAAAACCGATAAGGTTTGACCCGTTTAGGTTAGTTTTTGTAAACTAGTTACATAAACCGAACCGAACGCGTAATAAGCGTAACGGGTAGTAATGAGAGTCATTTACAGGTTTCCTAAGTTAATATGCTTCATATATGTTGTGACATCAGTAAGATGTCTTTTATTATGCCCGAAATGAATTTAATCGCAAATTGTGCCCCGTAGGGGTAGTTTGGTAATTTCACATAAGCCGAAAAGCTCAAAACTGAAGTCTGAGTTTATCAACCTTTGCTTACTGTTAAAATATTATAATTTGCCTCAAATATCAGTAGGTATCACCCTTGGTATGTTTAAAATACTCTTAGTACATACTATGCGTTAAAAACGCTTATTTAGGCGATTAAAAGCCGTTTACGGATTCGATACATAAAGCTGATATTTTTACCATTCCAGAAGGCTTAAAATAAATTATTTATCATTTAAGATCAGTAGCAAAAGGTTTGGAGTCGTTTAGATATGTAAAACCCATTTTATGGCCCGTAAGGGCAAAACCGACAAGTACCGGGTTAAGCCTACGACTATGAGTTATGCTCAGCCTAAAATTAATTAAAAATCTTTAAAAATCCCAAAATAATATATTACATCAGTGGGTAAAAGATTTGATATCAAAAAGTATGTTTAAGTAGGCTATATGCTAAATACGCCATTTAATTAACATAAAGCTTCTAAATTACGCTAATGAGCATAACTCTCAATCTACAACTCAAACTGATGTCAAACTTTGTATACAAGTTTATATATCAGTAATTAAGGTTTCTACTCTTTTATATTTTCAAAAACACGTTTTAAGGTGAAAAGGGCATAATGGTCAACATATGAGCAATTAACGGAAATCATGCGCAGAAATTGGTTAACTAATGAACCATGGTGTATAATCACAGAGGATTATACTAGCATGTAACCTGGTCCAAATAGAGCTCTAAGGTATTTCTAAATCATACCAAAACGGGTCAGAACTGAAAGTCAAAGTATAAGTCAAACTATGTGACTTTCGGTTCCGAACCGGGTCTAAACAGGAAATTGTCGGGTTGAACATGTTTAGACATGTTCTTACACTAATTACCAAGTTATATTAATGATCAAACAGGTTGTATGTGTTCTACATTGTTAATTATGGATAAATTAGAAATTAATTATCCTGTTGACTTTTTAATAACAAGTTTGACCCGACATTTGACCTAGTTAGAGTGGGAATCAGAGGGTGCCCTTTTAAGGGTTTAATGCCCACATAATATAACAAAATTTGCATCGATAAAATTTTACCGAGCCTCGTGTTGACTGCGTTGACCAGCAGTTGACCACGGTTGACCGATGTTGACCAGGTTTGACCGAACCCAAAACTGAACCGAGGCACTAACATGACCCAAAACTTCCCCTTGACCAGTTTTGACCACGTTTGACCTGTTGACCAAGTTGAACCGAGCCCGAGAGCGTCCCGAACTTAAATTTTTCACCCGAGTCGAAAGTGGTTCGATAGACTCTACAGGTCACTAGGAGTCCAAAAATATATTTTTCATCGAAAACTTATGGCTGGAAATCGCCAGAATCATGTCAGGAGTCGAGCCCGAGAGCGTCCCGAACTTAGATTTTTCACCCGAGTCGAAAGTGGTTCGATAGACTCTACAGGTCACTAGGAGTCCAAAAATATATTTTTCATCGAAAACTTATGGCTGGAAATCGCCAGAATCATGTCAGGAGTCGAGATTTCGCCGGAGAATAGAATTTCTTGAAACTTTGCAGGAATGCTCCTAAAGCCCCGATCGAAGCATCTGCAAAGTCAAAAGTTCAAAACGGACTCGCCGGAATTTGACCGGAATGTCGCCGGAGTTGCCATAGAGCTCAAACCGCTAAGAATTAGCTAAAACTAACCACACCACGCGATCCGGAACGTCGGATATAGTCGAAAAAGTGTACTCTTGGCCGGAAAACGGCCGCCGGAAAAGTCGCCGGTCGCCGGAAAAGTTTCTAGAGAGAGAGAGAGTTTTTAGAGAGAGAATGAGTTGGTGAAATGATTTTTTATTATTATTATTATTTTTTTTTTATTTCATTTATATAGTGGAGGTTTTGTGGGCTTGGGCCCAAGGCCCACAAGCCCGTCTTCGCACCCGAACATCATGGAAGCATCGTAGAGCATAATATTAATACTAAAATACGCAAATTAGGATCGGTAGTCGATGTTTGCGTGTTCATTCGTCGGTTGCGTAAAAATCGCGAGATATTAAATCGTTGACGTTTTTAACCCCTTGTATACGAATATTGTCATATATTTCTCATACTTTAACGAAACCTTGTGAAATTTTTATCACACATTCTCGTGAGTATAATTAATCATTACAAAGCTTCGCGTTTGCTAAAAGGTCACTCAGAGGTATACCTTTAAACATGTTGACACATTTAACCACTGTAGTTTGAAATTCCTCACTTTCTTTCACAATTGGCTTCGTATGATCCATGATTTATTCGGTTGAGGTTATGAACATTATGTAGGGTTACTGTAAAGTATATTTATCCCTTGTTGACATTTTGAACCCTTATATTCACATACTTTCCATGTTTGTCAACTTTAGTCCTTCTAAATATAATTTCACACGTTCAAGCTTATGACACGTGTCAATACATTATAGGACGTGAATTTTCGAGGTGTTACATCCTCACCCCCTTAAAAGAAATCTCGACCTCGAGATTTGCTAATATGATGGAAGTACTTTTTGTCGCATAATGGACTTAAATTCCATAACATATCTGGAGTCTTTCCAAGCTCCTAAAGTGACTCCTATATTAGATACATATATCCTTTTTGGAGCTTCTTAACCTGTCGATCCTTAATCGATACAGGATGCTCATCACATCATAAATTTGCATAACATTATGTGATAGTGCTTCTTGACTTATTGGCGAAACACGCCTTTCAGTCATTAGTGTGTAATGTATTGCGAGCTCCGCCAAGCTCCTTAAATAGGTTTTAGCTTATAAGCTACCTGATCTTGATACATTCGATTTCCTTCGAATGATTCTATATATATTCAGAGCTTAACTAGCCTGATAATTTAACAGATTTGGCACACCCTTCCTGGGTGATATCTATTGTTGAACCTTATTCCTAAATCAAGAATTTAGGAGGTTTGCTATTTTCATTAATCCTTGATTTTCTGCCGAATACTGGCACCTTACAGATGATTATGAATTTGCGTGATCTTATTTGTTGTTTCCAATGCAACTTTCAGATCCTGATAATTGGACTTACCAATCTATTGTCCTAACAATAGATGTTTAACATCCCATTTATGCAAGGTCTCCAAGGGAGTAGCCTTGATACTTATATATAAACTATTATAGGAAAGCTTATCTTAAGGTGAGATGGTTATTCCAACCACTGCTTAACAAATTTTAAGGAATAGCTAATCCTTATAGCTAGTCGAACAAGTCGACGATCTTGGGCAGCTGATGGCAATTTCTTAATTGTTGCCTA
The DNA here is from genome assembly GCA_030545235.1 of Helianthus tuberosus. NCBI lineage: Eukaryota > Viridiplantae > Streptophyta > Magnoliopsida > Asterales > Asteraceae > Helianthus > Helianthus tuberosus. The sequence goes on from CM060393.1 coordinate 61,563,119, forward strand.
ATTAGGGTTGCGGCATGTATGCATAAGCAATATGAACCGTCTTTCTTATTTAATAACATAAAACCCTCAGAATATTGAGTCAGGCTTTATGTGCCTATGTTCTAAAACCTACTTAATCAAGGTTTCGATTATTCCATAATCAATATGGAGTTTTCACAATACTCCAGCCCACAGCGGGATACAATCTTAATTCTACCTGCCTTCCCGGAGGTAAGCAGGGAAAACTTATGAGAAGATAATCAAGATTGCAAGGAGGCTACAGAGATTTTCCATATCTCAGGCTCCAGTTCATCCACCATTACTCGTGTCAAATAAGTGACACCTTTATGTTATAAGTCCACGAATTCCTTAGTCGGGAACATTTACTAAAAAAAAAATTTCCATTTTTGGATATCTTCTTTGAATACTACTAGTCGACTTTAGTACAATATGACCATTGGGATATCTCAGGGGTTCCATGTATTAAACCTCCATGCTGATCAGACATGGAAATAATCTATGGGACACACTAGGATACGCCAATCCTCATATGACACTTTAATTAAACATAGTTTGGCATTCGCAGGCGATAGAAAACAATGAGAAAAATAATTAAAATAACATATGTTGTCGTACTCTATGCAAAGAAACAGTGCTCTTAGATTTTTGGAAGGTTTTTCTTGCCGATACGAGAAGAATCGGTTTCTATGGTTTCCTTGGTAATTATACCTTGTGGATGATAATAAAAGTTTTTGCTAAGTTTATGGTTCTTGAAGATTTATTATTGCCTGTATTAAAAACAGGACACTTAGCAGAAATTATCATTGGTAAATGATAAGGAATGTACTTGATGACATCGTGAACTGCCTCTTGGCATTCATCAGGTGAGTTCAGGCGTTTCCTTTCTTAGCCTTTCCAGGCTTAGCTGCACCTTGTTTGGCAGCTTTATGGTATCTAGTTCTGATGCGGCCTTACTCACCACAGTCGTGACAGACTGCATTCTTTATGTCCCTCCATTCATGGGAAAATGATGACCCGTTCCTTTGCAGATGTCATACTGCTTTGGTCCTTCCAACTGCTGCGTCAACCACAGCTTGGAGATTAACTCCATTAATATTGAGAATTACGTTTGTAGCTTTATTAACTTTCGTCGCCTTAATAGTACTGCGACTGTCGTCTACCTCATTCAAGTTTTCCATACTTGAAACTTGGTACCAATCACCAAAATTTAACAATTATTAGTCATCATCCTGATGACCCGACTTAGATTAGCCACGACATTCATAAACCGTATGGGCTATTCTGTTCTGAACATTCCTAGTGAATGTTATTTGAATGTATATCCATTATATTTAGCCTAGGTCACAAAAGGACCATCAATGGCATTCAAGGTTTGGAGTAAGTCCAATACCTGCTTGACAAGGGACCATAATGTCACAATTGTCTTTGTCACAAGGAGAATTATAAATAGCTCAAAGGCTAGCCTTACATGAATTTGGTTATATATATACATATATGGCGTAGAAGCCTGTCGCGAGGGACGTAGAAAGATATGGCATAAAGTCTAGTCATGAAGGTCATAAGTAATCATATGGCGCGAAGGCCTTGTCGTAATGACATTCAGATGCGGCACAAATGGCCTTGTCTCTAGGACGTTATAGGATATGGCACTAAGGCCTGTCACCAGCGATGTTAACATTTAGTATGTTAACTTGTTACGAACGACGAATTATAGCCCGGAGGCTTGTTATGGGTGACTTGAATATAACTTGTGGATTTGTCACAAGGACGTCAATTCATAGGCTGCAATCTTATTAGATCAGGAGTCTTAAGGCTTGAACATAGTTCTTCACCTTTGGACAGGGAGTCATAGACTACAACTGTCATCGTCTTGAAAGGCGATTCACTTAACAGAAAGGTAAACCAATTAACATCATTAATGGATGTCTATATATAATTATAGTATCTAATGATATTAGCCATGATCACCTCGATCATATTGACTATTAGGTTTGGGTATAATCCCACCATTTTGAATAGGGGATCATAAAGATCACCCCTGTTTTGTCTTATCGGCAATAGAGTATAGTATAGCCCGTAGGCATTTCATCACTAGGGATGTCAATATTATGAATTTATGATCATCATACTGATGATACTAGTCAGGATCGCAATGATAGCATAGACTATGGGATTTGAGTATAGCTCACCCCCTTGGGCAAAGAATCACAAAAGGTTTCAATTGCCTTGTCTCTATTGGACAATATAATATAGCCCTTAGGCAAAACATCATTATGGATGTTAAAATTTTTAATCATCGTATTGATGATTTTTGTCATGATCGTATTGATCATATGAACTATTAGGCTTGAGCATAGCTCACCGCCTCGGACAGGGAATCGTAAAGATCACAATGTCTTTGTCACACATGGACAATATAATTTGGCCCATAGGCGAAAACATCACTCATGGATGTTTATAATTGGTTCATCCTATTAGATGCTATAAGTCATGATTGCATTAATCATATTGACTATTTGGCTTGAGCATAGCTCACCACCTTAGACAAGGAATCATAAAGATAACAATGTCAATGTCTCAAATGGACAATATATTATAGCCCGTAGGCAAGACATCCCTAAAGGATGTTAAATAATATGATCATCGTACTAGATGATATTAGTCATGATCGCATTGATCATATAGACTATTATGTTTGGACATAGTCCAACATTTTAGACAGGAGGTCAAAGACCACCACTGTCGTTGTCTTATCGGACAACAAGTTTAGCCCGTAGGCACTTCATCACTAACGGATGTTTATAATATGATCATTTTATAGGGTGATATAAGCCATGATTCCTAAATCACTAGGCTAGATAAGGGAATTGGAAGAATCCAATATCAGGATGACTGTTGTGATTTTCTCGAATCACATTTGTCAAGAGTGCTAACACGTTCCTAAGTGTTAACAAGGATCTGAATCCCTTGAGTAGGTTTCACCATCTTGGCCGCGTAGGCTAGGTTTCACCTTTAAGATTCTTTTTAAAATGCATACTGACAGGGAAGGAAGGATATTTATTTTATTCAGGACTTTTATCATAAATCCTAATTCATAAGTTAATAATAGCACAAATGGTCTAGTCGCGTAGACAAGTTAAATTTATAAGCCATGATTTCAGAGAATCGCGGCATTAAGGTTTGAATCAAAGTTCATTACCTTATCCTGACAGGGAGCTGTAGGCTGCCACTGTCTCCAGTCTCAGAGGACATTAACTATAGCCCGTAGGCACTTCCCTTATAAGGGAAGTTTATTACTGAATTGCCCCTTAGGGAAGTTCATTATCCATGGTAAACAGAGACCATATTTGGTTAATTTATTAATCATTTATGTTTAGGATTTCTATTATAATTTATCCTAATTATAAAACATTAATAGTTTTATTAGTGGCACCCAATGGCCTGGTCACATGGACATTTATAAATTATAAGCTTAAGATTTCAGAGAATCAAAGCATGAAAGTATGTTGGCACAATAGGCCTAGTCGCTAGGACAATTATAAATTATATGCTAGGATTTCAGAGAATCAAAACATGAAAGTATATTGGCACAATAGGCCTAGTCACAAGGACAATTATAAATTATATGCTAGGATTTCAGAGAATCAAAACATGAAGGTTTGAACATAGTTCATTACCTTTTTTTTTTTTTTTTTTTTCGGACAGGGAGTCATCGCTACCACTGTCTTTTGGCTCATATAGAAATGAGCAAGGCCCGTAGGCACTATATTACCACGTATGGTTAAAATATGATCATCTTAATTGATGATTTAACCCATGATTCAGAGATCATTAAGTTGGGTTAGGGATCTTTTGAAGAATCCATATATAAGAATGACGTGGGTGATTTTAACGAATCACGGCTGCCAGGAGTGTTAACATGTTTTCAGATGTTAACTGGAATCTGAATCTTTTAAACAGGTCTTACCATCTTGGCCAGGTCTTTATAATGACAATCAGGCTAGGTTTCACTCTTAAGATTCTTAATTTAATTAACGCAGAAAATTTTTAAATTGAGGTGTTAATATGGATCTGAATCTAATTATGGAACTACCATCTTGGCCCGGTCTTAAAATTGACCCGTAGGCTAGGTCTTGTCCTTTCTAGATTTTGCCATTTTATTATAATGGTAGATCTTGCAAAAAGGAAATGTTATTCTCCTTTTATTTAATATTTCTTGTTTAGAATGAAAGTTTAAACTTAATCATTTCACTATATAAAAATAAAAGTATAAAGTTGCCCTAAGCGGGACTTGAAAGGAATAATGTTGTCCTCGTAGGGACTGAAAGATAATTATGTCCATATGAGGACTATTAAGGAAACGATCTTCAGTAAAAGGAGTTTGTTCTTCATTTTATTTCTGAATGCTTTCTCCTTGGATGCTCGTTTCTTCTAGCCGCGGTACGAAGCTCAGCATCTCAGGGCTCCGGGTGTGGAGAACTCCTATTACGGCTTCTTCGCTTAGCGACGTATCCAATAAAAATTTGGAAGTAAAAAGTTCTTAGATTAGGATTTAGAATATTCCTAAGTTAAGTCTAGACTCAGAAGTTTAGATATGTGCAATTGTGTAACTGAGATTAAACACAAAAGGCTAGTGTTTAATTCACTCAGTGTTGGCTCTGATACCAACCTGTCACACCCCGACTTTCCACGTGTCACCGGTGGGCCCGGTGGGGGAGTATCGTGACGTCATGGTTGGCAACATATAGTCAAACAACACAATATAATAATGCACAGCGGAAGCAAATTAAAAGATATAATTCAACCGAATATGATATTGTAATATCATATATCACAACTGTCGATTGTTTATCCACAGACGGATCGAAAATAAAATGGAAACAATAGTTCAACAGACTTTAGGCATCTTAAGCTTGCGAGACTTCTATTGATGCTAAGGAGAAATATCCAGCCAATTTCGTATAGTACCTGCATTTAGCCTTTTTGGAAAATACGTCAGTTTACACTGGTAAATACATTCAACTGACTCATTTTGGAAAATGATTTAAAAATTGGTTTGGATGCACATGGCATAAAATATCTTTTATAATTTGATTAAAATGCACAGAGGCAAAATTAATCTTTTTATTAACTTGGGAGAATTATTTAATATTATAATCTTGTGAACGATTTACATGTTACTTATGCGTTCAGTAGCCCGGACGTATCCGGGTTAAAGATCAATAGACACACCACTTTAAGTGAGTTATACACGGGAGTACGCCTACACCCCGTGCTCAGGTCGTGGCTATCTCGTAAGATAATGCCGAGGATATCCGGGACATGGTCATTAACCCCCCAAAGGCTGTAAAGTAAACACATCTGTTTAAAACGAGCCGATCAAATTATTCAATTAACCACTAAGCGTGGAAGATTTGATGCTCGATCAAGCGGTACGCTATGTACCGTAACCCAAGCCCGTATAGGGGAAAATAAGTTAAAAGTATTTACCTGAGCTAAATATAAATTCAATCCCAGCCGTATCAAATCAGCAAGTACATATAGCTTTTACTGGGCTCCTAAATCTGGAACGAAGGTTTATAATAACCTATTAGAATCCTAACGGGTCTTTAGTTAAGCTTAAGCTTAGACCGGCTAGTTTCAAAGATACGGTTCGTACGCACGATTAAGCGATGACCGGATAGAATGTGATTTAGACCCTACAAGTTCAGAGACTTGTTTAATATGGGTATTTCATGCACACTCTGGATTTTGAGATAAAACCGATAAGGTTTGACCCGTTTAGGTTAGTTTTTGTAAACTAGTTACATAAACCGAACCGAACGCGTAATAAGCGTAACGGGTAGTAATGAGAGTCATTTACAGGTTTCCTAAGTTAATATGCTTCATATATGTTGTGACATCAGTAAGATGTCTTTTATTATGCCCGAAATGAATTTAATCGCAAATTGTGCCCCGTAGGGGTAGTTTGGTAATTTCACATAAGCCGAAAAGCTCAAAACTGAAGTCTGAGTTTATCAACCTTTGCTTACTGTTAAAATATTATAATTTGCCTCAAATATCAGTAGGTATCACCCTTGGTATGTTTAAAATACTCTTAGTACATACTATGCGTTAAAAACGCTTATTTAGGCGATTAAAAGCCGTTTACGGATTCGATACATAAAGCTGATATTTTTACCATTCCAGAAGGCTTAAAATAAATTATTTATCATTTAAGATCAGTAGCAAAAGGTTTGGAGTCGTTTAGATATGTAAAACCCATTTTATGGCCCGTAAGGGCAAAACCGACAAGTACCGGGTTAAGCCTACGACTATGAGTTATGCTCAGCCTAAAATTAATTAAAAATCTTTAAAAATCCCAAAATAATATATTACATCAGTGGGTAAAAGATTTGATATCAAAAAGTATGTTTAAGTAGGCTATATGCTAAATACGCCATTTAATTAACATAAAGCTTCTAAATTACGCTAATGAGCATAACTCTCAATCTACAACTCAAACTGATGTCAAACTTTGTATACAAGTTTATATATCAGTAATTAAGGTTTCTACTCTTTTATATTTTCAAAAACACGTTTTAAGGTGAAAAGGGCATAATGGTCAACATATGAGCAATTAACGGAAATCATGCGCAGAAATTGGTTAACTAATGAACCATGGTGTATAATCACAGAGGATTATACTAGCATGTAACCTGGTCCAAATAGAGCTCTAAGGTATTTCTAAATCATACCAAAACGGGTCAGAACTGAAAGTCAAAGTATAAGTCAAACTATGTGACTTTCGGTTCCGAACCGGGTCTAAACAGGAAATTGTCGGGTTGAACATGTTTAGACATGTTCTTACACTAATTACCAAGTTATATTAATGATCAAACAGGTTGTATGTGTTCTACATTGTTAATTATGGATAAATTAGAAATTAATTATCCTGTTGACTTTTTAATAACAAGTTTGACCCGACATTTGACCTAGTTAGAGTGGGAATCAGAGGGTGCCCTTTTAAGGGTTTAATGCCCACATAATATAACAAAATTTGCATCGATAAAATTTTACCGAGCCTCGTGTTGACTGCGTTGACCAGCAGTTGACCACGGTTGACCGATGTTGACCAGGTTTGACCGAACCCAAAACTGAACCGAGGCACTAACATGACCCAAAACTTCCCCTTGACCAGTTTTGACCACGTTTGACCTGTTGACCAAGTTGAACCGAGCCCGAGAGCGTCCCGAACTTAAATTTTTCACCCGAGTCGAAAGTGGTTCGATAGACTCTACAGGTCACTAGGAGTCCAAAAATATATTTTTCATCGAAAACTTATGGCTGGAAATCGCCAGAATCATGTCAGGAGTCGAGCCCGAGAGCGTCCCGAACTTAGATTTTTCACCCGAGTCGAAAGTGGTTCGATAGACTCTACAGGTCACTAGGAGTCCAAAAATATATTTTTCATCGAAAACTTATGGCTGGAAATCGCCAGAATCATGTCAGGAGTCGAGATTTCGCCGGAGAATAGAATTTCTTGAAACTTTGCAGGAATGCTCCTAAAGCCCCGATCGAAGCATCTGCAAAGTCAAAAGTTCAAAACGGACTCGCCGGAATTTGACCGGAATGTCGCCGGAGTTGCCATAGAGCTCAAACCGCTAAGAATTAGCTAAAACTAACCACACCACGCGATCCGGAACGTCGGATATAGTCGAAAAAGTGTACTCTTGGCCGGAAAACGGCCGCCGGAAAAGTCGCCGGTCGCCGGAAAAGTTTCTAGAGAGAGAGAGAGTTTTTAGAGAGAGAATGAGTTGGTGAAATGATTTTTTATTATTATTATTATTTTTTTTTTATTTCATTTATATAGTGGAGGTTTTGTGGGCTTGGGCCCAAGGCCCACAAGCCCGTCTTCGCACCCGAACATCATGGAAGCATCGTAGAGCATAATATTAATACTAAAATACGCAAATTAGGATCGGTAGTCGATGTTTGCGTGTTCATTCGTCGGTTGCGTAAAAATCGCGAGATATTAAATCGTTGACGTTTTTAACCCCTTGTATACGAATATTGTCATATATTTCTCATACTTTAACGAAACCTTGTGAAATTTTTATCACACATTCTCGTGAGTATAATTAATCATTACAAAGCTTCGCGTTTGCTAAAAGGTCACTCAGAGGTATACCTTTAAACATGTTGACACATTTAACCACTGTAGTTTGAAATTCCTCACTTTCTTTCACAATTGGCTTCGTATGATCCATGATTTATTCGGTTGAGGTTATGAACATTATGTAGGGTTACTGTAAAGTATATTTATCCCTTGTTGACATTTTGAACCCTTATATTCACATACTTTCCATGTTTGTCAACTTTAGTCCTTCTAAATATAATTTCACACGTTCAAGCTTATGACACGTGTCAATACATTATAGGACGTGAATTTTCGAGGTGTTACAACCAAACCCCCTAGACCCAAATTACGATCCCTGGTGGGATGACGTTAGGGACTATGTGCAACGTTACCCGACACATGAAGACACACCCATGCAAACCATAGGAGCCTTGTAGGATCGGTTTGCAACCCGAACGAGTCGTTCAGAAGAGATTTTATCAGTTTCAGAGGCGGAAACTAAGAAACTGATTGCGAAACAGCTTGCGTATCACTTTAACACTGATTATATTGATATACTATCGTTTACAATCAGTCCTCACACCGGCAGCACCTCGGTATGGAATTTCAGAAAACATTTCAAATGAAATCTACACAAGCCTATATATACTATTCAAATTTCGCTTGGAAACACTTCAAGCGAAAACTTCAATTCTAGACTTTTGTCTTCAAGCGAAATCTTCAAATCTGATTTATGTAAATGATGATGTCATTGTTGTGATGTCATCCTTGATGTCACACATGTGATGTCATCATTCTATAAGATGATGTCACGCTTGATTAGATCTGCAACGAAAACCAAGACTCGACATAAGACGAAGACAACAGATGAATGCACCAACAGACTCCCCCTCAGATGTTGACGAGTCTTAAATGTCGAGTATTCTCAATCTTCAGTCTTTAACAGTCTTTTTCTTTATTAGCCTATACCAGGATCTTCTCTTTGGCTCTAACCTCGTCAGACTCCCCCTCTCATCATGATGGGATCGCCATCTGGAATTAGCTATCACCTTGAGATCAATCCCTGGTTTTATCTCTGTTCAGTTCATCTCCTGCACAATATATTCTCACCACCACATAAGTTTTTACTTAAAACAATAAGAAAAACTTACTAGAAATAGTTAAATCAAGTTCAAATTAATGACCCTGATTAACTAATCTCAAATTCTTTCTCAAAACAAAATTTCAATTCAATACACACACTCCCAAACCAGTTCATTATGTTCAGCACTTGGAATTTTGAATATCAACTTTCCAACATCAGTTGTCGAAAATCTTTTTGAATTTTTCAAAATAATGAAACATGAATGCAATAACAGAAATTAATTGCAGAAATAAAATATGTACAAACATATTTTTGTGAGTTTGCGAAAGAGGATCATATCAGTTTATTTGACCAATCACTAGCACCGTTAAGCTTGATTTCATTTTATGCTCTAAACGATTCACGTAGATTGACAATATATTTGTCCTCTTAAGCTCAATCTAAAAACTTTCGAAATGCTTACCGATACGTTAAGGTATATTAATTTTGCACTAAATTCTTATGGACCCCACGATCTCAGCATATCCCCTCATCATGCAATACACTAACTCAAGTAATGCCTTTAAACTTTATCAACTGTGATTTGTGCGAAAACAAAGCAGAATGTTTAAACATTAACAATCAGGTCGATACTTCCGTATACGCAGAGAAAGTCCAATGTTTAAACAAAATAAGAAAAATAAAATAAGTTGAAGTTGTTTAGGCTTTAACCACCAGGTCGATACTCCCGTATACGCAGAGGTGATCCAAAGCTTAAACGAAACACCAAAGAAAATAAAGCAGAAAGTTTAGGCAACAACATCCAGGTCGATACTCACGTATACGCAGAGGATGTCCGATGCTTAAACAAAATAAAGAAATCAAACAAGTTTAAATCTTTGCAAAATAAAATACACAATCACAGCGACTTTTCATCAAAGTTTGTAAAAGTTCACAAACTTAACCAGTTTTATGTCTTATGACAATCAGCGATTACTGAGTAGGTACACAATCAAGAAGGACAAAATCAAGTACTACACTTTCAACCGTGTTTCCCACTAGAACTAGGCTTTTCATTTTAGGTTTGTATCGTTCTCGCAAATCTACTAGTCTAGCTGGGCCTACCGTCACATCTTTAGTGAGACCGTTTATCACATTATAACTTTCCATTTCTTTAGCGTGCTATGACAGTCCAACTGATCTACTATCATTTCCTCTTTTTTACAACAAAACTCATTTTTTAATTTTTCAATGTTTTTGACATTTTCAAATTTTCTAATTTTTTTTTTAATTTTTACTCCCCCTAAAATCAAAATATGTCTCAATTTTGATTTTCTGGGAAAATTTGAAACAAACTGTACAAGAAATGTGACAACATGATGAGAATCACTTCAATTCTCCATTCACTTGGCATGAACAATCAGAACTCCCCCTCTCAACAAACTATTTTCCCATTGTGATCTCAAAACACTTAAGTTTGTTTTAATCAAAATGGTTTTTCCGGAAAATAAGTTTTGTTGATTTTACCACTTGTAAAATTGGGGATCAAATCATCACATTGTTTTACCAATCATATGTAGGAAATCAGATACAACTTAATGTCCCTGATTTACCACTTGTAAGATCAATCCAATTCAACTTCTGAACCACTTGTAAAAATCACAACCATACAACTTAAACCTGTTTTTCAACCAATTTACCATCTTTTAGTTGAATTCTCAAGGTGCCGATTTCTACTCCTCGCTTACAAACCTGGGAGTTCCGACAAGTCCTGCAAAACTTCTCAAAAACACATTATACAAACATGATAAATAATGATGCCGATTCATGATCCACGATTACCAACTTGGGATCTCCGGCAAGTCAGGTTTTTCATTTGAACAGATTCACCCAAGCCTGACGGTCCTTGGGTGATTTTGAATTCTTGTTCAACAATGGTGGAAAATTTGCATCATCCATTGTTAAACCTGAATTCTCCATTTTTACCTCAACCAATGGCTCCTCTGGCTTTAACGAACCAGAATCATTGCCTGCACATGGCTTGTCTGACTTTGACCTGTCAGATTCATTGCCTGATGGTGGCTTGTCTGACTTTGACACATCAGATTCATCGCCGACCATTTTCTTCTTCTTCTTTTCTTCTTTCGTCCTCAGATTTGTATCCGATGAATTCGTCTTGCTTGACTTTGCCATCGAGGAAGTCGATTCATCATAACTCTTATTTTTACCAACAGATGAACCCGAGGACAAAATCTTCTCTAGATACTCTCTAGCCTTCTTTCTCTTCTTCCTCAGTCTGTCTTTCTGCCCCTGAGAAAGCTTCACTTTCGTTTCTTGAACTTTAGGTTCTTGAATCTTCTGTTCTTTGGGCTTGACATTGACTGATTTCTTTGCCATCTTCTGAGAATTAACCCTCAATCTTTCATTTGATCTCCTTGGGCAATCTCTGGCAATGTGGCCAATGATGTTGCAGTTAAAACATCTTCTTGACTCAAACCTCCAACTCTGGCAGTTAACAGCAATGTGTCCTTGATAACCGCATCTGTAACACACTCTGTTATCGTACCAATCACCATTTTCACACCAGATGCTCAGATCATAGCATTGTTTGGATTGGTGATATTCCTTCCTCATGTTTGCTGGATTTGGCTTTTCAGCACTGTGGTCCGACCTGCACCACTTATTGCCAACAATTTTAGAGTTTTCATTTTTCGATTTTTGTAATTTTTCATTGCGATTGGATGATCGATCTGATGAGCTTTTATTATCTTTTTGAACATTTTTCAAAATTTTCTCTTTTTGTTTTTGTTCCACTTTCTTCTTCAAAGGTTTTTGCTTATAGCATTCTTCCTTTTCAGTTGATTGTGGAACAGTTTCTTGAAACTTTTCTTTTAATTTCAGAAACAATTTTTGTTTTTCGAATTTTTTATTTTCATCATCAGATTTCTCATCACAATCTTCAACTTTGACTTTGTCAAAGTTTGTGACATTGTCACTTATTGGAATTGAATTTAAAGGTTTTGGGCAAGGAATAGTTGAAGTATTCACAAAAACCTTCAACTTTTCTTCCCATTCATTGATTTTCTTTTGAGCACATTCTGCCTCTTTCTCAAGTCGAATAATATTTTCAAGTTGAGAATTGATTTCAATTTGTTTTTCAAGATTGTTTTTACCAAACATATCTCTCTCATCTTCTAAAATTTTTATTTGACTTTGAAAAACTTTTTCAATCTTCGATTTTTCATTTTCAAAATCTTTTTCTTTTTCTTTCAAAACTTTGTTTTCTAATGTCAAACTGTCCAAACCACTCAACAGTTTGACATTTTCAGATTTCGACTTCTCAAAATTTTCCTGCAAAACAAGAATCTGTTTATCATCAAATTGCTTCTTATCTTTCAACTTCTTGATTTCCAATGTCAATCTTTCCACATCCTTCAATAGTTTGCCATTGTCAGCCTCAAGTTTATCACATTTCGAGCAACCTGAGTCAGAACTTGAGGATTCAATCTTCACAGATTCTTCATTCTTTTGAACTTGCTCTGTCTCCATCTTGTATGTTCCTGCACAAAAGATTTTAACGAAGTCAAGAGGATTCATATTCTCATCAATATAACAACCCCTCTTCATATCGTATTTCATAACATCTTTTGCACTAAGACACACACAGACTCTTTTGTTCAGTTCAACAACCACATCCAAACTTAATTTTTTCAAATTATTTTCTATCCTATTCAGCAATTCTTTCTTTTTCTCTTCATTATCGTATCTATGTGTTGTAAGTTTACTGATGAATTTACTAAAAGATAATTTTGAAAAACTAGAATTCTTTCTTAGATTTTCCAAAAAATCATCCCATTCAGCTGGTAATCCATTAGCAAACTTTGATACCATTTCAGCTTCTGATATCATTATCTTGTTTTCTTTCAAATGATCAATCAAACAATCAAATCTCTTCTCCAAATCATCTAATTTCTCATCTTTCTTACATAGAAAACATTTGAACCGGTTAATCCAAACATTTTTAGACAAACCTTGATAATAACTACTGAAATATCCTCGATACCAATCATTTATCCTTACAAGATCATAATTTTCCTTCTCATCAAAGACCATTGCCATCTTTCAAACACAACCTGTTCAAACACTTAAATTTGATTTTGCCGACGACAATTTCCAATTCAGATCAAAATTAATTTGTCCTCAAAATCCACTAACTCGACAACAACAAGTAACAAGATAAGATGATTGGACCAAATTTTTTTTTTTTAAATTGCCGACAACTTTTAATAATGATCACATGCAATCACAATTTTCAATTAAAGTCTATCACATGCACACAAGATTATCTTGTAAACAAATTGATTCAATCGAAGAACATCACATGCAATCTTATGAAATGTCTGACAATTGTTAATAAATGGATCAGATACATCACATGACTTCTGACTAAACAAGGTAGCCGAAAACTAGATATATCAAACTTTGAGAAGACCGATCATATTTACCACTGATTACCCTTTTCAATTTAAGCCGACACTTCAATTGATTTAATCTGATTGGACCGAATATTCAATTAAAATTGATCAGTACTTCACATGCAAATCACTTAGATGTTTGACAATCACACATGCAACTTAACAACTTTCATTTATATGTTACAATCCTATTAGACCTCTATATGGCTGACACAAATACACTCCACAATTCAATTTTCAATAACCCGATTCTCAATTCTTTTTATTATAAAACCTGTATCATATGCATTCCTCGAACCACTAAATCAATCACAATACTCGATACATGTTTCAAGCGAAATCACACAAAATGTTTCAAGTGAAATTTTGTATATTGTGAATTTTCAAGCGAAATTATCAACTAATCTCAAGCGAAATCATGATGATGTCAGCAAAACGATCTGATTTTGGTCCGATTGAACAAGATTTAATCCGATTTTAATGCTGAAACTTTTCAGGATTCAATAATACATGATTACGCACAAGATATGTGTATTTGAGCCATTTTAACCGTGAAAAGTTTTGATTTTCGAAAAGAATGGTGTAGAAATCAGAAAAAGTGACGTAAACAGGCTGTTTTGGCAAGATCTCTTCCTCCTGAGCTCTGATACCACTTGTAGGATCGGTTTGCAACCCGAACGAGTCGTTCAGAAGAGATTTTATCAGTTTCAGAGGCGGAAACTAAGAAACCGATTGCGAAACAGCTTGCGTATCACTTTAACACTGATTATATTGATATACTATCGTTTACAATCAGTCCTCACACCGGCAGCACCTCGGTATGGAATTTCAGAAAACATTTCAAATGAAATCTACACAAGCCTATATATACTATTCAGATTTCGCTTGGAAACACTTCAAGCGAAAACTTCAATTCTAGACTTTTGTCTTCAAGCGAAATCTTCAAATCTGATTTATGTAAATGATGATGTCATTGTTGTGATGTCATCCTTGATGTCACACATGTGATGTCATCATTCTATAAGATGATGTCACGCTTGATTAGATCTACAACGAAAACCAAGACTCGACATAAGACGAAGACGACAGATGAATGCACCAACAAGCCTACCCAGGTATGGACTCTTTAGATCCCTATTACCATGACGAATACATTAGGGAGATCTTAGAAGATCCTTACCGATTTCAGGCACTTTCACCCCCATATCAGGAACCCGCACCCCAGATTCCGAACCTAGTCCTAGAACCTGCACCCCCAATGAGTGCAGAAAACGTACAAGAACTTAGGACATTTGGTGTGGAAATTTTAGAAAGCAGTGAGAGAATGAGACAGGTGGGAGAGCGTCTCGTATGGAAATACGATGAGCGCAATATGGATTTCTGGATGAATCCATATCCATGAATGTGATGGTGAGATGGTAATAGTAATAATAATAATAATAATAATAATAATAATAAAATAAAATATGTGTGTACGGATGCCTACTATTATTTATTTCTGTTGGTATTGTAATTTTTATTTCAGTACTGGTATGTAATAGATAATAGATGAATGGAGTGGATAGTAAAGGGTACACCAAGTTATTCTTTGAATATGCTAGGATAGTACCGACCCTTGCATCACTAGAGCCGGTATTAATCTCCCGTTACATTTGGGGATTAATTGGAGAGATTAGACATGTAGTCAAGGCAGCTAGACCCCAAACCATAGAAGAAGCTGTAGAATTAACAAACACCTTGACATATGAACTAGTCCGTACCAGAGAAGAAGAACAGAGGAGAAACCTAACCCAAAGGCTTACTCAAGAATTCCGTTTTGGAAATTACAACCGTAGGAATATGGGTTCTACCTCTGCACCTTTCTGCAAGGTCTGCAAGAAAAAGCATTCGGGAAAATGCTCTACTCTTTGCAATTATTGCAAGATGTCAGGACACAAGGAAGAAAACTGCAGGAAGAAATCCAGTAATGGATTATGCTACAATTGTGGAGAAAAAGGTCATATCATGCCAAACTGTCCAAAACTAGCCCCAGCTGCAAACAATAAGAACACTAAAAATGCTAAAGCATTTGTTCCGACTACAGATGAAGCCAAGATGATTCCAGATGTCATAGCTGGTATGTTTTTAGTTAATGATGTTTTTGCCAAAGTATTATTTGACTCTGGTGCAATCCAAAGTTTCATTAATACATCATTTTGCAAACTCCTTAATCCGTCATTAACTAAACTACCACAAGAATGTCTAGTAGAGACAGCTAATGGAGAAATAGTTAGGATTTCTGAAATCTTGCAAGGAGCAAGAATAGAAATTTTAAACCAAAAGTTTATGGCAAACCTTTATCCCATGAATCTGGCAGGATTTGATTTCGTTTTAGGAATGGATTGGTTAATAGCCAATAAAGCCAGTATTGTATGTGATCAAAAGTCAATCCAAGTAAATTCACCAAAAGGTAAAACGATCACAATTAAAGGAGATAAGTCATCTAGATCCACAAAATTTATCTCTGTGATGAAAACTGCAAGATATATAAGAAAAGGATCTATAGTGTATTTGATTTCCATAATCACTAACACTAATGGAAAAGAACTAAAAGACATTCCAGTAGTGTCTCAGTTTCCAGAAGAATTGCCAGGGCAACCTCCGGATAGAGAAGTTGAATTCAGAATTCACCTGCTACCAGGAACGTCCCCGATTGCCAAAGCACCCTACCGTTTGGCACCCGCCGAAATGCAGGAACTGAAGAAACAATTGGATGAATTGCTGGAGAAAGGATTTATACAACCAAGTTCGTCACCATGGGGAGCACCGATATTATTCGTTAAAAAGAATAACGAATCGATGCGTATGTGCATTGACTACCGTGAATTAAACAAGGTCACGATTAAGAATCGGTACCCATTACCGAGAATCGATGATCTGTTCGATCAACTGCAAGGAGCTCGATTTTTCTCTAAAATCGATTTAAGGTCAGGATATCATCAATTAAAGGTACAGGAAGAGGATATTCCTAAGACCGCCTTTAGAACAAGGTATGGCCATTATGAATTTACTGTCATGCCATTTGGTTTAACCAATGCCCCAGCCGCATTTATGGACATGATGAACCGAATATGTAAACCATATTTGGATAAATTCATAATTGTTTTCATAGATGATATTCTCATTTATTCTAAGAATAAAGAGGATCATGCAAAACATTTGCACGCACTTCTAAGTTTATTAAGAAAGGAAAAGCTTTATGCTAAATTTTCAAAGTGCGAGTTTTGGTTAGAACAGGTACAATTTCTTGGACATTTAGTTAATCATGAAGGAATTCATGTGGATCCCACAAAGATTGAGGCAATTACTAAATGGAAAACCCCTGAGTCACCAACTGAGATTAGAAGTTTCTTAGGATTGGCCGGTTATTATAGAAGATTTATTCGAGATTTTTCTAGAATAGCCATTCCTTTAACTAAGCTAACCTGTAAATCTGTTAAGTTTGAATGGGGATTAAAACAAGAAGAAGCTTTTAGAATTCTTAAGCAAAGATTAACTAATACACCCATATTAGGATTACCAGACGGAACTGAAGACTTTGTAGTCTATTGTGACGCTTCTAAGTTAGGTTATGGATGTGTATTAATGCAACGTCAAAAGGTTATAGCATAGGGATGAGATTGGTACAGTACCCGTACCCATACCCGTACCGGTACCGAAAATACCGGTACCGAATTTGAACAAAACTGGGTACCAAATACCGTACCGAATATATAGGTACGGTACGGGTACGAGTACGGGTACGGGTACGGGTATTTTCGGTACAGTACTCGCTTTGGTACCATTTTGTTTTTATTTAGTTTTTGAGCACTTGTATGAGTACTAAATAGGTAAAATTGACATGAGTACCACTATAATACGAGTATCACATAGGTAAAATTGGTACGAGTACCAATACGATACGGGTACCATATAGGTAAAATCAATACGAGTACTATAAATATCATAATACGAAATAAAACATAATACAAAAAAAAACTTTTAAAGGTCTACATAAAATTCGGTACCAGTACCCGTTTTTACCCGTACCTGTACTCGTACCAATACCGAAAGTACCGAATACCAAAATCAATAAAACTGGGTACCGATAGATGTACCAAATACCTAAAATCGGTACGGGTACAGGTACGAGTACGAGTATTTGGGAAAAAAAGCCCATCCCTATTATAGCATACGCCTCTCGACAACTTAAGAATCATGAAGAGAATTATTCAACCCATGATCTAGAATTAGGAGCTATAATTTTTGCTCTTAAAATTTGGAGACATTATCTTTATGGTAGTAAGTTTACCATATTCACAGATCATAAGAGTTTAAGGTATGTTTTCGAGCAAAAGGAGTTGAATATGAGACAAAGACGCTGGATGGAGATGCTTAGTGACTATGATTGTGATATCCAGTATCACGAAGGAAAAACAAATGTAGTAACAGATGCTTTAAGCCGAAAGTATCATGAAAAACCAAAAAGGGTACGTTCTCTTAAATTAAATCTACAAGTAGATTTAAATGATCAAATAAGAAAAGCCCAAGAATCAGTAATCAAGGAAGATACTGAAAAGCTAAAAGGTATGCTAAAAGAATTAGAACAAGGAATAGATGGAATATGGAGATTCCATAAAAAGAGAATGTGGATACCTAAATTAGGAAACCTACGTCATCGAATAGTAGAAGAAGCCCATAAGTCTAAGTATACGATGCATCCAGGAAATGATAAAATGTACCAGGATTTAAGGAAAAATTTCTGGTAGATAGGAATGAAGAAGGACATAGCAGCTTATGTTTCTAAATGTTTAACTTGTTCACAAGTTAAAGCTGAACACCAGAAACCCTCAGGTTTGTTACAGCAATTAGAAATGCCAGTATGGAAATGGGAATTAATAACAATGGATTTTGTTACTAAATTACCCAAAACAAGGAAAGGTAATGATACAATCTGGGTGATTGTAGATAGGCTAACTAAGTCAGCTCATTTCCTACCAATGAAGGAAACTTTCAGTATGGAACAGCTAGCTAAATTGTATGTAAATGAAATTGTTTCATTACATGGAATTCCTTTATCAATTGTTTCTGATAGAGATAGCCGATTTACCTCTCATTTTTGGTCAAGTTTCCAAAAAGCTATGGGAACCAAGTTAAATCTGAGCACAACTTATCATCCTCAAACGGACGGACAAAGCGAAAGAACAATTCAGACAATGGAAGACATGCTTAGAGCTTGTGTAATTGATTTCGGAGGTAATTGGGACGATCACTTACCTTTAATAGAATTTTATTATAATAATAGTTATCACACAAGTATCAATGTTGCACCATTCGAAGCACTTTATGGACGAAAGTGCCGAACCCCAGTCTGTTGGGCAGAAATTGGGGAAAAGCAACTATCTGGACCTGAGATAGTGCAAGAAACAACCGACAAGATTATTCAAGTCAAGGAACGACTGAAAGCGGCACGTGATCGACAGAAGAGCTATGCCGATAACCGACGCAAGCCATTGGAATTTCAAGTAGGAGATAAAGTATTATTGAAAGTCTCTCCTTGGAAAAGAGTAGTAAGATTCATCAAAAGGGGAAAGCTAAGTCCCAGGTATATTGGACCTTTTTGAAATTATTAGAAGAATAGGACCTGTAGCCTATCAGCTACAACTGCCAGAGGAAATGGCAGGAATGCATGATGTATTTCATGTATCTAATATCAAGAAATGCTTAGCTGATGAATCGCAAATAGTACCTCTTAAGGACATAAAGGTAAATGAACAACTCAAGTTTGTAGAAAGGCCTCTACAGATTGAAGACAGGAAAGTCAAGAATCTCAGACATAAGAGATTAGTTCTGGTCAAAGTGAAGTGGGACTCCAAAAGAGGACCTGAGTACACATGGGAGCTTGAATCTGAAATGCAAAGGAAATATCCACACTTGTTCTAGTAGATCTCGAGGACGAGCTCTAAAACAAGGTGGGGAGGATGTAACAATCCTCAATAAACCGACACCCTCGATTATTTCACCGACACCCTAATATATTTTAAAATATCCCAAAATGTCCCAAAAATACACCCCATACGCGAAAACGGGCCTCAAATATATTAAATAGTATTAAAAATAATAAAAATAGAAATATTAAGTTGAGGCGGGCCGCATAGACCCACCCCAACCCTTACGCGGGCGGTATAAAGGTTAGAACCTGATTTCATTGATTTTTAAGTTCAGGCGGGCCGCGTAAGACCCCTGATTAGTTTACGCGGGCCGCGTGAGATCTAAAGTTGTGGCGCAGCCCGGTGATGACACGTGTCATCATCGTGGCGAGTCTAGTGATGATCCGGACAAGCTACCCTGTTGACCAGGGTTGACGCGGGCCGCGTAGGCTCTTGCCTACTCTTACGCGGGACGCGAGAGAGTCAAGATCAGCAACTATATAAGAAGGGCATCGACTTTCATTTCCGATCGCTCAAAACTTTCTTTCTTACTTAAATTCTGAATAGTAGAGATAATACGCGGGTATTATACCCCCCTAAATAGCGAGGTTCTGCTCTGTTGTAAGTATTATAACCCCTGGATACGTATTAGATACGCTGCCCGATTGATCTAGGGTTCCGTAACGGCTGTCGTGGTTCTGCCCGACGTAGTCGTTGGAATGCCGTCTCGGGGAGGGTATAACTAATGTTAAAATGGGTTATTAATACTAACACATGTACATTTGTGTAAATTATAGATAATTCTCAGGAAACCCTTACGGAAAATCTAAGACAACAATGTGAGTAATCTCCTTTTTGTTAACAGTTTTTACAAAACCTTAACTATTTTACAATGCAATTTAGCAGTGATTGAGTCTTTGTAATTCTTCAATTACTGCCGGTATGTTGGGGTTTTGTATACAAAATATACTACACTGTGAGTAGTAAGTCGGGATGACAATACGTTACCATTGGACAATGAGTTAGCCAATGTGTAATATGACCCACAAGTCAGGATTGACAGTACTAAAGGAGTAATTGTGTAGATATAAACATTGAAATCGCTCTCAATACTGTTTAAATTTAATTAATGTTTCTTGATTAAACTGGGATTCACTCACCAGTATTTCCCACTGACAAATGTTTTTAAAACGCGTTTCAGGTAACACAATGTGAAAGCCAATTAGAAGCCAGCTGGACAGCACTAAAGGCTTGGAAAAGTGGCTATAAAAGTTACCTAAATAAAGAAGACGTTTTAATTCAAATAAAATGGGAATTATCCCTGTAAATCAGCTTGTAATAAAAACTTGGGTTTTATCGCAATATGTTTATTTATATAAGTGGTGGTATTTTACTCTGATAAACATTTCCTAACTACGGTCCTGATGAAAAACATTCTGCTGCCAAATTAAACGACACAAGATACCACCAAAACTGGCTCGCGACCGCCCGTTCCCGGGGATCAGGGATCGGGGGTTGTGACAATACCATATTCTGATGCTCGATTTTGGTATTTGATAGCTAATTTAGCAACACACGGTAACAGCAATGGTTTAGTACCCAACCAAATTGGTGAAACTCTGATTATATCAATCGGCCTAACGACTACAGTAATGAACTAAGAAGTATTAGTCTGACTCTAGGGTTCCATTACACCCCGGTAGCTAAAACTTGATTCTGGGAAAGTATTGTATGCTGTGTATATGCAAAGGAGGTAAATTATTCAAATTAGTTTTTGTGGGACTTTACTGATAAGAACATGACTTATGTGTGCTTGGTGTTGTTAGTTACTATTTTATATGTATCGTCTATGTTAGTGCATTTATGTCTATCGCCTCCGTCATCTCAAACCATAGCAGAAACTGTTAAATTCTAGGCATTATGTTGTAATAGTTAGAAATATCTAGAAAAGGGCAAGGTGGCAATAGTGTAAATAAGAGGAAAGCTCTTATAAGCCTTGGCCTATAAATAGGTGAGTTAGGGTTAACTTTTGGGACTTTTTGCTCATTTGCTACTTTGGAGAGCTAGGATCCTAGAGAGAGAAAGTAGAGAGAGAAAGCTTGTCCAAGGTGATTAAAAGGTGCTGTTAATCGAGAAGATCATATCATGGCTGAAGAATTTATCAATACTTTCTACAACGCGTTTACCTCGGATACAGTGGAAGGTTCAAACGATACACCCAAAGCGATAACGAAAACCATCAAAGACAACATTAACAATGACAACTTTTATGGAACCTATTCAAAACCTCCGAAGCTGAATAACATTGAGGATTATGTTTGGTGGAAGGAGAGGTTTGTCAACTGGACAAAGGCATATGCACATGAGAGTTGGTTTGAACTTCATCAAGTTATCATTCTGGATATCATTCATCTTCAAAATCAAGTTCTGATGAAACTGAGGAGATTTTGTGTAACATTGCTCTTAAATTGAAGAATTCTCCTGCAATGAGCATCAATGCAGCTAAACAACAAATGAGCTTCCTTGCATCTGTTCTGGAATCGTATGAAGGTCTAGTTGCTGGCAAGATTGGTAACTCTGAGTTAACCAAAGAAGACTACGACCAGATTGATCCGGAAGAGATGGAACTCATTGACATCCGTTGGTGTTTGGCAAGCTGCATTCGTAGAGCTCAAAGATATATGGAAATTACTGGGAAGCAATCTCTCGGTGGTGCATCTACAAAACTTGGATTTGATAAGTCCAAAGTGACCTGCTTCAAATGTAAGCAAAAAGGTCATTTCAAAAGAGAGTGCACTAACTCTGCGGTTGGTGGAAATGAACATCCGTTCAATGACGATTATTACCGAAAGGCAATTTACCACCGTAGCAGAGAAGAGCCAAAGATGATTGAAGATAAACCCAGAGAGAAGTCCAGAGCTTATGCTGTAATCCACGATGATGAAGGATATGATTGGAGTCAGATTCTACCAGATGAAGATCGCCCTGTAACAGCTCATGGGAGAAAAACATCAAAGGCCCAGCATCATGTTCTTGTTGCTGAAGTTCATGAAGAAAACAAAGAAGAAAATGTTGCTGCTGAGGTCAAAGAGAAAACTCGAGAAGAGATTTTGAAAGAAAAAACTCTAAGAGAAAGATTCATTGTAGGTTGCAGAATGGAGAAAATGCAGGAAGAATATGAGAATGCTGTTGCAAACAAACGATGGGATAAAAAGCAAGAATGTTATGTCAACAAACAAGGTGAACCGGTTGTTCCCAGAAGTGACATAGTTCACGATGATGTTCTTCTAGTAATTCCTCGATCCGGCGAATATTATTTAAATGTTGCAAAAGACAAGACATATGTGAAAAGGCTGGATAAAATCATCAGAGATGCTATGACGATAAAACTGAGGAAGAGGAATGAAGAAAGAATGAAGAAAAATGTTGAAGAGATGGTAAACAATCTGAAGAAAGCTGCTGAAGAGGTTAAAGCAGAAGCAGTTAAAGAAGAAGATGTGAAGATTGTTGAAGAAGTGAAAGAAGAAGTGATGGTGAATGTGGAAGTTGTGAAAGAAGCTGTTACTAAAGAACAGCAGGTTGGAGAAGATGTGAAGAAAGCAGAAGAAGAAGTGAAGGTTGAAAGTTCAACAGATGATGGTGTTGGTTCTGTTGATGAGAAGCAGCAGAAAGAAGGTGATCAGAAAGAAACTGAAGCAGACACCGAAGTGCCAATCACTGAGGTAAATTCTAATTCTGAAACTGTAATTAAAATCGATGAACAGTGCAAGAAATGCATGAAACCATGCAGTGCTTGTACTGAAAAAGACGAAAGGTTCAGAACAAGAGATCTTGAGTTTACTAAAATTGAAGAAGTTTTTAAAGGTAAATACAAAGAAATGTTTGAAAATGAAAAAGTTTTAAAAGAAAATAATGAAACGCTTTCAGAAAAATGTAAAGAGTTAGAAAAAGAAAATGAAGTTTTGAAAGAAAATGTTTCGAAAAAGACAGGAGAAAGTGATAAAAAAGAGAATGCTTTTCAAGAAATGAAAAAGGAATATGATTCAATAAAATTGGCTTATCATATTACAAAAGAATCATATGAAAAAGTAAAAAGTGAAATGAAACTTGTTCAATCAAGATTGAAATACTGTTCTGAAACAACTAATGAGTATAAACGAATGTATGAAATAAAGCAACAAGTTGTTAATTCTTACATTGAGGATGTTGCTAAGCTAAAGCGTCAGATTGCTGATTTAGAACAGGATAATAACAAGTTAAAAAGTTATCACGCGTCGTCATATGTGCTTGAACGTATTTTCAACATAAAACCGGAGGATGGTGAGTCT
The DNA here is from genome assembly GCA_030545235.1 of Helianthus tuberosus. NCBI lineage: Eukaryota > Viridiplantae > Streptophyta > Magnoliopsida > Asterales > Asteraceae > Helianthus > Helianthus tuberosus. Next base: position 61,587,052 of record CM060393.1, read on the forward strand.
GGGCAAAACAAGAAAGGCATTGGCTCAGAGTTTCATAAAGTTCCACCACCGGAAAAGTTTGTGTTTTATGATGATGAAAAGGTCGAAAAAGCTTTCAACATGGTAGATCAATTGCCAGATAACATTGACGTAACCTATTCCAAATCTGATGATTCTAGTGATTCAGAGGTGGTAGGTAAGGTCGTTGAAAGTGTGTTGAAAGAAGAGTCGGTTGATATAGGTAAATCTGAATCACAGGATGAAAATGAAGGTAATTTTCATGATGGATATCTGAAAAACACAAAATCCGAGAAAAACCTGAATGATGATTCAAAAGGATTGGTTTATACCATGATTGGATCGGACAAATTATTCTTGGATATTGTATTCCCGATTCAGAATGTGATTTCGGAAAAGGTTGATAAAGTTTTCAAAATGGTTGAGATTGAGAAGTCTGAGATTTCAAAGTTTGTTGGTAAGAGTCATAAAGGTTCGTATAACAAACCTGGTTTCAAAAAGAAGAACATGAAGGCTGGGTTGGGTTATAAGAAGAAACAAAATCGAAACAAAAATGAGATGTCAAATTATCAAGCAAAAATGAGTTTTGTTCAAGGAGACAGTTTAGAAAAAGAAAAAGAACTCAAAATGAGACAGTCTAATGATGAGTTCTTTGCTAAAAAGAAAAAGCAACAACCACAGGTCAAAGATGTGTCCATGAGAACATGTTTCAAATGTGATCAAAAAGGACATCTTGCACGCAAGTGTCCTAATCTAAAACCTGTGGATGTTGACATAAAGAAGATTGACGCTGAGAAACAAAAATCTGAGAATGTGAGACAAAGGTCAACCAGATTTGACTCAAAACAAACTTGAAGGTACAACACAAACAAGTTTGCTTTGAATCAAAATTGGAAATCTAACCCAAACAGGTTCGATTCAAGACAGACCTGGAATTCTCACACGCCCAGAGTCAAAACAACTCAAAGTTGGAAAACAACTGTTGATATGACAAAACCACAAGAATTTTGGAAACCAAAAGTCGTTCAAAAACAAAATGTTCAAAAAGAGTCACATTTTTACAAAAGAGGTACTCCGAAAGGTCAAACATGGAGTGTTAAGAAACCGATGATTTTTGTAAAAGATGAAAAAGTTGATGTCAAAGTTGATAAGGTCTTTATGAAAGACGACAAAGACTTTCCGGCATTGAATGAAGTTTATTGTGTTGAAATGCCTAAGGTCAAACAGACCTGGGCTAAATTGTTCAAGTAATTGAGTAATTTGAATGTGCAGGTGCTTCTGAAGAAATCTGAATGTTAACAAGAAGAAAATCGAAGCAGCCTGGCACGAGAAGAGGAGGCTGCTGATCCCTGCGATGGTTAAACAGGGAGTTTGTTTGTTCTGTAAATAAATAAACAATGTTTCAAAAACCCTAAAAATTGAAAATTAAAAACCAAAAATATGTTTTTAGTTTGTTAAAAAAAAATTGAAAAACCAAAAATATGGTTTTGTTTTTGTAAAAAATATTCAAAAATACAAAAATATGTGTTGATTGAATACGCCGAAACCCTCACGGCTGACCAAACATGATTACTTTCACAAGATTGAAAAACGGTTTTCAAACTGTCGAAAATCAATGGGTTGTAAATCATGGGGGTATGTTATATTTTCTGCAAATCAGTGCATGAAAAGCAGAAAATGGATGGCGAGAAAAAGCTATCAGTGTCGGTTTGTCAAATTTTCTTTAAATGGTTTTGAATTTTAGGGGGAGTAATATTGTCAGAAAATCCAAAAACATTAGAAAAATTTGAAAAAGTAAAAAACATGATAAAATTCAAAAATTGAGTTTTTGTGTAAAAAGAGGAAATGATAGTACATCAGTAGGCAGTTACAATATGTTAAAGAAATGTATTGATTATATAGCGTTAAACAGACTCACTGATGATATGCCGATAGATTTTTATACATTTAGTAAACTTTTTCGGGATATAAACTTAAATTCAAACTTGCTTATTTCGTGGGGAACACTACTTGGATATATAGGTAACCCCTGCAATCTCGTTTGAAAGGTCTCATAATCTGATATACTAGGTCTTTATACTCAATGATGTCTGGGGTATTATTCCGGGACTTCTGCTGAACGGTAGTTCTGACCTAGTCCTTGGATAATACTTTCTGCAAATGCTTGAAACATAGCATAAACCCTCAGCATGCCGATGAAACAATAAAATTGATAGTCGCTGCTGTTGTAGCTAAAAGATCCTCTAAAGGGGACATTCCGTAAAGTCGAAGCTGATATCTCTCTGCGTATACGGAAGTATCGATCTGAGATCCCTCGGCCCTCGCATACCTAATTTATGTACAGATATCATTGTAGTATACTCACCTGTAAGACTGATTATTGGGATTCTGGATACGGGAGTATATTCAAGAGGTGGGACACATGAATGAGTTTAAGTTCTTAATTCACCTAATCCGTATCCTGAATCAGTTGAAATTTGTATGAAAATTTAAGTGGACAAATATATCGACAATCTAAGTGAATTGTTTAATTCTTAATGTGTAACTAAGCTCAACGGTACTTGTGACTTGTCAAAAACTGATATGATCCTCTGACGCAAAATCAAACAAAAATATTGTCTGTAAATATGTTTGTACATATTTCTTTACTGCTTTATATTTTCAGAAAAATACAAAAAGATTTTGATTTCTGCTTTATTTTCGACAACCGATGTCTGGATGCTGAGTTTCAAAATCTAAGTATGTTGATTGTGTTTCTGAAAATAAAACAAGTTCATTAATTTGAAACTTGATGTTTTAAAAATCAAAAATCAAAAACAGTTTGTGATATCTCCAAGGTCATTAATTTGGACTTGGATGATTAACTGTGAGGGATTTGGATGCTTATACTGTTAAAATCTGTAAAAGAGCTAGTTTCCGATCCGGTTCGCTGAAACTGCCAAATCTTTGAAGAATGTTGATAGGGGGAGAGTATCAAGTATTCCTGGATATATTCATATTATTATATCTTAGTCCCAGGATCTTGATTTAGAAAGTTTGATGGAGCCAGGTTACGATACCTGGAAATCTAAAAATGTTTTACTTATAAATGTTTGAGGATTGCAGATACCAGACTACGATCCCGATAGCCGAGTCTAAGGGGGAGTCTGAAGACGAGCTCAACGCAAAGGGAAGCGTGCATTCAAGGACCCAGGAACTATTCTGGAGGAGCTTGTAACCGGGAAGCCAGGTGTCGATCCCAAAGCACGGAAGCTTGACGAAAGGGGGAGCCTGAAGAGTCTACCGAAAGGGGGAGCTGGAGCTGAAGACAGATCCACGAGGATTCTGTTCGAGCTAGAGAGAGAGAAAGAAAAGAATCTACGAGTCTGAATGTTTGAGATTGACTGCGGCAATATCCAAGGGGGAGTCTGTTAGTGCATTTATGTCTATCGCCTCCGTCATCTCAAACCATAGCAGAAACTGTTAAATTCTAGGCATTATGTTGTAATAGTTAGAAATATCTAGAAAAGGGCAAGGTGGCAATAGTGTAAATAAGAGGAAAGCTCTTATAAGCCTTGGTCTATAAATAGGTGAGTTAGGGTTAACTTTTGGGACTTTTGCTCATTTGCTACTTTGGAGAGCTTGGATCCTAGAGAGAGAAAGTAGAGAGAGAAAGCTTGTCCAAGGTGATTCACGGTTCTTGTATCATTTCAGATCTTTTATAGAATCACAGATTGATTACGTCTCGTGTGTTTCGGTCTTGCTCGTACACGGATTCCGCACGTCGTACGAGTCGGTTCGCAATCGTTCGGATTCAAACCGGTCCTAACAGTCTACACATAAAGCTTTATGTAAGTGTTCTCATTTTTTGTTTTCATACTTAACATAAGTTTTGACTCAGATTTCTGTTGGCCACATATATTACTTTTGGTTTGACCTGATGATAAGTCCTAACTTGATATGGATGCTTTAAATGTAATTTGATATACTAAAAGAGAAATGAAATTGTAGGCGAAATTTGAATTGAAATGATTTCCATTATTATATATGTTAAGAATGGTGAGAGCTGATATGCAAAATTCATTGTTGACTTAGTTAACAGGTCTACTCAAGTAGTCAACAAATCATGGACATCTGCGATAGAAGGTAAGTTATTCTCATGTTTGTTTTTTATTATATGAAGTATTTATGGTTAATCGTCTTAAGTTCTTCAGTATCAATTATATATGTGCCGAGAATTGGTCGGTGATAATTTTTAAACATGAACACATTCATGGCTACCCTTGATGCCTCAAGTCAATTGACGAAGTTGGAGGACTCAGTCGATGTGACAATTAACGTCGATTACGAGTTCTCTGCACCGAAATTCTTCGATTTTATCGAAGGAAAGACTGCATTCGGTGACCCCTTCGGTGGTCCAGCGAAACGTACGTTGGCTTCTTGCATGCTCTTCCTTTGTCAAGATAGTCCTCCATAGGTAACAGAAAAATATTTTTTAAGTTGTTTGATGATTTTGAAATAGATTCGTTTAACACTTTTGGAGTTGTTTATTTTAGGAGATTGTATGTATTTCGAAAAAAAATAATAACGAATGTTGCGTTTTATAGGGGATTTTTTCAGATGTGGTTTTTATCAAGAAAAATGAGTATTAAAATTTCACGGCCATATTTCAAATATCATTCCTGTAGTTGGTAGAAATTTGTGCTATTAAACTTCACTATTAGGTTCATTCTTTCACTAGGTAACTTGGAAGTGGTGGGTCTGAGCTCATTATTACCAAATCAACTAATGGTGGAATATCTACAAAGCAAACGGTTCCCGGGAATGTATGTGTTTCTATCATCAAAGGACATGTCCATTGACACCACTGTTGTGCTAGCTGCCTAGGTATACCTCAAAATCCCACCACTTTTGTATAAAGTTAAATGGTGGCAAGACAGGTAGTCTGGGTAACGGGTCAAAATGAGTTTGGGTTCAAAATTGAAATGTGTCATTCATTTAGCCAGTTGGGGTGAAATGTTGGTTAGGTTAATCCTCTTTAATCCCTTTTCTGTCCAATTTGATATCTTTTATATGCATAATTAACACCTTAAACAATATTACTACAATTAAAATTTGAATCTTAGGACAACTTACCATGGGTTTGACTTGAATTGTTGTGTTGTTTCTGTTTAGGGACTGTGGGAAACAAGTGGCTTTAGGTAAGTAACATTCATGATGTTATTTTTTTAGTATTATTATTCAGACATACAGTTTTATGTATATATTTTATATGTATAGTTTATTAACAACAATGATTGACTGAAAATTGATTACAAGTAGATTTGATAATGCCCTTGCTGCAACCAGGTTAGAGTTTTTGTTTAAGAAAATTTTGTGGGTTTTGACTTATTGAAGGGTTGTGATTAAGAGCGTATGATCGGGCCGCGATCAAGTTCCGAGGTATTGATGCTAATCCTAAATTTCATGTAAAAGAATATGAGGAAGAAATGACACAGGTGAGGTGAGAATTTGATTATATATTGTGTCTGATTTGCTTATAAATTTCTTGATTGATGTACGCTTTTTGTTATCCAACAGGTGAAGAATCTTTCAAAAGATGAATTCATCAATATACTGCGTAGGCAGAGCACTGGATTCTCTAGAGGAAGCTCGAAATATCGATGAGTGACTCTTCATAAATGTGGCAGATGGGAGGTGCGTATGGGTCAGCTTGTAGGAAAAAAGTAAGGAACGGTTCACGATCTTGACGCTTGATAGATGAGATACATACTTGATGTAAAACAGTTTACTTATAGTGTTTGTGGGTAGTTTACTTATAATATTTGTGGGTACGAGTTTTTATGTTTACCTTGGATTATTCGAAAATAAAGTGGAAGTTGCAAAGTTTTTTTTTAGTTTTACAATCACATAATCCTTAAAACTTACTATGTTTAAAAGTATTTCACAGCATTATCTAAAAATATCTCTAATCTCGGTTGATCTGGGAATTAATGCAAAGGAGACGGACTCCTTGCGAATCTCCTAGCCCTCGCCGCAACGCGCGCGAGTCGATTTTCTAGTTATATCTCTAATATTAAAGTCCGTTCATCTATCCTACACCAAGCCGCTTAGCTTTGATCTGCTCGATAGCCATAAGGAGTTCGTCTTTATTGCTTCCATGACATAGTTGCCAGAACGTAGACAACCTTTGAACTCTCTCTCTCTCTCTCTCTTTCTCTCTATCTTCCACACGTGCCACATGGTTATTTGAAAAACCAAATGAATAACCAGCTTCCATATTTTTGACCCCAAGTGGTTCTTTGCTTGATTGGAAGTTTGTTGTTACAGGAAGCTTGACATACTACATAATACAATGAAATGGTCTACTGTCTCCTTGTGAGTATCGCATCTTGGGCATCCTTGATTATTCATTGGAATTTCCCATTTGACCATCTCATTTTTTATTCCTAAGGAGTGTTATGTGCCTTATGTCCAAGCCTTGATGCAAAACTGCTATCGGGTCGGGGGTCTCACTGGAAGTAACATCCCTATTTCTTCGGGGTAGAGGTAAGGCTGTCTACATATTACCCTCCTCAGACCCTACCTTAGTTTTGCTATTGGTCGGATTTACTGAGTATTATGATGATGATGATGACGATGATGATGATGATGATTTTTTATTCCTATCATTGCCCTCCTAGTAAAATAATTCACCTTCGGTAGTAACCACTTGTTCCGGAACTTCAACTTATCTTCACTACCAACGTCCAAGTTCTTTATAATTTGATTTCTAACTGTTGCAACTGAGAATTCGTTGATATTTTCAGCTTTCCACTTATAATCATAGTTTCAGAAGAAGTCGCTAGTCACTCTCAGGTCAGTCAATTAGAGAGTTGAGAGTGTTTGGCCGAAGAGTACTTAGACATGATAAATTGTAATGAAATTAATTTTTGAAAAATTATATATATATGTCAAATGGAAAGGTTTGTCTACAAATGGTTGAATTCTTAAGAAAGCAAACAAGCCGCAGAACTTAGACATTTAACAATCATTAGAATTAAGGGTGGGATATAAGAGTAAAGTAGACAATTATTCTATTATGATAAAAACACCATATTCCTGCAAAATAAAACATTATATACATTCTACTAATAAAACACTAGACAATGGATGGAGAGGGTGAAACCCGAGCTTTAGAGTGTCTAAATATGATGTTTTATGTGTATTTGATGTGTTTATTTGATTGGAATGAGATAACTATGAGAATTTGGTGTTTTGCAGGTAAAGCACATAATTCGGTGCTCTTATAGTGGGTAAAGATGAAGTTGCACGCATAGGACTTGATACTGCAGCTCGAGAATGAATATTGAAGCTTGTTCGGGTGATATGAAGGTTCACGAGTGAAAGGAGTATGAAATAATAAAGTTCAAGGGCCGTTTGGTAATAAATGGAAAGTTGTTTGGTGCTCATACATGCAAGAAATTGGAAGAAGAAAAGTAGAGGGGTCGAATTGTCAATTGCTGAAAGTTGGTATTGAAGAAGAAACAAGGGAAGAAGCAGCGACCGTAGCCTACGGTTTCTTGACCGTAGGTTACGGGTGGATATGTTGAGCAAAGAAAAGGAATAGAGATTTTAAACTGTAAGCTACGGTTTCCTTTCGTAGCTTACGGGTTGATATATGTCAGCGAGAATTTGACCAAAGGATGCGACCGTAGCCTACGGTCTCTGAACCGTAGGTTACAGTTGGTTTTATGTGTATGATCAGAGTTTTCAAAGCGTAAGCTACGGGTCCCAAACCGTAGCTTACGGCCCGGGAAAGTCAAAAACGCGCAGTAAAGGGCTTGTGGTATATATTAGGGTTTTTAATGATTGGTTTTCATCATCTTTCTCTCACGATCGATCAAAGGCACTCCAAGGCTCAAAGTTAAAGATTTTTTCACCTCCAATCCATCAAGATTCTCCATCCAATCATCGAATCAACCATGATTTCTTCATCAATTCAAGTTTTTGTTGATTTTGTGAGTGAGACGAGCGGCTAAACTTCTTTGGTTTCCTCCGGATGGAGGGTTTTTGTAAGTTAATTGATACTATGTGTTTGCAACAATCGTTTTAACTTGGTGATCTAAGCATTCGATGATTTTCACCATTGATTTGATTTATTGATTGTAAACAATTGCATTTATTTAAACCTTAATTTCTAAGCATTCAGTTCCCGAGAGTTCTAGTAATTGGGATATATTTAACATGGGGTTAGGGTTTGTAAATTGTAATTGATAATCATTCGATAACCTCCCGTTATGTATTGACCAGAGTACTTAGTCGTTGGTTATCACAATTAGTTAATCAAGTTTAACACCTATGTCTATGTAGGTCACGATTAAACACATAGTTGAAGTTAAATGCAAGACCTGAAATCTGGAGGAACCATTTTCTCTCCTATTGATTTAAATCTCAGTTTTTATTCATTAACTTATACAATTCTCCTAAACAATCCAACCATCAATTGAATTTTACTTTTTAGCATTAGTTAATTAATACTTTTCATTACAACACTTTCCACAATCCTCCTCTGGTTCGATATCCGACTTACACTAGCTACTAGTTTATTTCGGTTTTTGCATGACCCTTACGACAGTCATCAAAATGGCGCCGTTGCCGGGGAGGCGTTCGCAAAGTGTTTAGTGTTAAGTTCTAGTTTTAGTGAAAAAAAAATTCAAAAATTCAAAAAAGATAGTTTTACTCTGTTTTGTTTGGATTTACGCGAGGTTTTCTTGTTTTTGTTTGTGCAGGTGATCTAAAAAGTGTATGCATATGATGTGCTACAAGTAGTTCAATAAAAATAAACTAAATTAACCTAATTATAGACTCAAAGTAATAACCTAGACTCTCTAAACTTGACTAAACTACTCACCGGCAAGTGAACCGGTCGACTCTAGTAAAGAAAAGCAAGTCCGGATGTCGAACCCACGAGACTCTATAAACTACGTTAAAGACCTTATTTAGACTGACACTGACACGACTTAACTATTTTTGTGTTTTGAAGGGGGGGTTTACTAAAATACTAGAATTGAAATTAAAATAAAGCTAGACTACGACACGAAAAAGAACTAAGGTTTGATTTAATAGAGATTAACGACTACCTAGGCTTGAATCCAGTTTAACTAGGAATGGATTTCTAACGGTACTACTGTGGTATGGAACCGGGATCTTTATGTCACACCCCCAAAATCCATAAGCGGAGTATCACCACAGGAGGCGTGACTGACCAGGATCAAGCCACCAATCATATTGAACAATATAAGTAAGTAAATAAAAATCCAACCCAAACAATATAATTGGTGTCACAAACAAAAAGTAAAGTTTAAGTGATTCAGCGGAAGCATAAAGTTTAAAAACCCAAGCACAAGGTTAATAGTTAAAATGTTAACATGGAACTCAACAGTCCATGTCCCACAACGACTCCTGCTCCCATGCAAGCTCCAGCTAAACATCTAACGACCTGCAAGGTATGTAACAACGAGTCAACAACAAAGTTGAGCGAGTTCACAGTTGGTTTTCCAGTTTAAAGTTGTTTCAAAAACCACGTGTTCATTCAAAAACCATGAGTTATCCAATTCATTGTTTCCCAAACCATAATCAGTGGGGGCTACCCCATGTAACCACTAGATCGTTACCATATCGACAACTGACTGGAGTATGTTGTGCCCTATGTCAATGTCTATCATCATGGACTAAGTGCCCAGATCCATTAGTCCACTCCCGTCCTCTGCGGCACGGTGTGAGGCTTGTCAAACCTAATAGCGCTATTTAACTAATGACCCGCTCGCCATTGGCCCGACGATTAAGTCGATATAAAAATGAGGGACTTAATGATAGAGTTTTGTCTAGTAAGTTATATGTTGTCATTCTTCCCAACGAGAATGGAGGTACGTAATCTACCCAAGGAGAATACGCAGGTTTAATGTTGTCATCCTTCCCAACGAGGATGGAGGTACATATTCTACCCAAGGAGAATATGCAGGATTTCGTTTTAGTTTCTTAACCCATTCCCAACCACCGGGAATCCCATGCCTTATAGAAAGTGTGAACTCACCTTAGTTTGCTTGGTTGGTTAATCTACTTGTTCACAGTTAATCAGTCAAAGCCTATAGTATGCATACATACGTAATCAGTTTGCATTCACAAGGATCACGTGTAAATACAAATCACAGTGGGTATTCAATCAGTGATCACCAGGTAGCACATTGCAGTTACACAACTTGTTCAATTTCACAGTTCACATGTATGTTTAGTAACAGTGCTTAACTGTCAAGTATGCTAATCAAAACTGAATCATGTTTCCTCATGCATATCTTCAACAGAAAAAAGTCAGCATATAATCATACATCATTACACTTGTACCAAACTACATTCTGTTTGTGAGGTTCTGACCTACGGCGAAACCCCTAGGCGACGAAACCCCTCATGTTTCGTCGACATGGAGGTGTGACGAAACCTCTCATGTTTCGTCGGCTTGAGAGTATGCCGAAACTCTACTATGTTTCGTCGACCAAAGTGTTTCGTCGGGGTGGGACTTCCGTCGTCAATGCAACAGTTAAGCATACACACACTGAAAACCCTAATCATCAACAACCGTTTCACCACTATCATCAATCATACAGTTATCTTCCAAATACAATAAACATTAATGCTACTTATCATCATTCCAAATACATCACAGCACTTAACATCTAGCATGAACCCTAAATCATAAAGTAACCATATATGATCTAGATTGCAACATGAATGTATTCGATGATCAGATCCATTCAACACGAGTACAATATCAAACAGAAGCATGGGCTCCAATTGGCAATCATGAATGAATACAGTTCCATGAGTTATCATCCTGCAGTTTCTAAACAAATTGATTTGCACTAGAACATCAAAACCCTTATTACATGATTTTCAATTCAAGCATTAATCATAGCCAAATCGTTTAGCAAACAAACTCTCTTATTATGATAGATATCTACGCACACAGTAACAAGTAGATCGAATCGGTTATTGTGACTAACCGGTTGTGAGATGAAACACAAGAACTTCTAGAGAGGTAATGGTTGTCGTCGGGTGCCAAAGAAAGAAAGAGAGTCTAGGGTTTCGTGAATTGTGGTGTGTGCAATATATATCGTAACTGCTGATTTAATTTGGGCTATACCTGGGCCGAAAGCCCATATCCACGAAACATCAAAGGGAGGTGATGAAACTCCATGTTTCGTCGTGATGGACATGACGAAACTCCAAGGTTTCGTCAGTGTGGTGTGGTGAAACTCTAACTTGTTTCGTCAAGATGGTTTTTAACTTTTTAAACAGTTCACAAGTTTCTATTACTTAAACAAATAAACACATTAATCGTATACTAATCAATAACACAATATCTTAACATAAAACAAACGTGCACAATTACAAGGCAACACAAGTTATGCAAACACACTTGTGAAACAAATAACGTGTCGAGGAAAGACCTTGAAAACTCGGGTTGTCACACTTTAAGTACTAAACCCTAAGAAATCACGACTAAGACCTCCCGACCCTTCTTAGGAAGAAACCTGTGAGACTCTACAAGGTTGTTATGAACACCGGTTGTTAGACTTCCTCTCAGTCCTCTAACGTCTCTAAAAGTGCCCTAATATGACAATCTATGTCACACCCCAACCGATGGCGGAAACATCGGGGCGCGGCACTGAGCGAAACAGATTGTCCATGAGTATCCATAACAACTATTAATTACCAGATATTTAAATGCCATGTCCCATACCACAACATATCCAAATAAAACAGTTATTACAAATAATTGTCTAAAAAACAAACATTGTTCCGACGACTCAGATTTAGCGTGACATAACTAGACCCCTAGCTTGATTCACCAAAGCACAACATTCCTAGCATCTTAAGCACCTGTCACATACGTTAAAATAGAGGTCAATACACATAGTGTAAAGGTGAGCATACAAGTTTAATAGTAATAGTAGAATTCGAAAGTGTTTACGCATAACCAGCATGTAACATGTAAAATGTGAAGCAAGTAGGTTATCGATAATGAAATATGCACAGACGTGACTGCGAGTTGTAGAATGCGCAACACATATTACCACTGTGACATGCGAGAAAAGCCCTTAACAACCCATGTCCACGACAGGTGCTGAGTCCAAACTATAGTACTATCGTTGCTAAGGTGTCAGGCAACAATCACTGTGTAAACATAACATACAAGCATTCATCGAGTGACACGTATAACATGCAGTAACGGTTAGCGTATAAAAGTGTTTGCGTTGTGTGATCGATGTGATTTGATATAAGTAACGTATGTAACACCCAAAAGTGCTTAAAGCAAAAAGGGATCGAGTATACTCACAGATTGTGTTTAATAAATAAACACTCTCTTGGATTGAAGGGAGCGCTGAGGGATTAGCCTGAACAGTTAATGATAGCATAAGCGAATGAACGGCGCCAAAATGGGAGGCACCAAACCATTAACGCCCTTGAGGAATAAATGACGTGGGGTCCACCCTTGACGAACCAATCACACTTGTTTTCTTTTTTAATTAGTTTTTAGTTAACATCCCTAATCTCTCCTGGCCATCTTCTATGTTGACAACATCCACCAACTAACACCACCGTATCATTCCTTCTATGTCATCTTCTCCCACTCTATCTCCTTCCTCTCCCTCTCTCTCTCTCCTACATTAGAAGGAAGATTACATGCCACATTCTTTAGTCTCTCCATGAACACGACATCTACTTAGAAATCGTTTCTTGAATTGGCTCTACAACCACTTGTACAAACGGTTTAGATGTATTGTTATGGGTTCTGATTGGTTTCATGACTTGTGGTGGGTTACATGGTGGGGTACATCAACTTAGGTAGGTTTCATAGCAAAGTTTTACAATGATGCATGTTATTGGTCTTTATGGTGTGTGTTTTCTTAGTTTCAGAGGTGTTGTGCATGATAAATGATAGTGCTGGTGGTTGTAAAAATCAATGACAGTGAAGGATGGCCCGTGGGAGATCTTTAAGGCCCAATGGGGTGGTTGCGGCAAACGTTAGGCAAAGTTGTTGCCGATCGGCAACCCCACCACCAACAATAACATCCATGCGGCAGAGAGAGAGGGAGACTTGATTTCGGCGAGAAGTTGCCGATGGGGGAAAGAAGAGAGAGAGGGAGAATGGTGGGGCCCAACCCAAATCAACCAATCACAAATTTTTGTTTTTTTTTAAATTAGTTTGTCTAATCTCAAATAGGCATGCACCCCTTGTGTTTTGTGGGTAATAACCAAGAATATAAGGCAAATTACATGGCACAATATGATTGGGTGGGGGGAAACTTTGCCTAATCTTTTTAGGCATGCACCCCCTTACCCTAAGGGGGGAGGGAGTGGTTATCACTTGCAAAAATTCCATCACTCACAACAGGGGTGAGCAGAAAACCGAAATAACCGAACCGTAACCGAAATAACCGACAAAACCGAACCAAAAAAACCAAACCGAAACAAAAACCAACGGTTCAGTTTTAGGATTTTTAACAACCGAAAAATTTCGGTTCGGTTTTTGGATAACAATTTTCAATAACCGAAAAAACCGAACCGAACTGAAACGAAAAAACATATATTTTTATGTTTAAGTTTAAGTGTTTAACCCATTCTATTAGAAATTATTAATTTTTATTCTTGAATATCAAGTACTTATAATAAAAACATTAAGATGTTTATTTATAGTTGAGATGATTTATTTATTGCCTATAACAAATAACAAAATTTAATATAAAAATTAAACAATTTTCAAAGTCTTATAAAAGAAAAGGTCCTAATAAAAACTTTGAAAAGACATAAAAAGAGATTAGAAGGTTAGGTTTATGTAAACATTTTTAGTTAAAAAGATTAACTATAATAACTTAAATGTAAACATATAAGAAAGATTCTTAAATTTTGAATTATACTTTTTTATTTTTGAATTTTACTTACTTTTGTTTCAAAAACCGAAAAACCGAACCGGTGTAAAAACCGAAAAAAACAAAACCGAACGGTTTTGAAAAACCGAAAACCGACATTTCGGTTTCGGTTTTGATTTTGCCAAAAAACTGAACCGAACCGTGCACACCCCTAACTCACAACATCCAATCAAGTTCTGCCATGTCATCAACCATTATTCCATCACTCACAACCTTTTTTAGTGGAAATGTTCATCACTCACAACACCCAACAATAAACCCTCACACCCACTCACATGTTCCATTTATCACGGCGTGAATTTTATGACGCGAATTTACATTCACGCGTGAACTTTTATGGGTGGTGGTGGTTTGTGCAAATCTTCCACGCGTTGAACATGTTTATCACGGGAAAAAAATGTTCCTACCCCACCTCCCCTAAGGCTGGAGGGTGTGGTTGGAGCCCCCTAGGGGCTTTATCAGGCCACGTCAGCGCCACCTAGGATCCACCTCAACCATGGAGCCCCCTTTAATTTGCATGGTGTGGATGGAGCCCCCTATTAAACAAAATAAAAAAAAATTCATTGGTTTAAATCAAGTGGGCCCCTTCTATAGCGCCCCTTCTCCATAGTTACCATGATGGAGCCCCTCATATAGCGCCCCCCTTTAAATCCGAGGGTGTGTAGGTATAGCGCCCCGGGGCGTTATAGATGATGAGCTAACGTGGGTGACGCCCCCACACCCTCGAGCCTAATACTTACAATACTTAATATCGCTCACATGGGAAAGTAATCATTTACAAAGCTAAATAGTAATAAGATTTGTTAATTTTCACACGCTTTCTAAATCACTAACATGGGAGGGTAATCATTTACAAAGCTAAATAGTAATAAGAGCACCCGTAGTGGTTATAAATTTGGGCGTTTTTGGGGCTTAATCACGCCCAATATTGCCCCTTTGCCACTACGCATGGGCGTGATTGGGCTTTTTTTGGTTTGGGCGTTTTTTAAATCACGCCAAGAGGGGGAAGAATTGACCAATCAGATTTTAGCTTGCATTGTTTTGTCCAATAACATTTTTGAATTGTTTTTTTATTTTATTTTATTTGATTACAAACATAATGCCCCACAATCCCCATATCTCCACTACACCCATTTTAGAAAACGCTCAATAATGCCCCATTGCTGACTGGGCTGCCACATGGCACAAAACGCCCAAAGGTGAATATTGCCCACTACACATGATCTAATAATTATTAATTTTTACACGCTTTCTAAATGTACTTTTGAAATTTGAATATATGCGTGTAACAAGGTTAACTAATAAATAATTGATTTTTTTAATTAAAACACGTGACAATCATAAAATGGCCTACTAAACTTTTAAAAATATTTTGTATGTAAATATATCCATTAAGTATACTAAAACAAAACAATCTTATGTCACATGCCATAAACTTAAGCCTATTATTGTCATGTGGCAATCCCTTACTCCAAATCTATGTGGTTTAGGAGGGAAAATTATTTTGCTTTAATTATCTTCTTTGTCTTAATGATCTTCCTTATTTACTTAATGATCTTCCTTATTTATTGTGTCTTTAGATTACTATACTATTTAAAAGACATCTGCGAGATATGATATTAATGGAAATACTTATAATTCGAGTTGAATATACTTATTAATTATCCCGCTTATGAAATAATAAGTGCACTTTACATCAATATCGCAGGTAAGCGAGCAACAAGCTGCGCCGCTACCCCTTTCTGAATAGCAAACCCTAGCCTATTAAAGACAAACCCCTGCCCCCTGTTGATGAGCAACTGTTATGGACAACCTTTTGGACCCTAGTCAACAAACGGATAGCTTCTGGAGCTAGGGAGCCAAAGGTGTCGAAGGCGAAGGGGACAAATGCATGTTGGTTATCAGCACATGCTTTAGCGTGTTTATCCACCTTTTTTGATTCTGCTTTCCTTATAGCTTGTCCTGCTACAAACCCGCTTTCCCTTAAACCAGCTAAGGGGGAGACTCCTGTGAGATCCACATAAGCATGTTTCCCTCCCGCCCAGCCAAAGACGAGTAGATCCGCTGGTCTCAGTGTAGATCTCCCTTCCATGGGGTCTGTAAGGAAATTCACAGGGGCCTCCTTCTTTGCAGAAATCTCCGCTCTCCTCAAGATGTCCCCCAAAACATCCCTCACCCAGTCATGCCGATATTTGAAACCAGGGAGCTCCTTACAATGAACAGCATGCTCCCCGTATTTATCCATGCAGGCTTTACGGCAGATTGGGCAGGTTTCGTCTTCTGGATACATAGGGATCATCAGCCGGTATTTGAGGATAGCCCTATACTCAACAGCCGACATGCATTGCCCCAGCCCCTCAATCGGGATAACAGTAAAAAATTCTTGCGCATGGGGGCCTTTCAAGCACTCAATCACCGCCTTCTGGCGGGGAGACAGATCAAATGTTTCTCCCAGACTCTGAGCGATTTTGTCAAATAGAGCATTCGCCAAAGTTTTTTGTGGCTTTGGGGGGGGGGGGGGGCGGTGTCCATATTAGAGAAACCGCCAATATCAAAGTCTGGAAGAGAGACACTTAAGTACTCAAGGGCCTGTTGGTAGTCTACGTCAAGCTTATGAAAATATGAGATTTGTTAATATTCTACTTTATAGTTTAATAAACAAGCACATTATTTTCGAATCGTGATTTTGGCATATAGACTTTTATTGATTATTGCACTGATTATTGCTTTAGTATTATAGTAAGATGGCTTCCATGGTAACAAAGAAAAATTTCAATTATCATAAAATAAATATTATAGTTGTAACAAGCAAATAACATTAGTACTACCTGAATGTTGAAAATTGGAAGCTGCAAATTTCAACAGATGTTCTACAAATCCTATAAATTTTGAGAAACCCGACTCTAGAAGAAGGTGATCTCGACCGCCATGCTCATGTAACTCGAGTAAAAAATGTGTTTTATATTATTTTACAGACGCTGCTCCTAAGTTCGAAACATACTAAGTTCTATATTGGAAAAAAGTCATATAAATGAATGAAAAAAACTAACTAAAGTACATGATCCGAAAATTGGCAGTTCCGGATGATTTTTGTTGTAGCAACAAAACGGAGTTTTGGTGGAATGATCAATGTAGTTTTACTGATAATGGAACCAAAACAATGATCAATGTGGGTATTGAGGTGCGACGACGGACATAAGTTGTTCCTTGATCGTAAATCAGTGGTTTCGGTCATTGTAGGAAATGGTCTAGCCATCATTTGAAGCATACCGAACATCTGCTCAACTTGGGATCACACTAAAATTGTATTATTGGTTGCTTTAATTGATCAATTGGTATCTATTGCTTCAACACAATCTGAAAATGTTGGACATGACAATTCATTCGAAACCGCTTGGCGGACTGAATACTTTATATTGCTTCCTAAAAAATAAAATGATGTTTGTTCATACATGCCTTTTCGATAGACTGTATACTACAACTTTCCAATAGACTGTATACTACAACTTTCCGATAAACTGTATACTACAACTATATATTTAACATACCATTAAGTAATATTTATATTTTATATATAAGGTCAAACAAATTACACCAAGATAGCCGGTAAGCGGGCAACAAGCTGCGCCGCTACCCCCTTTTGAATAGCGAAACCTAACCTAGTAAAAACGAAACCCCGATCTCTAGGAGACGAAATGTTGCTGTGAACAACCCGTTGGACCCGTTCAAGAAATCTGATGGCTTCTGGGACTAGCGAGCCAAAGGTATCAAAGGAAAAAGGGATAAAGGAATGTTGATTATCCTCGCAGGCTTTGGCATGTTTGTCCATTTTCTTTGCTGCCGCCTTTGCAATCGCCTGACCAGGGACAAAACCTGTATCCCGAAAGCCTACAAGGGGGGGAACCCCGGTAAGATCAACACAAGCGTGTTTACCTGCAAATGTACTGTTTGACGAAAATTAAGTAATTAGTTTGACGAAAATTTATATTGACATTTCTATGATTGATTGTTAATTTGTGGCTAACCAAATGTACTGTTTTTTCAATAAATATGGTGCTCCTTAAGAGTTTGATATTTTGCTTATTTGAATACCTTTTTACGCAAAACTTATTAGATTTAATATTTTGTGTTATACAATTAGCCCATTTTCAATTTACCAATATGCTTGATTATAAAATACACACAAAAAACTCTTTTATCCTTTAAGGAACTTTATATGAATTCGAGTTTTGATTTTATACAACAAACTAAATTGATTAGTATATATATAATAAAGTAATTAAATTAGTGTCTTGTATATACACGAACACCCTAACCCTAAAAAATATAACAGTTACATTCATATCTATTTTAAGTTATGTCAAATGTCTTAAAGGTTATTCTTGTAGTTAAATGGTGTGTTTCACAACAAAAAAAAAAATGTTTGGTATTCAAACACTACATGGTGCCGATTTTGATGTATTTATCCTTGAATAAGACTTGCTATTAAAAAACATATTATCAAAACTATAAATTAACAATTCTATTTATCTTAATATATTACAAAACTAGGTTAGAACCCGTGTATTACACGGTTTGCATAAATGTAATTTATATAATAAATAATAAAAAAGATATATCTTAAAAAAACTCATATATTGCACGTGTTGAATAAAATATAATGTCATATATTAACACAAATAGTCATCAAGATTTATCTTTTAAAAATTAACATTGATGTACTATTTATTATTATATCATTTTACTTTGTTTTTTTATTTTGCATAAATGTAATTTTATATAATAAATAATAAAAAAGATGTATCTTTAGAAAAACTCGTTATTTACTATGATCATAATGAAAACAAATGTTTATATTCCTATCTATTTTTTTATTTAACATTATTATTATTATTATTATTATTTAATATGATCATAATAAAAACAAATGTTTATTCTTATCAAAATATTTATTCTTATCTAATATTTTGTTTAAGATTATAAGATTTTCATTTATTAGTATAGGAAGATGACCAACATAATTAGAAGGGGATATGAAGATGTAGTAATATATAATGCACTATCCGCAGGGACTGAAGTACTCAACCATCAGGATTCAACATTAGCTATTCAACCATTCAGGGGCGGACATACCTTAACATAAGGGGTAGCCTCCGCTACCCCTTGGCGCTCCGGCGGTAGTGTAAATTTTATAAAAATTTGACGGTTTTTTGAAGTTTTTTCGATTTCGTTACCTTTTTTTCTAAAACGTTACCCATATGAAAACTTTATAGATCCGCCACTGCAACCATTGATGGTTTACTGTGTGATTTATGTCCAATCGATTGTAAACGAATATCATTTCCGCTGGCCGAGAGGTACCATTTTGCTTAATGTATGATTGATCTACTGTTTATTTCTCACCACCAATGTAGTTGAAGCAACTGTTGAAGTTGAACAAGCAAACAATAGATATGGTTATTTACTTTAAGTTAGTGGTGTTATCTTTCTTTCTGTTTACTTTTGTTCATCTATGTTTGTATAGAATAATAATTAACAAACACATAAATGTTCATTTTCTTAACAAAAAAGATCATTTTCTTAACCAATGAACACGGACAGACTACTCATTAGTTTAAGTCTTCATGTTCTTGTTTTTTTGAAATTAAAATTTGTTGTTTATTTGGCTTGTTCATAGGTTTAAGTAAAGATGAACCTCTAATGCACTACTAAAACTGCTTTTTTTTTACGTTTTAAAAAGTGTTGTTGAAAACAATAGTTATAAATAATGTATTCCGTTTTTTGTCACCATTGTGGCTGTAGTTTAGTGGTAAGAATTCCACGTTGTGGCCGTGGAGACCTGGGCTCGAATCCCAGCAGCCACATATTTCAACGTTTTTATTATAGTTCTGTTTTTTTTTTCTCTTTAAAGGGTTAAGCAAGAATGTTATGAATTTTTTGTCCTTGAATTAATTCATATTCCGTTGAGGATGGATAAAACAAAGATTATTTTTACAAATAGTATCAACATAAGTACATAGCTAATGCCAAACTAAAATAATAAGTTTGTAATAACAACCTATTGCTAATTTGTATCGGACAACATTAAATAAATATAAGGTTGTGTTTACTACTTTACTTCAACATAAACATACACGGTTCTTATGGTTTGAACTTCAGTTTTATATAAATATATGGTTAAATCTAAGTTAGCAGTAGAACTAGAACCAAACGAAGTGCTTTGTCATTGATGTTTGCATAGGACTAATCATATATCAAAATATCAAATGTTAACCGTCTATATGATATATATCCACGTCGATTAACGAAAGTGATCGCTCATCCACCATCCACGTATGTTGATGAACAAAAACCGAACATTCATACAAAAGTTGACCATCCACGCTACACAAAAGTTGAAGGTGATCGTTAGTTTCAGTCAAACCCTTTGAATCATTTGCTATGCATCGAGCGATATGGATGACCTAACTAAGTTTTCTATAAAAATAAAGAGTGTCAGAGTAGATTACATGTAATTACATGTAAAAACCAATTGGTCCAAAAAGCACTTAAAAATATGATAATAGCAATCCAAATTTCACTAAGAATCTTTGTGTGTGTTATTTGTCTAATTATGTTTAGCATAATTATGTTTTCCTAATAGAAAATATAATTACATAATATGATTCTAATATTATAAATTATATACTTGTAAGGCTGGTGGGTGTGGTTTCGCGCCCCCCGCCACCTCACCCCCTTTGGCTCCCCATAGCGCCCCTAAACCATTTCCTAGGCGCCAAAGAGAGACGCCATCGTCTTCTTCGCCATGCCATTAACGGGTTATGCTCGGATCTGATCCACTAGCGATAATGTACCCATTATTGTTTGATTTAAAGGCGGAAAAAGGCATGCACAGTGGCAGACAGGCTGGGAAATTCGGACCGGGGTCAGGTTGTTTTCTGGGCTTGGAGGAGGCAGCCATCGGCCCATGGCGAACTGATGGAATTAAGTCAGATTCTCTCAGATCTTGCTCGGTCTGGTAGATCTCACAGACCGGATAAATGGGTTTGGGGAATTGGCGGGTCAAAAACTTTTACTGTTGAGAGCATTAAAAGATTCCTCGCTGCACAAATTAATTTTACACCGGATTACGCCTATGAATGGAACAATTGGGTTCCGGAAAAGGTGTCGATTTTGCTTGGAGAGCTGCTAGGAACCGGTTTGTCACACCCTGACTTTTGCGGAAGCGTGGGTTTATTTGGTGTGACTTCTTAATACCATAGCAATCAATCATAACAATGCTATATGATAAAACCATAAGATTTTCATCCATTAATAAAGTTTAGAAAATACCACAATACCATTGTCTTGAAAACATTGACGTCAATTAGTTACAAACCATAACATGTTCAAATGAGTTCCCATGGACTCAACAAATAACTTTAAATAATCCTGAGTTTAGAAACATGTATCCCGTCCAGGAATGGGATACATCTTTTAAACTCTACGACCACGGATGACATCCTTTATTTAACACGCAACTTGTAGACACATGCATACACCTGCCAGATCCGTTTAGTTCCCTGAAATACATGTAGTTTGAAAAATCAACAAAAGTTGAGCGAGTTCATGTGTATGTCTGTGTGTATAAACCGTTAAAGTACGTCCGTATGTATAAATGTCCCTGGTATGTAGCAATTAAGGAAAAAGAGATCACCAATGGGTTGCAAAGCCACTGGTATGTGTGACGTGATGCAGGAAAACTCAAACCTAGCAAATTTGTACCGGGCCTCGGCTGTAAGACACAGTTACCACTATGGGTCACCCCGACCTCATGGGTGTGGGCTCGCTACACCCAAATAGATCTATCACTCATGTCCCTCGGTCCTACGACGAGGATTAATGGCTTTAAGTGTTGTACCCACCACTCACATGATCTAAGTAGTAACCCTCCTTAAGCTAACCATACCATGTATAAAACTTTTGTAATAGTTGTAACATGTATTTCACCCCCGAAGTATAAAACTGAAAACAGTAAAAGAAAAGGGGGACATGAACTCACTGTATTGCGTCTTCGGTACTTGTAACCCAAATCTCCTCAGCAAACACGACTACCTACAATGGTCTAATGTCTATTAGACGAACGGGTCGTGCCTTGTCTTAGTATTTATGTTTTTGAGTTACGTTTCTGATATTATTCCAAGTTATAATAATTATATTTAGTTTTGGAATAGTTGTTTAATCCATAACTTTGGTGTTAATACTTCTCAAGTATTTTAGCTTCGTATTTCCTTCCCAAGGATGGGGTATCTTATACATGTACTTGTATTATCTTATTTGTAATTTCCGAATCAATTTATTCCCAAGTCTCACTCTAGCAAATATATTTATAAACTCATTTTTGTCCCACAATAATGTGTTGTCCCGAAAATATATATTTCTCCAAAATAATATATTTTCACTTTGTCCAAAGATAATATATACCAAAATATATAAGTAACGGTACTGTTTTTGGATAATGAATTTCACGGTACTTTGTTATGTTATATAATATAAACATTTCACCGAGTATGCAAACCCTCACACAAGTGTCTTAGTATGTATATATATTCTAAATATATTTGTTTACCCATTTTTATGTGCAAAACCAACCTCCGATACTTTGTGTTTTGTTACAAAAATTATGGCGAGATTTAAATTCGAAAAGCATAGTACAAAACGTACTTGCAACACTTGTTAGAAAATATTTCCTAAGTGTTGGAATTTTTAGAAAATTTCGCCATAGTCTCCTTTGTAAATGGAGGTGCCCATGCTAAATAGCACATCATTTTCTTTAACATATAACACGTTAGATCGTTCTCAAATAACCAACCCGACATTTAGACATGCAAAATACGACTTATATCATTTAAGTTTTAATATACAAAACTGGGCTGTTTTCGGGCATTTTAATAAAATAGTTATCTTATTCTAAAAATTCCCAAATTTTTACAGAATGTCCAATACGATCCAAATATTATTGTGTAAAAATATCGGGGTCCAGTTCATTACCAAAATTTTATAAAAATTTATTTACCGGACTGCAATCAGATTTGTCACTTTCTGACTGCAGTCTACGAAATAATTCATCTAAAATTAATCGTAAGTCCGTTTGACGAAATTCCAGTGGGAGAATTACTAGACATCAGTGGTTATCTATAGTACAATTTTCATGAGTTGATTCAACATAGATTTCAAGTTATGACTCAAAACATATCACCCATTTACTGCAGTAAAACTCAGCTTTAGCTGCTGTAACAAAATGGGTCTTTAAAAATAGTAAATGACCTCAAAAAATATTATTCCAATGCCATTTGCTTCATTTTTCGAAAATACATAATTTAGACTTCAGAAAATCAATTTTTCAATTTATAACGGTCCGTTTACAGCCAGTTGAAGTTGGCTGAAAATGTTATTCAGCATGCTGTTTCTAGCTTAAATATTACTAAAACGCACAAATACGATCACCATACTTTCTAATAACGATTAATATTAGATCATAAGTCATTTATAGCAGGTTATTGTTTATTTAACTCAGATTTATCATGTATCATCATCTTTCATTTCATGATCTTTATGTAAAGCTTTTATGTTCATGTTTTTAGTTCTTGTTCTTTAGTGTTCTTGATATTCATCATAATTCAACTTTTGGCTACTCAAAATAGAAATAAACAAGGGTAAATCAAGACTTACTACTAGCTTAAAGCTAGGGAAGAATTCTAGTGAAAATGGTGGTGAAAAAGCAAGAAAGAAAGCTCCTTGAAGCTCCACAAGTTGCAAGCTTCCTTGAATCACCTCCTAGTTTTGTATGAAACTCAAAAATGGATGAAGATGGTTGAATTATGGTGGTGGCGGTGGCGGTTATGTGTGGCCGAGAGGGAGAGAGGAGAGAGTGAAGGAGTGTGGTGTAGGTTATGAAATGATGAAGTGATTTAATGCTCCATACTTATAAAGATCATACTACATATTTTGTGCACTTCAACAAACAATCAATCTAATAAAATATAAGGTAAAATCTTGGAAGGCATGGGGGTGGGTCCCTTGGTGACCGAATTCGGGTATGGGGAGGGGGGTTAGATGTAAGTTTTGATGATAGTAAGATCTAGGCAATCTTAGGAAATCCAATAAAAATCTTAAGGAAATCCAAAGAAAATCAAATAATATCAAGGAAAGATTGAGTTAGGATTTTGAAATCTTGGGTGGGGCCACCCCACATGGGGCAGTAAGTTTGATGTGGGGGGGGGGGTAATTGTAAATTATTTGGCAAGTAGGTGATTAGTGGAGGGTGCTAAGTGTAAGGGTCTTGCATTTATGTGTAGTCATGTAATATGTTAGTGTGCTCGGGAACCATAACTAGCTCAGAAAAATAAAAAAAATGTTTCTAGTAATATTTTAGTGTTCCGGGTAATGTCCGGTTGTTCAGTTAGATACCGTTCCGTTAAAGTGTTTAATTATACCGTAAAGTGTCTTTTATATATATTTTTGTAACACTTTCAATTCCCGGCACTTAGGAAAGCATACAAGACCATTCTACCATATTTTTGCACCTTACTAGCATGTTAAAATGCTGATTTTTTGTTAATAAATGCAGAATTCTGCACTTAAAGTGTGTTTTAGGCACTTCCCGGCACTATAGCTATCACCTAGCGACGCAGTTTTATGGTACTCACTTTCCTACACTCCATACTAGTGTAGTACCTTGTCCCTGGCCCATACTGGGCCTCAAAATAGTGTCTGTCTATGTGCTAGCATTGTCAACATGTGTCTGAGTTATCCGCTCACTGTGCTAACTGTGCTTTGTGCAACAAGTTTGTCACTAAAGTCTGTGTGTAATAAATGGAGTGACAGTATGAATGTGATGCATATGTATGTATGTAACAGAAATCAGAAAGCAGTTTAATCATCAGTTGTAATCAAGCACAGTCATTAAGCACAGATTAAATATTAATTAATTATACGGATGCATGCAAATTTGACAGTTGTCACATTCCCCCCCCCCCCCCCCGTTAAGAAAATTTCTTCCTCGAAATTTGTACTACCTTAACTCCTTATGGTTACGTCACACGAGTCTGTATATGAATAATACGGAGGTAGATAATCACCGAACTGAATCAAACCTTATTCACATCAGGTGAGTTTAAGAACATATAACAACACGAATCCAATGGTTAAAAGGTATGTGCTTTTAGCATTTGGTGTCGAAGGTACAAGACGTATCGACGTATAGTCTAGTGTAATCTAGTTACAGGGGTTCCACAAGAGAGGAGTTTTGTCTATTAGGATACTCAGACAATCAGTCACAATATGCCAACACGTTTTCACAACCATAGCATCCGCTATATAAATTCAAAGTCAACAACTCAAATGTAATAGTAAAATGATCTGTCAATCTTTCGAATAAATGAATGGCAAGGTTCAGTGTGTTGACATTCTTAAGTTTCGAAAGTACACCGAATGAATACAAGCGAACTTGGTGTATCACCGTCTTGATTCGTAGTTGCGTGAGAAATGTTTAAATGACCAGCCAAACAAAAGCATGTGTAGTTTCGTGTGAGACGGTTGACCATGATCAGCACAAGTTGCAAGTTTGTAATGACACCACAAGGTGTCGTAATGACGTAATTCAAATATAGTGGTGACTGAACAAGTTCACCGTGTTCGAAGTCAAACGAAGATTTACCGAAACAAGCCTGAAGTTTTGATTTACACAATGCCATCGAGTTTTTAATTGAATACGGAACATCAAGGTGTTATTGTCTCTATTTGAAAGTGGAAAACAATAAATACTACGAGGTATTTAATTTGTAACGAAAGAACCGTTAGGCGGTACACCGTGCTATGAAATAAATCTATGTACCATTGCCTTAACACACAACTGTGTAGAGATTGCTTTAATTGAAATAAACAAGACGGATTTAGAGCAGATTAGCAAATAATTTAAATCCATGTATGAAGTGGGTAACCAAATTAGCGCAAGCTCCAATTCTGTGAAAGTATCACCGTAAGGTATCGAATTCAACAAATGATTTAGTGAGGGCGTAGACCAAACGAGTCTACTATGACTTGTAAAGAAAGAGTCTTTGCAAGAATATTTGAATATGATGCTCCCAATACATCATATGACGTCTTAAACTGAATATGCGAAATGGATAAGTTCAAGCAATTGAACTGGGTTTCAGCGTAACCTGACAATAAATGTATGTACCAACAAAGGAATCTCGGCATGGTCACAAAGATAAACCATGAATGTAACTTGAAATAAAAGGAGTTTCAAGGAAGTGTGTTGTCTTGATAGCAAAAGAGCCAATATTTACAATAATGTAGGTCATTCGAATCACAAACCAGTAATTTAGATTTAGCACATAATATTTGAACTTCAATGAAGCGTTTGAAATGAAACCGCATGCGTAGCAGATGGTGCATGCGTAACAGGTGAGTTTTCAAGTAAAGAAACAATGAGTGTTTGCTAAAATGGATAAACGACCCAATATTCTAAGCAAATGAGTGTTCGCTCTCAGCGAAGAAAATCAACATGATGCAACTACCATTAAGGGGAGTAGAGATGCAAACATCTACTCGCTAGAAGCAAAAGTGAAGGTTTCGACGAAAGAAATTTAAGTACTTTAATGTTTGGCCAACTGAACTGGTATATACGTCGGATAATGGTGTTTGATTAGGTTGACAGATGTAGTTTCTAAGTAACAACCCTTACGAGATTTGACCTGGGTTCCAAAAGTTCTACGTACATATCTGTTAAATTCACAAAGTTTCGTATTCTGTGTAGCACTGTCTTGTGCATCGTATAGGAAACACCATTTTGTGTATGTTTAAAACAAGTTATTGTCCCATGATTTTCCCTCGGTATACTTTCTTCCAGAATTCACTGTTAACGACTCTCGATCATCGATCAGTCGTGAAATAGTAGTTGGAT
Source organism: Helianthus tuberosus (assembly GCA_030545235.1). Classification (NCBI taxonomy): domain Eukaryota; kingdom Viridiplantae; phylum Streptophyta; class Magnoliopsida; order Asterales; family Asteraceae; genus Helianthus; species Helianthus tuberosus. The sequence goes on from CM060393.1 coordinate 61,613,947, forward strand.
CCTCACAGTTAGTTAAGTAATTCGTTAATCCTTAGCAAGACTCACCGACTCTCATGGGTTAGCTTGTTCGGCTCCTGGTAGTTTGATGTTCGCACGAAAGATACCGTCCTTCTTATTGATGAGCAGAACTGGGGTTACCCAAAACAAAAAACTTGGTCTGTTATCTTCCTTCTCTATCAACTTCTAAGGTTACACTGCCAATCCTTGCATCTCCGAAGGTGTAAGTCGCTAAGGTGCATCGATTACAGGCGCGATGCCAAGAATCAAATTGATGCGAAATTCGACTAGTCGTTGAGGAGATAATTCTGGTAAGTCTTCGGGAAGACTTCAGGATATTTCCTTATCACATGAATATCTTCGAGTTTTGGTTCTTCGGCTCCCTTGTCCACGACATGAGCCCAGGAAACAACACATTCATTACGTAACAACTTTCGTGCCATTAAGCAATTTGGAAGCTGTAGGGGCGTGTTCTGCTTACCACCATGAACCATGATTGTTTCTCCATCGGGGTGCGGTTAATAATCTCCGCTCGATTGCTTGACAACCAATCCATCCAATCACCACGTCGAAGCTTCCCTTAAGCTAGTTCTATCGAGTACTGGGTATCTATCTTACTTACTACTAAAACAAGTATACTCTGAAGCTAAAATTCGACAATAATATCAAATAGCACAGACGCACAATATTGACTACTATGAGACGTACCGATGGCCATGTTTGGACCCCCGCGTGCTTCACGAGCTCCGATGTTGGATGTCCCTTCACGGTCTTGGTAAATCCTCCTTGGGCAATTTTTCCTAAAGTGCCCCACGATCCCACATCGGTAGCAGCCTGGAAATTTATTATTATTACTTCTGTCCTGGTTGTCGTCATCATTCTCTCCTTGTCTGGGACCCCCCGCCCAACAGGCATCCTTGTTGTGTCCTTTCTTTCCGCACCTACCGCACCTAGGCTTCTGACATTGACATTCGTGGTGGTACTTGCACCCAGCACTTCTCGGATTAGCTTCCACGTAAATCTCAACATCGGCTTGATTGTTGTTAGGGCAATCTTTCTTAAAATGCCCTTTGTCCCCACAGTCAAAACAACCTCGAACGGGTATATGTTCTTTAATGGTCCTACTTTGATAGTCGTTGTTGTCGTTGCTTCCTCCGTGATCCTCGTTATCAACTTGACCTTCGTTTCCGTGTTTCATTCCAATCCGACACGTCTCCTTGACATGCCCTACTTTGTCACGGTCATCACTTCTTCCATCCCTACATGGCCCAGCATGATGAAGTAAGCAGTTACCGCACTTAGGTAGGGTCCCCATGTACTCTTTCCTCTTTTTGGCTTTGTTCTTGCTATTCGTTCGGGTATTCTCCTGGAAGTCAGTGGGCTTTCTCTTGTTCTTTCCAGATGACTCCACCTGAGTTTCCCTCTTCTTGTCAAGGTTTGAAAGCTTTTCCAGTCTAACTGCTTCTTTGCTGAGTGCCGCACTTAACTTGATTGCATCAATGGTTGTTGGCGGAGCTGATACCGTCATTAAGGGTTTGAAAGCTTTTCCAGTCTAACTGCTTCTTTAAGCGCAGGATCTGAGGCACCAGTCCCCAGATGAATGGCTCCATCCTTTTCAACTCTGGTGCTACTAGGTACGGAACAACCCGCGACAAATCGTGAAGTTTTTGCACGTACTCTGCCACATTTGGACCCTCCATCCTTAGCTTCCAGAACTCGAATTCCAGCTTCTGGATCGCCATCTGAGAACAATACTCCTTACGCATCATTTCCTTCAGTTCGTCCCATGTTAGAGCCTTCGTAGCAGTTATGCCCATTATTCGAATCTGGGAGTTCCACCATGACCAGGCCCCATCTCGAAGGGATCCTGTCGCATATGGGACTTGTTGTTCTGGCGTACATCCGCTCACTCGCAAGACAAAATCCATATTTTTGGTCCATTTCACAAAGGTTATGGCACCTCCAGTGCCGTCAAAGTTCGGAGGCTCGCAGTCGAGGAACTGCTTATAGGTACAGCCATGAGGTGGGTTGCTTCTAGAGGTACTTCCCATACGATTGGGGCGAAGGGCCTCGAGTTGTGCAATGGCCTGTGAGATGCGCTCTTGTAGTTCTGCCGCTGTTGCTGGCAGAGGGTTGTTGGTCTCGAGGTTCCCTTGTATCGACATCTTTTAAAAGAAGATAGGTTAGGTCAGGTCAGGTCCTTGGGCATATAAGTATGTAGTTCGCGTATGTAATAACATTCATCAATCGCAAGTAAACACATAACATCCCATGTCATAACACAAACAAGTAATTCCAATAACGTATATAACGAGAATGTTGTGATTGAGCTTTCATTATTTACCAAACACAATTACATTGTCTTATAAACTGTATTACATCGAAAGGGGCACGGGGTCACCCTACCCCTGTCCAATAGGCATTAAAGTCACCTAGTCAGGAATGGTTTTCCAAGAGTCTTCACGATCTCGGCTTATCATTAGTGTCTTTACTTGAAAGCAATGTAATTCGTATAAAAGCCAAATGTCAACCATACTGTTAACTGATGTGGAGAGGGGAAGAGGAGCAAACTGTTAGCATGCGCGAACTCCTCCTCGAGCTTGTATATACGTCGAAGTAGTTAACTGATCTGCCGCTTGACAGTAAAGAGATGAGCATCAGAATCCTGGGAAAGGTGTAATAGCAACGGTTGTGAGCGCAAAAGGAACCTTGATATATGTGGGGGATCAAAGTATGCTGGCAATAAACAGGGTGGAGGACGTGGTATCAGCTCAAGCTCCAAAACTCTGCGACTTGCAACCTCAAACTGTAATTGATGTGACAGGTGTACTCATCCCGTGTGTAGCCTCCATAAAGTGAGGGATGGTAAGGATCTAAAATCAGTATAGGGTATGATAGGAACCATCGAAATGACTCTTGCAGCGATGTAGCGGTGAAAGTAGCAAACGGTGCGGCTTGCGAGATCGTAGAAAAATGCTGCTGTAGCAAAAAGGATCGTCATGCGGGTGCTGACCTGGAGTACCTTTCCAGGGTGCGGTTAGGTCCTGAAAAAAAGCGATAGATATGCTGGCGTAATGGATATCGGTCTTCACAAGAGCAACGTCAGCGGGTGAAGGTGCAGGAACAAACGTCTCAACTGATGGGTAGATCATTAGGTGCAGGTACTGGGTGGGGTATAAGGGATGCAGTGCCCGATAAACCAAAAGAAACAGGGTTATGATCAAGCAAAGGTGCAGGTTCAGCAGGTGCAACATCAAGCTGACCCAAAAGGTGCAGAAGCTAGCTCCAGAGCAGGCTCTGGGTCGTGTAATGGTGTGGTGCCTCGAGCAGGTGATAGTGCAGCAGTTATAATGGCGTCGTCGTCCGCGTCAGTAGTAGAAAGCTGTAATCTGGCTGTCTGTAAGACTGCAGATGTCACAGACTCAAAGGAGTCTTCCATCATCATGGGTGTTATCAGAAGGACCATCAATAATATGTCAATGTCATCATCAATTATTCGTTGAGTAGCCAACCTTCGGAAGGAATGTCCACAGGAGGCGTATTGTCAAGGATCGGAGCCATGGCGTGTTCACCATCGGGGTGACTAGTGATGAAGTGGTCATGGACTGAAACAAGAGTAATAGTGGGATCTTTATCAAGAAGCTATCAGCAAAGGGTAAGTCATCACTAGAGTCTGGTAGTGCGAACGGTTGTAAGTCGTCCTTGCCCTTGGTCAGCATGTCAGGGTCACTCTCAGTGTCTGACGTAATATCTCCAGTGCAGGTGCAATCTCATTATTTGTGGCGGTAGTCGTAGGGTCGTCAACGCTTGACAACTCGCTTTCTGAAGAAAGTGACACATGTGTCGGTACATGATAATCATAGTATGTATTTCCATAGTAATCACTATTAGTTAGCGTATGCAAACAATCACCACATATGCACGTTTATCAATAATCAACAATTAAGCATGTAGGTGATAATAATGTAAGCAAGTAATCTTCCTAGTCTTCCCCAGACTATATTTTTCCCAGTCTCTAAGACTCAATCTTCCCAGTCTCTAAGACTAATCCTCCCCAGTCTCTAAGACTGATCCTCCCTCAGTCTCTAAGACTGATCCTCCCTCAGTCTCTAAGACTGAACTCCCTCAGTCTCTAAGACTGAATTATATACATAGCCTTTTTGAAAATGTATACTTGTGCCTTTTGTTTGTAAAAATGTTTGTTCCCTGGATCTGAACATTTTGTGTATGCAATGTAAAAATGTTTGAAAATGTTTTCGTGAGAGCCCTAGTGATCATAGTCTAGACTCGAGAAAGAATCCTAGTTCGCTATGATCGAGGCTCTGATACCAAGCTGTCACACCCTGACCTTTGCGGAAGCGTGGGTTTATTTGGTGTGACTTCTTAATACCATAGCAATCAATCATAACAATGCTATATGATAAAACCATAAGATTTTCATCCATTAATAAAGTTTAGAAAATACCACAATACCATTGTCTTGAAAACATTGACGCCAATTAGTTACAAACCATAACATGTTCAAATGAGTTCCCATGGACTCAACAAAAGACTTTAAATAATCCTGAGTATAGAAACATGTATCCCGTCCAGGAATGGGATACATCTTTTAAACTCTACGACCACGGATGACATCCTTTATTTAACACGCAGCTTGTAGACACATGCATACACCTACCAGATCCGTTTAGTTCCCTGAAATACATGTAGTTTGAAAAATCAACAAAAGTTGAGCGAGTTCATGTGTATGTCTGTGTGTATAAACCGTTAAAGTACGTTCGTATATATAAATGTCCCTGGTATGTAGCAATTAAGGAAAAAGAGATCACCAATGGGTTGCAAAGCCACTGGTATGTGTGACGTGATGCAGGAAAACTCAAACCTAGCAAATTTGTACCGGGCCTCGGCTGTAAGACACAGTCACCACTATGGGTCACCCCGACCTCATGGGTGTGGGCTCGCTACACCCAAATAGATCTATCACTCATGTCCCTCGGTCCTACGACGAGGATTAATGGCTTTAAGTGTTGTACCCACCACTCACATGATCTAAGTAGTAACCCTCCTTAAGCTAACCATACCATGTATAAAAATTTTGTAATAGTTGTAACATGTATTTCACCCTCGAAGTATAAAATTGAAAACAGTTAAAAGAAAAGGGGGACATGAACTCACTGTATTGCGTCTTCGGTACTTGTAACCCAAATCTCCTCAGCAAACACGACTACCTACAATGGTCTAATGTCTATTAGACGAACGGGTCGTGCCTTGTCTTAGTATTTATGTTTTTGAGTTACGTTTCTGATATTATTCCAAGTTATAATAATTATATTTAGTTTTGGAATAGTTGTTTAATCCATAACTTTGGTGTTAATACTTCTCAAGTATTTTAGCTTCGTATTTCCTTCCCAAGGATGGGGTATCTTATACATGTACTTGTATTATCTTAATTGTAATTTCCGAATCAATCTATTCCCAAGTCTCACTCTAGCAAATATATTTATAAACTCATTTTTGTCCCACAATAATGTGTTGTCCCGAAAATATATATTTCTCCAAAATAATATATTTTCACTTTGTCCAAAGATAATATATACCAAAATATATAAGTAACGGTACTGTTTTTGGATAATAAATTTCACGGTACTTTGTTAAGTTATATAATATAACCATTTCACCGAGTATGCAAACCCTCACACAAGTGTCTTAGTATGTATATATATTCTAAATATATTTGTTTACCCATTTTTATGTGCAAAACCAACCTCCGATACTTTGTGTTTTGTTACAAAAATTATGGCGAGATTTAAATTCGAAAAGCATAGTACAAAACGTACTTGCAACACTTGTTAGAAAATATTTCCTAAGTGTTGGAATTTTTAGAAAATTTCGCCATAGTCTCCTTTGTAAATGGAGGTGCCCATGCTAAATAGCACATCATTTTCTTTAACATATAACACGTTAGATCGTTCTCAAATAACCAACCTGACATTTAGACATGCAAAATACTACTTATATCATTTCAGTTTTAATATACAAAACTGGGCTGTTTTCGGGCATTTTAATAAAATAGTTATCTTATTCCAAAAAATTCCCAAATTTTTAAATAATGTCTTATATGATCCAAATATTATGGTGTAAAAATATCGGGGTCCAGTTCATTACTAAAATTTTATAAAAATTTATTTATCGGACTGCAATCAGATTTGTCACTTTCTGACTGCAGTCTACGAAATTCCAGTGGGAGAATTACTATGACATCAGTGGTTATCTATAGTACAATTTTCATGAGCTGATTCAACATAGATTTCAAGTTATGACTCAAAACATATCATCCATTTACTGCAGTAAAAACTCAGCTTTAGCTGCTGTTACAAAATGGGTCTTTAAAAATAGTAAATTACCTCAAAAAAAATATGATTCCAATGCCATTTGCTTCGTTTTTCGAAAATACATAATTTAGACTTCAGAAAATCAATTTTTCGATTTATAACGGTCCGTTTACAGCCAGTTGAAGTTGGCTGAAAATGTTATTCAGCATGTTGTTTCTAGCTTAAATATTACTAAAACGCATAAATACGATCACCATACTTTCTAATAACGATTAATATCAGATCATAAGTCATTTACAGCAGGTTATTGTTTATTTAACTCAGATTTATCATGTATCATCATCTTTCATTTCATGATCTTTATGTAAAGCTTTTATGTTCATGTTTTTAGTTCTTGTTCTTTAGTGTTCTTGATATTCATCATAATTCAACTTTTGGCTACTCAAAATAGAAATAAACAAGGGTAAATCAAGACTTACTACTAGCTTAAAGCTAGGGAAGAATTCTAGTGAAAATGGTGGTGAAAAAGCAAGAAAGAAAGCTCCTTGAAGCTCCACAACTTGCAAGCTTCCTTGAATCACCTCCTAGTTTTGTATGAAGCTCAAAAATGGATGAAGATGGTTGAATTATGGTGGTGGTGGTGGTGTCGGCTATGTGTGGCCGAGAGGGAGAGAGTGAAGGAGTGTGGTGAAGGTTATGAAATGATGAAGTGATCTAATGCTCCATACTTATAAAGATCATACTACATATTTTGTGCACTTCAACAAACAATCAATCTAATAAAATATAAGGTAAAATCTTGGAAGGCATGGGGGTGGGTCCCTTGGTAACCGAATTCGGGTATGGGGAGGGGGGTTAGATGTAAGTTTTGATGATAGTAAGATCTAGGCAATCTTAGGAAATCCAAGAAAAATCTTAAGGAAATCCAAAAAAAATCAAATAATATCAAGGAAAGATTGAGTTAGGATTTTGAAATCTTGGGTGGGGCCACCCCACATGGGGCCGTAAGTTTGATGTGGGGGGGGGGGGGGTAATTGTAAATTATTTGGCAAGTAAGTGATTAGTGGAGGGTGCTAAGTGTAAGGGTCTTGCATTTATGTGTAGTAATGTAATATGTTAGTGTGCTCGGGAACCATAACTAGCTCAGAAAAATAAAAACAATGTTTCTAGTAATATTTTAGTGTTCCGGGTAATGTCCGGTTGTTCAGTTAGATACCGTTCCGTTAAAGTGTTTAATTATACCGTAAAGTGTCTTTTATATATATTTTTGTAACACTTTCAATTCCCGGCACTTAGGAAAGCATACAGGACCATTCTGCCATATTTTTGCACCTTACTAGCATGTTAAAATGCTGAATTTTTGTTAATAAATTCAGAATTCTGCACTTAAAGTGTGTTTTAGGCACTTCCCGGCACTATAACTATCACCTAGTGACGCAGTTTTATGGTCCTCACTTTCCTACACTCCATACTAGTGTAGTACCTTGTCCCTGGCCCACACTGGGCCTCAAAATAGTGTCTGTCTATGTGCTGGCATTGTTAGCATGTGTCTGAGTTATCCGCTCACTGTGCTAACTGTGCTTTGTGCAACAAGTTTGTCACTAAAGTCTGTGTGTAATAAATGGAGTGACAGTATGAATGTGATGCATATGTATGATGTAACAGAAATCAGAAAACAGTTTAATCATCAGTTGTAATCAAGCACAGTCATTAAGCACAGATTAAATATTAATTAATTATACGGATGCATGCAAATTTGACAGTTGTCACACGGTTGCCGACTAAAGACCTTTTTATTGCGAAGACGCATTCAGGTTAACTTTGACATTTGTTTCTTGTGTCGCAATCACCCGGAAACAAATGAGCATATTTTTGTATCATGTGAATTCTCGCAAACACTGTGGCAACTAATAGCAATGTGGTGTAAAGTACCACCCATATTTGCTTTTAGTCTCACGAATCTGCTAGACATTCATCACCATGTACAAAGTTCTATAAAGAAAAAAAAAGGCGTTGCATGCTGTAGTGCTTTCGACCCTTTGGAGCATTTGGAAACTTAGAAACGAGGTGATATTCAAAGGAAAGCAACCCAACATGCATAAAATTTTGGATGAAGTGAAGGCGTTAGACTTCTTGTGGGTAAAATATCGCTCAAAGGAGACGTTGATGACCTGGGAACAATGGAGAGCTTTTAATATGTTTTATTAATTCTTTTTTGTCTCCCGGTGTATGGTTTTTGGTGTATTGGTCCATAGACCTAATGTAAACCATTGGTGGATGCATTTTGTTTTCATAGCAACTTGCTGTGTAAACTTGTGCTGTGAATAAATAAATTTCGTTGGCCGTTCAAAAAAAAACGGGTTAAGGGCTGCACATGTGGGGGCCACTTTCAGGAGTCAATCATAATTTTTTGTTCCTTTTTTGTTTATTAATAGGTACGGGGTTTTATCCCATTGCATACAAGTTAAAGTAGGTGAGTGTATGGGTTGGTTCTTGGCCAAAACCATAACCATAACCACGATGTCGGTCAATGGATAATTATAACCATAACCAATCAGTTATGGTTAATTGGTTTTCAAGGTGTTAATTGGTTTTTAAGGTTACAGTTAGGGCTGTAAACGAACCGAACGAACACGAACAAGACCTTGTTCGTGTTCGTTTGTTAAGAAATATGTGTTCGCGAACCGTTCACGAACACTTATCGAACGAGATTTTATGTTCGTGTTCGTTTGTTAAGAAAATGAACTTTTTTATGGTCGTTTGTGTTTGTTTGTTAATTTTAGGCAAGGAACGTTGACGAACACAAATGAGCACAAACTAATGTTCATGAACATAAGTGGAAACAAACGAACACAAACAATCGTTCATGAACATAATATATAATACACCGACACTTATTAGATATTTAATTTGTCAGAATTTTGAAGTATTTAAATAAATATAAAAACTAAAAACACTAATGAAGTATCGAACACAAACGAACATGTTACCGAACGTTCACGAACATAAACGAACAAACACGACATCTGTTCATGTTTGTTCATTTAACTAAACGAACAAAATTTCTTGTTCGTGTTCGTTTGTTTAATAAACGAACGAACACAAACGAACTTCCCGCCGAACAGTTCACGAACTGTTCACCGAACGTTTGGTTCGTTTGCAGCCCTAGTTACAGTGGGTTGGTTATGGGTAGTTAACCGCTAATTTAGTCCTAGCTAAAAATAGCTTATTTTTCTAAAAATAAAACAAATTGTTATTACATATTTCTATATATTAGCATATTACATAGTATAAATATACATATAATCTATAATATTAATATAGATTATTGCCAAATATTAAAAAAAAAAGTGATATGATATATTCCACAAATTCATATAAGCATTCAACAAAAATGATATGAAATAACCAATAACTACTAAAAACATTCACCAAAACATCAAGTATTTAAAAAAATATTGAAAAGTCCTAAATCCGACAAAGATTTTACTACATGTCGGTTCGGTTATAGTGGGTATGTAAACATTGATAACCATAACCGACCCACTACTTTCGGTTTTCAGAAAAACCATTAACCAACCCACCAATTTTTTATTTGGTTCGGTTTTGTCGGTTAATTCAGTTATGATTCGGTCGGTTTTTTGCACACCCCTAAGTTAAAGGTAGGGGCCTTAAACCCCCCTATATGATATGAAACCTACATGACGCTGATGTAGCGTGATAAAACTTCTAAAGACATTATACCAAACCCACTAACCGCCTAATACGGCGGTTTTGAGTTAACATAGCCTATAATCATTAATAAAAAAGATTGCATGCCAGACTTTTGTCATGAAATAAAAGCTAATAAATTACGATTTTCATTTTAATAAATTACAACAAACCAATTTATTCTGGATGAAAGTATTAAAGGCTAACAACAAACCATTAATAAAAGCTAACAAGTTACGATTTTATTTTTTATCAAAACATCCCAACTCAGGAGAATCCGAATCTACTTTAAAAGTGGAAGTGTCATATTCAAACACTCAATCGAACACCTAAGAAGAGGCTAGTAATATTCTACTAGCTAGCATTTTGGATTTACGATCCTTATAACACTATCGGGTGTGGGAAGAGGGAAGGGGTCAAGGAGCCTGTGGCGTCAGCACCGATGGGGAAAAACACCCCTCGGGTGTTCAGTGAAATCGGAAGGATTCCCCCGTCCTTTTCAATTGATTTTTGATGATTTTGAAGGCTGAAAGTAAAGGGGGACACCATCTCTCTTGATGGGGATGAAATGAAGGATGGGGAAGGAGGAGCACACCCATGGTCTAAATTCTAAATACTTATGCCTCCGTTATATTTTCCTACCTATGCTTTCAACAAGTCCACGCATTTAATCATGAAATACATGAATCTTTGATCGCATATTAATTTTACTTACATGAATAATAATAAATGCTTATATATAACAGTTATACATAAGCAAATCTATACGCGATGTGGTATAGCATATCAGGTAAAAGCAAGCCTTTATTGATATAACTAGGTTAATGCCCGCGTAATACGCGGGCTTCAACCAAAACCATATTATTTAGTTTGAAATGAACTGTTGTGTACAAATACATACATTGGAAGAAAAAAACAGAAAACTATTCAAATGCCGGAAAAAAACTTCCTTATAGACTACATTTGTTGTTTTACTCGTTACATTCTCATCTTTGTCTAGTATATGCAACTTCACACCGGCTCTGCTTTTAACTCTTGATAACGCAACATAAAGCTGACCATGTGAAAAGACACATCGCATAGCATGCGTCTTTAAAAGTGACGAATAACTCTCCATTAACTGTTCGAATATTAATATTTTATTAATTTTATTATAATCGTACCTTTTATTAAATTTGTGGGGATATATATAATATGAGTCAATGTTAATCGTATATAATACAATTTATGTAAACAATGTAATTTATGACTGGTAACAATTACCATATAATTAATAATACTAAGAAGAAAAATAGATATATATTATTTAGATTATAACTAAGAACCAAGTAGCATTGATTTCAAAATGAGTAACAACGCAAACAATACTTTTAATATTGATTTGAACGACACTATTAGTTGTCATCATCGTAAACTTGATAGACAGTACGTTGACCATTCTCAATTATCACCACCTCCTCAGAAACGTTTACATTTGTAAGTGAATAAAATGAATAAATTAAGTGAATATATCTACAAATTTCGTTTAGTTATTTTTGTCAAGTAGAAAAATCAGTTGAGTAATATAAAATTTTTTTACCGAATTAACAAATTAGTATTTTTAGAAATGGATTGACATTTCTAAAAAAACTACAAATCTCAAAAAGATTAGGCAAAATTTTTATTCAATAACTAAAAAAAATGAAAGAAAAATCAATTATTTAAAACATCTTACAGATACAATAAAAATTGACAAAAAAAAAACATATATAAGATTTATTGAATAAAAATGCTAAATCTACACTCTAAATCAATGGATGAAAACAACACAAAATGCAATACCACCAAAAAAATAACCACATAACATACATCAAATTTAATATTTAAAAGGTAAACTCCAAGTGTAAGAAGGTTGAAAATTTAGGTTTGTGACCAAACAAAGAAAATTAAAACATGCCATATAATTTAGGAAACAGTTGTTTGGTATTTTTGGTAATAGGTTGTAGTTAATTTCGCTTTTTTAATTAAATTTAATTGACTAATTAAATATGGCATGATTGTAATGGTTTTAAAATCTGTTTTTACTTTTCAAATTTAAATAAAACAACCTTAAGAATGTTTTATTAAAATATAAAAAAACGGCCATAAATATTTTAAAATTTTAAAACTGAAACATTAAAATTAAAAAATCAATTTGATATACATCATTATTTATACTGTATATCAAAAAACATTTTAATTATATTCTGTTTAAACTTTAATTTAGTTAGACTTTCTAATTTATGCAATCAAAAAGTCAATTTATATACATTATATAATACATTCCTACATAACTGATTTAAGTTACTTATAAATACTAATAAAACAATTTGGTGCAAATTTCAAACATAAGTTTAAAAAAATTGAAATTTTTATTTCTAAAATTTTTATTTCACTAAACAAACTTTTTTTTTTTGTATAAAATAGTAGAGCATTTTGAAACAAACATTTTGTTATCCATATATTTTTAAAGGGGTAACAAAAACTTTAAATTGATTTAAATGGAAGGTTTTTCTTAAAAAAATATATATTATCGATTATAGAATTTAAAAAAGGAAAAAAAATAATATTAACTTTTATTTTTACATATATTTTAAAAAAAGTGACGGTTTATTATAAAATTTGATGAAATAATACAGCTGGCACTAACCAAACAAATTAATTAAATGGTGTTTAATATGATGAATACTTTACTTGATTCTTAAAGTAAGATACAATTTCGAACCACTAATTATTTCACAAAAACATAAAATATTAAGCAAAAGCAGGTAGCAAAAACAGTAACATCAACGTCTAGTAATCTATCATCAAATATGTTCAAAAACTAAGTGCTTCGGCCACACATATAAACGACCCAAAAAAAGGATCAGCAACATCTACCATCACATATGTTCAATGTAACAACCACACCAAAAAACATACCTTTAAATGTATTCTACCGACCACACCAAAAAAAATACTACCAAAACATACCATGTACCTTCACCAAGTCAGTTATAAAGCAACATACCTTTACTTTTAACAAATACCATCTGAAACGAAGAACCATATACCAACCGTTTGTCTCTAACAAACTCTCTCATACCGGTAACATTGAATCGCAGACAGCCTTGCGAGAACTCCTTACCAATAGCTACATCCCAAGTTCGACCAACTGTTACGACCCCCGACCCACCCTGGACGGAATCGGGAGCCGCGAACAGCCAAGTGGTACCGGTGATTATTTTGAAAAATATTGCAGCGGAAATTTCATCAGGACCGTGAGTTAGGAAAAATATCAGAGTTTAGAAAACACCGGATTTTATTTATTAAATAGATGGGATAAACCCATGTTTTACAAAGGTAGCTTTAATAAGGGATAAACTCAATTACATGAAACAATATTTCTTAATTTGATTTAATTAATAAAATAAGCCACTTCTTGAAGCCTTTCAGTGTCGTATCCATCTCTTAATCTAATCTACTGTAATTACCTGAAACGCGTTTTAAAAAGGTTTTGTCAGCAGGAAATACTGGTGAATCATTCTATTTATTAAAATGACACGTTTGTTATAATTTACAGTATTAAGAGAGATTACATTGTTTCCAGATATCAACCAACTACCCACAGTATTTGTCACTCGACCGGATCTGTGACTATGGTCATACCACTATTGGGTCCTGTCACCCAATAGTGACGAATATCACTAATTTTAGGCTCGCCCACCTAAAGTGATAAAACAGCAGTAATGTGCACAATACCCCACATACCGGCTGTAATTTGGTGATTACATAAACTTAATCACTATAATTATAACTTTGAAAATAAACATGCTTTTGTAAACAAATTTGATAAAAAGAGAATGACTCACATTATAAACATGCAGATTTATACAGGCAGAGTTTAGCCTACTGGTTAGCCTTGATATTGCAGGCAGAGCTTAGCCTATTGATTAGTCTTGTAACCTAGTGCACACGAACTAGGTAAGTAACTAATACAGCATTTACGATAACTCACGAGATAAAAACCCTCACAACGAATGACAAAGTGCAATCACTTAAACATCCATCGGATTCACAACGAATGACAGAGTATTCCCCGAGTTCGGGTGGTACTCAAACATCCTGTCGAAATCACGACTAATGACAAAGGATAGTACTAAAACATTCATCGGATAGTTTCAATCGATCGGACATTGAATCGTAGCAGCGATCGAGTTAATACCCGGTATCGTAGCAGAATTCGAGCTAGTGTGTGTTTGGTAGTAATCAGACGATATCTCGAAGTGTAAAACGAATTTTAACGTCGTTCAAGTGCCAAAATTCAAGTCCCAATCCCCTCTATTTATACATGAAATTTGACCCCCTCGCGTGACGCGAGGGGTCACCCTGGGGGCGTCGCGTGGCGCGACGGGTCACATCTTCTCATATAGTTGCCACGAGTGTTTCTAGCCTAGCTGAGTCGACGGAAATGATAAATTCGATTTTGACAGCAAAATATATGGATAATCGTCAATTGGGAATACCCCCCTGAGTTTTAGGGGCCCTGATCCTGATTCTGATTGTTCTGAAAACTCTAGGGTTTATGTAGGATTACTTAGGGGTCTTAACTAAGGTTTCATTGTGAACAAAATATAATAATAAATAATAGTTTTGGTTTATGGTTTGGGATAAAAGGGAATAAAATAGTGAGAAAAGAGAATGGACCCACTTTGTAACTTTATGGTTTAACTAGAAAGTCTCCTGGTATTTAAAAATATATCATGCACTCATGTTAAATATAATACCCCTCATTCAACCTTATCCCTATGTCACGAGACAGAACCCCAACGAACTTAGTCAGGCAGAGCCTTGACATGCGTTATGAGGCTCAGATCAATCGGAAAAGGTAGCGGTAATCGGGAGTTTAAAACATTTAAAACGAGGCATGGCTTTATTATTATTATTGGTGAAAAGCTAGAAATTTTAGAGATACAGGGGAAAGAGTTCGAAAGATGGCAAGGAAAATATTGAAATAAGGCATGCTATTTATACTACAAAATAGAAGGCATAGATGGTACACTGCTACACGCATCCTTTTATGTTTAATATTTTAAATTTATAATTCATAATTATTACTTAACAACTCATATGCTACACATAGCATATATCTGGCCAGCTTTTCAATTAAGGTTATACGTGTCAAATATATGTAGCCTATTATCATATATTCATATTCCTAGGTATCTTCTTTTCGTTATCCAGAAGTTAGTTTTTATTTTATTATTTTCTTTTGATTCTTTTATCACAAAAATACATGTAGACAAGTTTTAAAATAAGACATGAAAGTTGAAAAGGAACACGAAATATGATCCAATTTCAATTATATATTTTATTTTATTATTATATATATTAATTTAAAATGCTTTACTTATTTGGCGCGTATAACTTCTAAAATATGATGTTTTATAAAATAATAAATATGTCTTTAGAATGAGAATATTTTTGTCTACATTTGGGTCTAAGTTTTATTAAAAATAGAGTAGGTTCAAAATACAATGTATTTTTTATAATTTAATTATTATATGGTTCCTAGGCCCGTCTAGGAACTTCATATTTATAATGGTCAACTTACCCGTAAGCTATCTGTCTAATAATATAAGTTTTTATAGATTTTTTATTTTATTAGAAAGGTCACTCATATACATGCCAATTAATATAATATTTTAACCAACTATAAAATAGTGTTTAAAACTATTTGGGTTGAATATTTATATTAAAAATAAACTAGTTACTAGTGGTTAATAAATTTAACCAAACCTATAATTCTTATATAAAAATAGGAATGCTACATCCTCCCCACCTTGTTTTAAATCTCGTCCTCGAGATTTGGGTTACGATATTTCTTTTAGACTTATGTCATATTTTAGTCAATAAAACAATATTAAGGTAGATGACATAGAATTAAAATATCAATTTTTGTGAATACGAGTTGTACCATAAGTATGATTCAATGGTTCAACTGAATTAGTTCAAGAAATTAATGACAAACGAATGAGATAAAATGATATAGTTTTCCAAAGTGACTAGGTTCAAGCCAAAAGATATATGATCAATAGATATTTAAAATGAATGTGAAGGACTTTTAGAATCAATAAAATTCTTTGTCAAAAGAAAGCTTACTTTGATTGGCAACTGAGGAAGACTTAGAATTGATATGTTCAAAATGAATAAAAGCATGAAAAATGATTTGTCAAATATTTATGATATGAGAAAATCAAAGTGTTGAGATGAGTGAATTGCAAAGATACACCAAAAGACAATAGAGTTAGTGTATCATTGTTTAGAGTTCCCAGTTGTTTTAATTGTGAAATAATGTGATAGTATACTATTAGTGATCATATTTTTCATACTATGTTCTAGAGATCGAAATATAATAAGAACAAGTTGATTTGGCATGACCAATCATTATATTATATTTGTAAAGCAAATGTAATATATATTATTTGTATCCCTGTCTGAACCGTATATACTATGTAATATATATTATTTATTACGCATTTTTACTATATGTAAATGGTCACCACTTTTAAATAAATATTATTTTAGTATTTTACTATACTATGTAAAATAACTTATATTTACTATGTAGTATATATTACAAAACACTACATTACAAAATATTTTAGTATTATTATTTTGTAAAAGAAATCACTATTATTTATAACGTTAAATGAAAGTTTGTAAATAAAGGTGTAAAAATATTTATTGTACAAAAGTATTTGTAAAATATTTTGTAAATATATAACACTTAATGGGTCAATTCTATGTGATTACTTATTTTCATTTTGAAACCATATAACATTGTGAATGTATTTACAAATGTTGTAAATAAGTGAAAACGTGGACTATTCTTATATATTACAATGTTCCCTTAACCCAACGTAGTTGTAACACCCCAAAAATGGGTTTGGTAATTAAACCACGTTACTAGTGACGACGGGTAAAATACCGTTAGTGGTAAAAAAAAATTAACCCGGTTAATATTAGGATTTAAATAAATAAATAAATTTGATGTTAATTAAAAGAGGATAAATACTTTGAGGAAAACAAAGTATATAGAAGGCCCGAGCTAACGGGACTTAAAATAAGACGGGTTATGACTACCCCGAACTCACTAAGTTAAACTAGCAAAGTTTAACCTAGTTAACAAAACAAAGTATTGGTGAAAATAAGTAGGTTGTAGCCTACTTACTAGTTAACAAAACTTGAGGGACCAAAATCGTCAAAAAGGGATCAAGTTCTTTTAATAAAAAAAACACACACACCACACACACTTTGTGTGTGTGGATCGATCATCAGGAGCGACCAAGAGAGCTCAAACCCTAAAATCAACAAATTCACCAAATTGGAGCTCGAATCAAGCCCCAAATCAATGCATGAACGCGTATAAATGATCACCAAGTCAAAGGGATCGTAAGGTATGTTAAATTTTGTAATTTGGTGATGTCTTGAAGTTATGATGAACACTCAAAATCACAATTTAGGAATGGATGATGAATCCATGAGTGTAGTTGTGAAGAAATCTATGTGTAGGAACAACCCTAGTTAACAACTAGTGTTGAAAACTAGGGAATTGATGATTTCCCTTGTATGTGCTAAGTGGGTTATGGCTAGATAATGAAGATGATGATATAATTGTGCTAGAAATCATCATAGTTGATAGTAGAAACAAAGTACTTGAACAAATTTACATGATTGAGTACTTGTTCATACATGATAGAGATGGGTTTTTATGATATGATGATGTTAGTGTCTAAATTGTGATTAGAATCCTCATATTAGATAATAAAAGTATGCTACTTGAACCATTTAGGTGTTTGAGTACATGAATCATAATTACCATGAATTGGGTTTGGTGTAAAAAGAATGGAAATGATGATAAATTCATGTTAAAAAATGAAGCTTGATATCATCATGTGTTAAGAAAGATTAATGTAGTGTTAATTCGATGAATTATGGTTATAAAACTTGGTAAACAAAGTGAATAAACGGTAGCCTAAGTATGATGCTACCGTGTATTTGACCAAGTAGTTAAAGGGGTAGTAAAGCTACATCATGTAATCACTTATGATTAATAGGCCGTTGACTTTAAACAGTCAAACCGACCTATAATACGATGAATGATAATTCTTGAATATAAAATGCGTAGGGTGGAATGATCGTATTAAGTTATGACTAAACTAACCACCTTGTGAAATGATGAATAATAGTTGGCGCTTAAACAAGCTAGGTGAAGCTTGGAGTGAAAGCGGGTCAAACGAATCAAGAATGAAGGGAAAAGCATAATTCGGATGCAAGGTAAGTATAACTTACACTAGTCTTATATTTTAGAATATTCTCTTGTCGTATTAGTTACGAATAAGATAAATACATATTTGAGGTATGATGTTCCGGCGTGTAAACGTACGGAACAAGATAGTCGAGTATGACAAGAAACCATGTTGATGGTTTAAAAGGAGTTAAATCGGTAATTTGATCATTTTATGACAAATGGAAAATAAACTTTTGAATGGTTGCCTTATAGGGTAAACCAAAACAAACAATAAGGGTAAAACGGTAAATTGGTCATGCATCGACCATAACTATTGGCTTAAAAACACACTTATGAAGTAAGCCTTAATAGTCCGAAAAGTGTTAAGAAATGAATTATAAGTAAAGCGACCGCACGATGTAAATCGGAGCGAGTCATATAGTCGAGATGAAAATACATGTCATCTCGCCAATATAATCGGTCATTTAGACCAAACGGGTCAAAGGGTGAAGATACCACCTTTTGATAATAGCGACTAATGATTCTTGTCGAGTTATATGATTTCAGGAATAAATGTAGAAATGATATTTGCATCGCTACTATTTAGCGAATATTATAGCAAGGCATTAAATCAGGTCAATACAGTGACCCGAGCCAGGTATGTGTAATAGAGTAATGATTCATTGAGAACGTAAGGTTCAATGAGTATTTAATGAAGTCTTAGATAGACAATGGGTTACTTAAGTGGGTAAACCGAATGTTTTAAAAGAGGGTAGTGGCGTTTTGAAAAACATATTGACTTTTCGAGCAAGATCATAATTTAAAAGAAGAATCATGGGTCAAACATGCTCTCAAAAGACCTTGTCGTAATTGAAAGACTAAAAAGGACCAAAACGCCCTTGTTAGCTAATTCGAACAAACAACCTTTAAAGGTTGTTTGGAAACAAGTTTTATGATTAAGTAAATACTTAGATTAAGTATAGAAGTTGAAAGAGGTATTATATTAGTCAAACGGTACTATTTGAGTTTTTGCCGTAAAATAATGATTCGAGAGGTAAAATTTGGTTTATATAGATCACCACATCAAACCCGCCATAAACACAATTGTGGTGGGAGATTATAGGATAAGAAATGTGGTGATGAAATGCTAGAAACAATCGAAAGCGATTTTAGGCTCGAAAGTGCTTAAATACCCTTAACGGGTCAAAATAAGCATACAAGCGAAAACGGGTTTAAATTGTGTAATAAACCTATGATTAGAACCTAATATGGTAGGTAACATTAATTTGTAGAAGTGTATGTAATATAGGAATAAAACAAATACGTTTGTTTGATAAAATGCATAAACGGGTTAAAATTCGGTAAAAAGGTAACGAGTCAAAGGCTTAGAAGTCTCAAAATTTCTTATGTTGGATGTAGGATTTTAACTCCATAAGATGGAGGATTAAATTACGGACGCGTAGGAAAAATAATCGGGTAAAACGGATCAATAACGAAGAAGTTATGGCCGTTTCCGTAAAAACTGGCATAGCTGATCTGAACTGCAACCTGCTGGAAACTGGTTTCCCAGGCGACACGCGAAGGAACAACATGGTTCCTCCGCGACACGCGACAGAACACTGATTTAGCGAAAAAAATTTATTTTAATCAGTTTCGCTTCCCGGACTCGTTTAAATACGTTCTAAGTTACATATGACTAATCCAACTCATGTTTTATGAGTTTCAGGTATGATTTTAGCACCGGAGGATGATCAAGCACAACGAAGAACCGAACACGATCAAGAAATAAGCTTCCGCACTATGTATCGTTGTCTTGTTAAATGACGAACTCAAACATGTTATTTTGTATAGTTTTAATTCTGTAAATAAAGTTTAATGAAACCCGTATTTTCAATGTATTGAAATTCTAATTACCCGTTTATTATCGTAAATTATACTAAAATTGTTAAATAATAATAAGGGTGTTACAAGTTGGTAATCAGAGCTCAAGGTTGTTGACAAATGTGTTCGGTTCGAAGCTTGATCGCAAATCCGGTAAGTACAAGTATGTTAATAGTTTAGCATGCTAAAGTGTTGTAAACAACACATAGGGCTATCGTGTGATACACGTTACCCCAATTAAAATGATTGATATAGTTGACGAAAATACGCGCGTTGACGCGTATAGTAGAAAAAGCCTTGTATTATAATACGGGCGATTATTGAAGTTGACGTTACTAACTTTGTGAATGTTTTAATTGAAGGACACTCGCGTTTGAAGACGACGAGAGTCAAACGAATTGTGGATATGATGATGGAACGGTCCGAAGTATGACGAGAGGAGCATGCTCACCGAGGACTAAATCGCGTAACGACCGCGAACAAGGTTAATGGTAAGGAACCCCCGTTGGGGCAAACATTACCAGGTGCACATTTTAAATAATCGCACAAATAGTAATATGCAACAAATAAGTAGAAATTGAAAGTTGCATATGTAGATTAAAAACTTGGAAAAACCCGAATAGAAAATGTATTCGGGATATTGTTTCCAAGAGAAACAAATAGAGGCGTTACTTACATAGGGCGTGATGTGAAAACTATAAAAAGGTCATGTGTGTCATGTGTTAATCGCTTACTCTGGCCAAGTAAGTAGTGGCATATGATACCATGAACTTCTTATGGCGGACACGTTTACATCCGATGTAGTAAGGGCGGTGTGAATGGGACTAACTTAAAAGTACCCAAATGAATCAAATGAGCAAAATAATTGATACTAATGTAAACGCACAGCCGGGTGACAGAAGCGTATTACATTAGGATGATGAGCCCGAGTGAAGGGACAAAGAAGCATGTAAAATGATTTAGACAAGTATTGGGAGGGAGTGTACTTACACTCGAACCCAGAAAACGCAAGCATGAAAAATGATTTAGACAAGTATTGGGAGGGAGTGTACTTACACTCGAACCCAGAAAACGCAAGCATGAAAAATGATTTAGACGAGTATTGGGAGGGAGTGTACTTACACTCGAACCCAGAAAACGCAAACATGAAAAATGATTTAGACAAGCATTGGGAGGGAGTGTACTTACACTCGAACCCGGAAAATGCGAATATGTCCCTAAACGAGTCGTTTTTGTAAAACGTCAAACTCAAGGACAAAGTCGGAATATAGAAATGAAGCGAGAGAACCAGTGAGAATCCTCGCGTAAAACAAAGACTGTAAAAGAGTAAATGCCAAGTAGTCAAAATTGCTTGACATAAATTAAAGATAAAACATTAAACTAAAATTCCGTTTTAGTCAAAAACAACGTTTTATCAAACATATATAGTATGAGATGATTGGGAAATAAACCTAAAACACGACGTGACGCGATCACGGTCAGGAAAGTTATGTGAAATAAAATCACATAGTAGCCCGAGAGATGGGTATAAAGTAACTGGACTAATAAGACTAGTCAGTGAGGCCGGTTAAGGTCAATATTTAAATTAAGAAAGTGTTCAACACGCTATCTATATTAAGATTAGCGTGAAATAATCATAGTTGATAAGCGTGTATGACCAAGTGGCCAAATGGCTACTCAGTCAAGCCAAATAATAAAGGTAAGTGAGTACAAAATGGCAGTGATGATCCATGAGGTCATAATAACGAAAAGTATTTATCGCCTATACTGAGCGATCACAAGGCAACATAAGCAAAGTGTTGGGAAGTCAGATCGAGTAAAGGCACGATAAAAAGGATAAAGCCGAAAGGTATGTGGTAATATGCCTTGTAGAATTCCGTTAATAACACATCTAGATAGTGCTAAATAAATAAGATAAAATCAGGAAATTCATTTTAGTGGCGAATGCTGTACGAATGAACCAAACGAATAAGTTCGTAAAGAAAAGGGGTCTGTTTGTAAACAGTGAAAGATCTCACTAGAAACATCCAAATGGGTGAAAATAACGGATTCACAAAGAATCCGAAAGTATAAAGGCGATGGATTTCGCTAAGTTAATCAAACAAGTCGAAAGGACCAGATGGCGTTATACTGAGTTACGTAAATTCGCATAAAAGATACATATGTTGTGTAATTAAAAGATGTTACCATATTTGTCTAATAACACTAACAAATGGTCAAAGTGTGAGTAATGCTTAGAAGGTTACTCAGTTTATGTACATTGGGTTGAAACTCAATAAATTATGTAAGAAAAGGTTTCGAGGACGAAACCTCTTTAAGGGGGGTAGACTTGTAACACCCCAAAAATGGGTTTGGTAATTAAACCACGTTACTAGTGACGACGGGTAAAATACCGTTAGTGGTAAAAAAAATTAACCCGGTTAATATTAGGATTTAAATAAATAAATAAATTTGATGTTAATTAAAAGAGGATAAATACTTTGAGGAAAACAAAGTATATAGAAGGCCCGAGCTAACGGGACTTAAAATAAGACGGGTTATGACTACCCCGAACTCACTAAGTTAAACTAGCAAAGTTTAACCTAGTTAACAAAACAAAGTATTGTTGAAAATAAGTAGGTTGTAGCCTACTTACTAGTTAACAAAACTTGAGGGACCAAAATCGTCAAAAAGGGATCAAGTTCTTTTAATAAAAAAACACACACACCACACACACTTTGTGTGTGTGGATCGATCATCAGGAGCGACCAAAAGAGCTCAAACCCTAAAATCAACAAATTCACCAAATTGGAGCTCGAATCAAGCCCCAAATCAATGCATGAACGCGTATAAATGATCACCAAGTCAAAGGGATCGTAAGGTATGTTAAATTTTGTAATTTGGTGATGTCTTGAAGTTATGATGAACACTCAAAATCACAATTTAGGAATGGATGATGAATCCATGAGTGTAGTTGTGAAGAAATCTATGTGTAGGAACAACCCTAGTTAACAATTTGATGAACTAGTGTTGAAAACTAGGGAATTGATGATTTCCCTTGTATGTGCTAAGTGGGTTATGGCTAGATAATGAAGATGATGATATAATTGTGCTAGAAATCATCATAGTTGATAGTAGAAACAAAGTACTTGAACAAATTTACATGATTGAGTACTTGTTCATACATGATAGAGATGGGTTTTTATGATATGATGATGTTAGTGTCTAAATTGTGATTAGAATCCTCATATTAGATAATAAAAGTATGCTACTTGAACCATTTAGGTGTTTGAGTACATGAATCATAATTACCATGAATTGGGTTTGGTGTAAAAAGAATGGAAATGATGATAAATTCATGTTAAAAAATGAAGCTTGATATCATCATGTGTTAAGAAAGATTAATGTAGTGTTAATTCGATGAATTATGGTTATAAAACTTGGTAAACAAAGTGAATAAACGGTAGCCTAAGTATGATGCTACCGTGTATTTGACCAAGTAGTTAAAGGGGTAGTAAAGCTACATCATGTAATCACTTATGATTAATAGGCCGTTGACTTTAAACAGTCAAACCGACCTATAATACGATGAATGATAATTCTTGAATATAAAATGCGTAGGGTGGAATGATCGTATTAAGTTATGACTAAACTAACCACCTTGTGAAATGATGAATAATAGTTGGCGCTTAAACAAGCTAGGTGAAGCTTGGAGTGAAAGCGGGTCAAACGAATCAAGAATGAAGGGAAAAACATAATTCGGATGCAAGGTAAGTATAACTTACACTAGTCTTATATTTTAGAATATTCTCTTGTCGTATTAGTTACGAATAAGATAAATACATATTTGAGGTATGATGTTCCGGCGTGTAAACGTACGGAACAAGATAGTCGAGTATGACAAGAAACCATGTTGATGGTTTAAAAGGAGTTAAATCGGTAATTTGATCATTTTATGACAAATGGAAAATAAACTTTTGAATGGTTGCCTTATAGGGTAAACCAAAACAAACAATAAGGGTAAAACGGTAAATTGGTCATGCATCGACCATAACTATTGGCTTAAAAACACACTTATGAAGTAAGCCTTAATAGTCCGAAAAGTGTTAAGAAATGAATTATAAGTAAAGCGACCGCACGATGTAAATCGGAGCGAGTCATATAGTCGAGATGAAAATACATGTCATCTCGCCAATATAATCGGTCATTTAGACCAAACGGGTCAAAGGGTGAAGATACCACCTTTTGATAATAGCGACTAATGATTCTTGTCGAGTTATATGATTTCAGGAATAAATGTAGAAATGATATTTGCATCGCTACTATTTAGCGAATATTATAGCAAGGCATTAAATCAGGTCAATACAGTGACCCGAGCCAGGTATGTGTAATAGAGTAATGATTCATTGAGAACGTAAGGTTCAATGAGTATTTAATGAAGTCTTAGATAGACAATGGGTTACTTAAGTGGGTAAACCGAATGTTTTAAAAGAGGGTAGTGGCGTTTTGAAAAACATATTGACTTTTCGAGCAAGATCATAATTTAAAAGAAGAATCATGGGTCAAACATGCTCTCAAAAGACCTTGTCGTAATTGAAAGACTAAAAAGGACCAAAACGCCCTTGTTAGCTAATTCGAACAAACAACCTTTAAAGGTTGTTTGGAAACAAGTTTTATGATTAAGTAAATACTTAGATTAAGTATAGAAGTTGAAAGAGGTATTATATTAGTCAAACGGTACTATTTGAGTTTTTGCCGTAAAATAATGATTCGAGAGGTAAAATTTGGTTTATATAGATCACCACATCAAACCCGCCATAAACACAATTGTGGTGGGAGATTATAGGATAAGAAATGTGGTGATGAAATGCTAGAAACAATCGAAAGCGATTTTAGGCTCGAAAGTGCTTAAATACCCTTAACGGGTCAAAATAAGCATACAAGCGAAAACGGGTTTAAATTGTGTAATAAACCTATGATTAGAACCTAATATGGTAGGTAACATTAATTTGTAGAAGTGTATGTAATATAGGAATAAAACAAATACGTTTGTTTGATAAAATGCATAAACGGGTTAAAATTCGGTAAAAAGGTAACGAGTCAAAGGCTTAGAAGTCTCAAAATTTCTTATGTTGGATGTAGGATTTTAACTCCATAAGATGGAGGATTAAATTACGGACGCGTAGGAAAAATAATCGGGTAAAACGGATCAATAACGAAGAAGTTATGGCCGTTTCCGTAAAAACTGGCATAGCTGATCTGAACTGCAACCTGCTGGAAACTGGTTTCCCAGGCGACACGCGAAGGAACAACATGGTTCCTCCGCGACACGCGACAGAACACTGATTTAGCGAAAAAAATTTATTTTAATCAGTTTCGCTTCCCGGACTCGTTTAAATACGTTCTAAGTTACATATGACTAATCCAACTCATGTTTTATGAGTTTCAGGTATGATTTTAGCACCGGAGGATGATCAAGCACAACGAAGAACCGAACACGATCAAGAAATAAGCTTCCGCACTATGTATCGTTGTCTTGTTAAATGACGAACTCAAACATGTTATTTTGTATAGTTTTAATTCTGTAAATAAAGTTTAATGAAACCCGTATTTTCAATGTATTGAAATTCTAATTACCCGTTTATTATCGTAAATTATACTAAAATTTACTAAATAAGTATGATGACTTAATTTATATATATTAACTAGTCATTATCATGGTTGGATATTGGTTAGTGCTGCCTTGTTTAAGCATAGGTGATCAGTCCATGCCTAACTAAGGCTAGGCTATCCAATACCTGCCCCTGACAATAACCCTAGTACCTAAAAATAATACTAACACTACTACTATTAATATATTATTACTAATAATAAAATTATTAATAACTTAAACATAAACTTAAATGAGAGTATACCTCAACATAATTTTTTATACATATATATAAATATAAATTCTTCACCTCAATGGTTTAACAAGAATTTATTGACTCGATATCAAAGAGTCACCGTTTTGAAATAATGCGGTTCACAGTGCAAAAAGCGGAATGATATTTAAGTTTGGATAAAATAACAAATCGGAATGAAGCCCTCCAGTGGTCTTCATAAATCAAACGAACCACATGCGTAACAAACAGTGCATGTGTAACGTGTGGATTTACCAAAAATGAAATAGATCAATATTCACTACCAAGAAAGAAATTCTCATGGTATGATGATCATTAGAGGAAGTAGAAACACGAAAGTCAACTCTTTATATGCAGAAGTCAAAATTTCAATAAAAGAAATATAAGAACTTTATCTGGAATTTCGTGTGATAACCGTTGTTAAATGACATTACCAGGGAATGTTGAATAAAATGAAATAAGGAATTTGCAAAGGTATGTGACTCCTTTAGCAGTGATAATAATTATGACTCTGATTAGACTGTGCACCGATGGTTGTGAAATCTTGTTACAACGCACCTCAGCGAGATTCGTGTCGTTTGTAGGATCGCGTGGCAAAGTGCTTTTTTTATTAGTAGTTCTTCTACTGACGGAATTAGCATTGGTGTTATCGTGCCCAATTTATATTTTCCAAAGGTCTTGACTTGGAAGTCGTGTGTGATATACCTTGATGTCTGTGGACGTATAATTTAAGTTTCATGTGTTTTCTTGTGCACTAGCACAACTTTACATGTTTCTTACTTGCGTTAATAGTTTATGGTAACGCATTGGAATTTTTTTTTATACTTTTGATGGTGTCCCAACTTAAAGGGTTTTCATTGTTTATTTTGTTGTACGAGTTACGAGGTAGATGATCAAACGAAATAATGTTTGATATCGGAATTATAGATATATGCAAGAGATTCCTAATAAAGAAATCTAGATTTATTATTGACATATCTACTTGTGCTTTATTCTTAATTGACTTTTGGAATTTCTTATAGATATACATATCTATATAATCATATATTTCACATGCTGTAATATACATACCCTCTATAAGGTCAATGTATTTAACAGATTCTTATTTCCAAAAACAAGTCAGATATCAAATCATGATACTATTTAGGGAAATCTTGTCACTTGTTTAACATATTATATACCCCGTCTTATCCGGTTCTCGCCGGAGAGGTAACCACGTTATATCCGGACAAGCTGGAGAGTCTGCTACACCATACACAGTCTTGCCGGAGAAGAAATTTAGATTTTCCCATAAATAGTATTTTTCTTAAATCATTATTTGGAAAGTGCATTATGACTTTCAACAAGGACTAATCAAATTAGTCGTTACATGACAGATCATATTCTAGAACAAAGTAGTACTAATAAATAAGAGATAACAGTGGTCAAATGTTATTGTTTATTTATTATACTTGCAACGTTCTAGTTATTATTCTCATGGTATACCAAAACCTATCATACTTTATTTACACAAGTATTTAGCTTATCTCGAAGCTTAGACTAAGGCATCTTTTCTTAAGTTCAAGTCTAAATACCATCCTGAGTGCTACCATAAAATATCAAGTTCCTAACTCTTCGTTTAAACTTAGGTATTTTATTACAATACCTATTGGCTTAAATCAGTGGCTCTGATACCACCTTCTGTCACGACCCCCGACCCACCCTGGACGGAATCGGGAGCCGCGAACAGCCAAGTGGTACCGGTGATTATTTTGAAAAATATTGCAGCGGAAATTTCATCAGGACCGTGAGTTAGGAAAAATATCAGAGTTTAGAAAACACCGGATTTTATTTATTAAATAGATGGGATAAACCCATGTTTTACAAAGGTAGCTTTAATAAGGGATAAACTCAATTACATGAAACAATATTTCTTAATTTGATTTAATTAATAAAATAAGCCACTTCTTGAAGCCTTTCAGTGCCGTATCCATCTCTTAATCCAATCTACTGTAATTACCTGAAACGCGTTTTAAAAAGGTTTTGTCAGCAGGAAATACTGGTGAATCATTCTATTTATTAAAATGACACGTTTGTTATAATTTACAGTATTAAGAGAGATTACATTGTTTCCAGATATCAACCAACTACCCACAGTATTTGTCACTCGACCGGATCTGTGACTATGGTCATACCACTATTGGGTCCTGTCACCCAATAGTGACGAATATCACTAATTTTAGGCTCGCCCACCTAAAGTGATAAAACAGCAGTAATGTGCACAATACCCCACATACCGGCTGTAATTTGGTGATTACATAAACTTAATCACTGTAATTATAACTTTGAAAATAAACATGCTTTTGTAAACAAATTTGATAAAAAGAGAATGACTCACATTATAAACATGCAGATTTATACAGGCAGAGTTTAGCCAACTGGTTAGCCTTGATATTGCAGGCAGAGCTTAGCCTATTGATTAGTCTTGTAACCTAGTGCACACGAACTAGGTAAGTAACTAATACAACATTTACGATAACTCACGAGATAAAAACCCTCACAACGAATGACAAAGTGCAATCACTTAAACATCCATCGGATTCACAACGAATGACAGAGTATTCCCCGAGTTCGGGTGGTACTCAAACATCCTGTCGAAATCACGACTAATGACAAAGGATAGTACTAAAACATTCATCAGATAGTTTCAATCGATCGGACATTGAATCGTAGCAACGATCGAGTTAATACCCGGTATCGTAGCAGAATTCGAGCTAGTGTGTGTTTGGTAGTAATCAGACGATATCTCGAAGTGTAAAACGAATTTTAACGTCGTTCAAGTGCCAAAATTCAAGTCCCAATCCCCTCTATTTATACATGAAATTTGACCCCCTCGCGTGACGCGAGGGGTCACCTATATAGTTGCCACCTGTGTTTCTAGCCTAGCTGAGTCGACGGAAATGATAAATTCGATTTTGACAGCAAAATATATGGATAATCGTCAATAGGGAATACCCCCCCCCCCCCCCTGAGTTTTAGGGGCCCTGATCCTGATTCTGATTGTTCTGAAAACTTTAGGGTTTATGTAGGATTACTTAGGGGTCTTAACTAAGGTTTCCTTGTGAACAAAATATAATAATAAATAATAGTTTTGGTTTATGGTTTGGGATAAAAGGGAATAAAATAGTGAGAAAAGAGAATAGACCCACTTTGTAACTTTAGGGTTTAACTAGAAAGTCTCCTGGTAGAATATTGGGTATAACTTCTGAGCTATTTAAAAATATATCATGCACTCGTGTTAAATATAATACCCCTCATTCAACCTTATCCCTATGTCACGAGACAGAACCCCAACGAACTTAGTCAGGCAGAGCCTTGACATGCGTTATGAGGCTCAGATCAATCGGAAAGGGTAGCGGTGATCGGGAGTTTAAAACACTTAAAACGAGGCATGGCTTTATTATTATTATTGGTGAAAAGCTAGAAATTTTAGAGATACAGGGGAAAGAGTTCAAAAGATGGCAAGGAAAATATTGAAATAAGGCATGCTATTTATACTACAAAATAGAAGGCATAAATGGTACACTGCTACACGCATCCTTTTATGTTTAATATTTTAAATTTATAATTCATAATTATTACTTAACAACTCATATGCTACACATAGCATATATCTGGCCAGCTTTTCAATTAAGGTTATACGTGTCAAATATATGTAGCCTATTAGGCTGGACGGTATGGTCCCGTCCTCCACTCGGCGCCGCCACCGTGTCACCGTCCCTCCACGCCGCCCCCTCCGTCTTCATCCCGTCGCCCCCTCCGTCCCGTCCTCTTCGTCCTTTGTTCGCCGTTTGCGACGGAGCAAACAGGTGGGGCCCCCCTCTGCGACGCCCGTCCTCCCACGCCGCCCCCTCCGTCTTCATCCCGTCGCCGGCTTCATCTCCGGCACCATACCGTGTAGCCTTATCATATATTCATATTCCTAGGTATCTTCTTTTCCTTATCCAGAAGTTAGTTTTTATTTTATTATTTTCTTTTGATTCTTTTATCACAAAAATACATGTAGACAAATTTTAAAATAAGACATGAAAGTTGAAAAGGAACACGAAATATGATCCAATTTCAATTATATATTTTATTTTATTATTATATATATTAATTTAAAATGCTTTACTTATTTGGCGCGTATTACTTCTAAAATGTGATGTTTTATAAAATAATAAATATGTATTTAGAATGAGAATATTTTTGTCTACATTTGGGTCTAAGTTTTATTAAAAATAGAGTAGGTTCAAAATACAATGTATTTTTATAATTTATTATTATATGGTTCCTAGGCCCGTCTAGGAACTTCATATTTATAATGGTCAACTTACCCGTAAGCTATCTGTCTAATAATATAAGTTTTTATAGACTTTTTATTTTATTAGAAAGGTCACTCATATACAGGCCAATTAATATAATATTTTAACCAACTACAAAATAGTGTTTAAAACTATTTGGGTTGAATATTTATATTAAAAATAAACTAGTTACTAGTGGTTAATAAATTTAACCAAACCTATAATTCTTATATAAAAATAGGAATGTTACACCAACGCTGTCCTTGATGGTCAAATCCATCTTTCGATCCAAGCCATCAGTTTGTGCCCCTTAAGACGATACAAATCAGAATATAAATGTTAATAATACATACAATTAAAACAGGTTTTCCTACAACTAATGATTTCAACTGGATTCACTAAACATACATTAATGGTATGAAGAATTAAATAATAAAAACTTACATAGTGATTGTCAACAACAAAAGTAACTGGTACTTCGTCATCAACACTCTGTTGTCCACCAGCTGCAGCAACCGCATTAGGCACCTCATCATCAGACACTTCAAACACCTCATCACTTGGTTCCTTTTTGATATTACAAAGTTCAGGCGGGTAAGTTGGAAGGGCAGGCTTACAACTAAAAACACTCAAATCAAACGTATGCTTATCAAGCATTTCAAAAACCAATAAATGATCATCCGTTATCGACATCTCCTCCTTGATTCGACTCCAACCTTTGGTAATATAAATCTCATGGTCTATAATTTCCATCCGAACAACCCATTTACGATTTCCAGCAGAACGAACCAAAACCGGATCTGAAGGACAGGTATTCAGCATCGAGTGATGAACAAACAACCTGTTCACATACTAAACAAAGAAGCAAACAATATCAGGATCGATGGTATACACAAAATAGAAAAAAATGTATGAATGCAAGGATAAAAAAATTCAAAAATGTATATGTTCAAATACCATGCAGTCGTCTCGGTCTTTAAAATCATTTTTAGGTTTGTAGTAGAAGTAGTTAGATGGCGCTAGAGAAATGTCTTGATAAAAGTGGAATAACCGGAACGAAGATAAAGCTTCTTCATACTGACAAACAAACCATGAATCGTCAGGTAATTTCAATGACGTGACGACATCAAACCAGCCATTGTAAAAGAAATAGTCGCCTGCAAGGTTGAACACTTTGACTTGAAATGTCCTCCCATCGAGGGTCCTGATGATTGCATTCTTCTCTGGATAACCAAACTTCTTAATCCATTCACCATAACCAGCAGGAAGTTTCTGTAAAATGATAATGCAAACTCGTTAATGGCAATTATAATATGGGTGAATCTATGAATGCTTTTAATGACTATACTAACCAACGATTTTTTGTCGCTCTTCCACACACGGGCAGCAAATCCGTACACCATCTCGCCTACAAAAGATGTATGGTAATTGATAAAATAAAATTTGATTATTAAAAGATAACAATCCATATGAATATACTTTTCAAATAAGATTCCAACTGTAAACAAAAAACAACATAATTCGAGGTTTAATTCTCAACAATAACTTCAAACAGGGGCTGTGTTAATCAAAAGTTGTATCAAAAAACATTAAATCAAACCAAACGATTTTTTGGGAAAAAAAACAATGCCAAACAGACATCATAAATTGAATATTTAACTAAAATTTAATCACTAAATTAATATTTAACCCTAATATCGTCAATTAACAACATAGCCATGCGTCATAAAACATTTAAAACTTAGCAGCTCAAATATGATCAATGATATAGAATGTGTAGTATAATAATTAAATCACAAATTTAGCAATCCGATATGAAAAACAATAATGTACATACATTGATCAATATACATTCATCAGTAATGAAGTGCTGGAATCATATAAGAAATTCAACATCAAATTGAACATGAATACAGCTGATGGTAACCAACCAATTACAGTAGATGAAAACAGTAATTGTAACCCAACTACACAAAAAGCTTCAAACATAGAATAACATAATCACTAAAATAACAGTATATCACAGTTTTTCAACAACATAATCACTAAAGTAATACATCAAACTGCATCGAATAGAACTTCAAACATAGAAAACGGTTACTTATTAACAGATTTTATAATCTTGGTAATATGAGGATCAGATTTCAAAATTCAACATATACAACTGGAAATCCTTAATACACAAAAGATACATACACGAACTTCAAAAACGTCGATTATAAACCCTAATAAACAAACGATAAAGCAAATCAAATATCAATATCAATAGGCTACCATAATCCAACCAACAGAGATTAAAACAAAACATACATCAAACTGCATCAAACAAAACTTCAAACATACAAAACGGTTACTTATTAACAGATTATAATCTCTTGTAAATTTGAAGATCCCTAAAACACAAAACTTATATACACGAACTTCAAAAACGCCTACTATAAACCCTAACAAAGAATCGATAAACAAAAACAACATCAAATCGGCAACGATAATCCAACAAACAGAGATTAAAACAAAACAAAACAAAGAAATCAGAAACAATAAATCAAACCAAAAGGAAAACGCATGTAAAGGAAGAACAATCGATCAATAGAATGATTAAAAAACAGTAGATGATTAACTGAATATACTTCGAAAATTACCGTCGATGATGAATTTTGTGTATTGAAGAATGATTGTACCTCTTGCTAAACGATCGATTCAAACGTTGAGGAAAGGAATCGCCGGATCTTGCTAAGATTGAAAATCGCCGTTTAGGGCTTTTCCCAAATCTGTCTACGGTTATTTTGTGAGAATGGAGAGAGAGAGAGATGAGAGTGCGTATGATTGAAGCCAATGGAATCCCCATTCGAGAGATATGCCACTTGTCACATTATTTGAGTTTTGCCACATCATTGCTTATGTGGATGCTTAGGTGGATTGCACCATTGGGTGACATGTGTCCCCCAATGGTTTGCTTTATTAGAGATATAGATGCATAAAATTGTCCTTGTGATTTATAATATGTCCAACAAAAGGTTATGTCATCTAGAGGTGCACAAAAAAACTAGTTTCAAACCGAAACCGGTTATTAAGCGTAAACTGAAACCAGTTACTAACTGATATATTAAAAGCCGGTTTAGGTTTGAAAATAACCGTAAGTTAAGAACGGGTTATGATGATATTTAGAGTGAAAACTAGTTATTTTTTCAGTTAGCCGGATTTTATCACTTTTTATTGGTTTTATTAGCCCATTTACATATTTATATACACACGCACGCACACAGACGTACACACATACATGCATACAATAAATGAATAAAAATGAAGTTTATTGAGTGTATATTATATATTTTTGTATATTTTGATTTTTTATAAAAAATATTAAATAAAACCCCAGATTTTATAATCTATTAGGTTAGAGGGTGTGGTATAAAGCCCCTATGAGCTTTATCAAGCCACCTCAGCGTCACTTCACCGCCACATCACACAAGGGGGGTTTTAAAGCCCCTTTCTTAAAGTTGCATTCAATGGTTTAAAGCCCCATCATCATTACCTAATTATTATTTTTTTACTTATATATTTTATTTTTTAATTTATATGCCAATTTTAATAACTACAAAATATAAAAAAACATAATTTCATTAAAATAAAATAAAAATTACAAAGTACTAGAAAATAAAAACTACATATATTTCGCT
This sequence comes from Helianthus tuberosus, assembly GCA_030545235.1. NCBI lineage: Eukaryota > Viridiplantae > Streptophyta > Magnoliopsida > Asterales > Asteraceae > Helianthus > Helianthus tuberosus. The sequence goes on from CM060393.1 coordinate 61,648,042, forward strand.
CGAATTTGTGCCTTACGAGCCTCCAAAATGGCCCAGTCCTCCTCTGCTATGTGTGAAAAGTCTTTCGCGAGAAATTCCATGTCTTTCTGGATTTGTTTCTCCGTTTTTAGTTCTTGCTCATTTTCCTTCATCGAGATAAGCTTGTTGAGTCTATTGTCGAACTCATCCAACCTTGACGGGCCATCCGATGGGGTTGAAAAAGTGTCTCGTGCTAGTGTAGCTGCCTTACTTTTATCCCTACCATTAGGTTGTCGCAGCTCTTGCGGTTGTTCAAATTCCTCCAAGTCGTCGTTTAGATTAATAGTAGTACGAGCATCGGACTCGGATGGTTCGGTAGTGGATGTTGATTTGGACCGTTTTGACCTATGGGCGGTTGGGTCAAATGGCGGTACAAGATGTCACTTGGGAGATTTGCAAAGAAGCTCCTACGAAGGTATCATCGAAACGCATGCCCATGATGTAATCTATAGTGTACACCCTTACTATTATAAAAGGGTTTTTGTACTAATAACGACAATTAAATGTGTGCTTACGAATACACATACATATAAAATACGGGTTTACTAAAAACTTTTACGGTTTAAAAATAGTACAACATAATGTAATTGAGTTCGTCGTTTAAAAGTTACGACGTAACACCGTGCAGAAGCTTTAATTCGCGTGTTCGGTTCTTCGTTGAGCTTGATCTTCACCCATCCTAAGTTCAAACATACCTACACTGTAAATTTATCACAAACGTTAGTATATGAGACCCTAGAACCCGTCTAAACGGACCCAAAGCTTAAAATCATCAAATAAACAAAATAAAAATTTTGTTTGGAAGTCAACCGTAGCTTACGGTTCACCATATTACTTCAACCAGAACTTCTGGACCGTAGGCAACGGTCCAGGACTGTAGCTTATGGTCTGATCAGCAGATATTGTTTGTTTTTCGTTTTTAGTACGAAAACCTTCATAACTTTCTATCAGTTTGTCCGATTTACGTGATTCTTTTTCCTACGCGTTCGTAATTTAATTCTCCATCTCATGGAGTAAAAATCCTACATTTAAATCACAAAATTTTAGATTTCAAGCTCTCGGCTTGAAATTCAATTATAACACTTTTTGACCCGTTAAGGGTATTTATGCACTTTTAGGTTTAAATTACGCTCATTCCTTGTGTGCCTCATAATTCCCACCCATTCATATTGATTAGTCTTCCACCACAACTATAATGGTGGTGGATTTAACGTACTTAACTACTTATTCCGAGTTCTATCCCTCGGATATGTCATTTTACGGCAAGACGCACTTTAATGCGTTTAACCCTAGAAAGTTTATGCCTACAACTTTTATATGCATCTAAGGGTTGCAAGGTCATAATATAAGTTTCTAAACAACCTCTAAGGGTCGTTTGTGTCACGGCCCCCGACCCGGTTTGACCCATTTCAGGAGCCGCGGGACAGAAAATCCCGTGGTATTTATTTAACAGCGGAAGTTTTCATCAGTATCTTTTTAAAACTGCAATTTTCCCGATTATTTTATTTCACAACTCGGGATAAAACCCCGGTAATTTACAATCATAAGAATTTACGGAGAAATCTTTTTATTCTACAAAACATGTTTCTTTATTTTATATTGAGCCACTTCCTTAAGCTTGTAGTGCTTCACGACACTTTTCCTTGATCACAATAGATCACCTGAAACATGTTTGAAAAAGGTTTTGTCAGCGGGAAATACTGGTGAATCATTCTTTTTAGTAAAATGACACGTTTGTTATAATTTACAGTATTAAGAGCGATTACAATGTTTCTGATATCAACCAACTACCCACAGTATTTGTCACTCGACTACACATTGGTTATCTCGTTGTCCAATGGTGTCTGTGACTATGGTCATATCACCCCTTGGCTAACCCATTGTCCAATGGTGACGATTATCAAGTATTGTATACAAACCCCACATACCGGCTGTAATTTGGTGACTACAAAGACTTAATCCCTGTAATTATAACCTTGAAAATAAACATGCTTTTGAAATTAAATTTGATAAAAAGAGAATGACTCACATTGCAGATTTAATTTGAGCAGAGCCTAGCCTACTGATTAGCCTTTTAACCTAAATTAATAACATGCACACAACTCGGTTAGTAACTTAATACAGCATTTACGATAACTCACGAGATTAAACCCTCACATCGAATGACAAAGTGCGATACTTAAACATCCATCGATTTAACGACGAATGACAAAGCATAAACCCTAATGTGGGCAGCACTTAAACATCCATTGGATAGTTTAATCGATCGGACATTGAATCGTAGCAGCGATCGAGTTATTACCCTGTATTGCGGCAGCACTTCGTGAATCGTGTGTGTTTTTATAGTAATTCTACGATATCTCAGTGTAGAATTGGAATTTCTACGTCGTTTCAGTGCCAGAAATCAAGTCCCAATGCCTACTATTTATAGTTAAATTTTGACCCCCCTCGCGTGACGCGAGGGGTACCCCTAGGGGCGTCGCGTGGCGCGACGGGTCCTAACCTACCATAGGGTAGCTTCGTGTGTGTGTAGGCTTGCTGAGTCGACAGTTTCGTAAAATTCAATTTTGACAATGTTTTATGTAGATAATCGTAACTAGGGTTTACCCCCCTGAGTTTTAGGAGCCCTGATACTGATTCTGATTGTTCTGAAAATTTTAGGGTTTATGCAGAATCACTTGGGTTTCTCAATTAGGGTTTCCTATTGGATAATTAAAGTAATAAATAGAACTTTTAAATAAGAGTTGTTATATTCTCCCCACCTTAATAAAAATCTCGTCCTCGAGATTTACTGGAACAAGTGAGGATATTTTCGCTTCATTTCTGATTCCAGCTCCCAAGTGTATTCTGGTCCTCTCTTTGAATCCCACTTAACTTTAACTAGCACTAGTCGTTTGTGCTTGAGAAACTTCACTTTTCTGTCTTCTATCTAAAGAGGTTTCTCAACAAATTTTAACTTTTCGTTTACCTCTATATCTTGAAGGAGGTACTATCAAAGATTCGTCTGATAGACATTTCTTGAGATTGGATACATGAAATACGTCATGTACTCCAGCTAACTCTTCTGGTAGTTGTAAAAGATAAGCAACTGTTCCTATACGTTGAATCACTGGAAATGGTCCTACGTATCTTGGACTTAGCTTTCCTTTCTTACCGAATCGAACAACTCCTTTCCAAGGAGAAACTTTCAACAGTACTCTTTCTCCAACTTGGAATTCTAACGGCTTACGTCGATTGTCGGCATAGCTCTTTTGACGATCTCGAGCTGTCTTCAGTCTTTCCTTGATTTGTGTAATCTTGTCGGTCGTTTCTTGTACTATTTCAGGACCTGACATTTGATTTTCTCCTATTTCCGCCCAACAAACTGGAGTTCTGCACTTTCTTCCATATAGTGCCTCAAATGGGGCAGTTTCAATACTTGAATGATAACTATTGTTATAGGAGAATTCGATCAGAGGTAAGTGATCGTCCCAATTTCCACCAAAATCGATTACACATGCTCGGAGCATGTCTTCTAGAGTTTGGATTATCCTTTCACTTTGTCCGTTTGTTTGTGGATGATATGCAGTACTTAGATTTAGTCGAGTTCCCATTGCTTTTTGGAAACTTGTCAAAAAATGAGAAGTGAAACGACTATCTCTATCTGATACAATGGAGAGTGGAACTCCATGTAAGGATACTACTTCATCTACATACAACTTGGCCAACCTTTCCATGCTAAAGGTTTCTTTCATAGGTAGAAAGTGAGCTGATTTGGTTAATCGATCCACAATTACCCAAATCGCATCATTACCTTTTCTGGTTTTGGGTAACTTAGTAACAAAATCCATTGTTATAACCTCCCATTTCCATACCGGCATCTCTAATTGTTGTAGTAGACCTAAAGGTTTTTTGTGTTCTACCTTAACTTGTGAACAAGTAAGACACTTAGAAACATATCGGGCTATATCCTTTTTCATTCCTATCCACCAAAAGTTATTTCTTAAATCTTGGTACATCTTATTGTTTCCCGGGTGCATGGTATACCTAGATTTATGAGCTTCTTCTAAAATTTGATTTCTTAATTCTCCTTGCTTAGGTACCCAAATTCTTCTTTTGTGGAATCTCCAAATTCCATCAGCTCCTTGTTCTAATTCTTTTATTCGTCCCTTCATTCCTTCAGCATCATCCTTGATTGTTGTTTCTTGAATATTCTTCAATTGTTCCATTAAATCTAACTGTAGATTTAACCTAAGAGCACGAACTCGTCGTTGTTTCTCATGGTACTTACGACTTAAGGCATCTGCAACTACATTTGTCTTTCCTTCATGATATTGAATATCACAGTCGTAGTCACTTAAGATTTCCATCCATCTCCTTTGCCTCATGTTTAACTCTTTTTGCCCAAATATATATCTTAAACTTTTGTGATCTGTATAGACAGTAAACCTACTTCCATACAGATAATGTCTCCAAATTTTAAGGGCAAAAATTACAACTCCTAATTCTAAATCATGAGTTGTATAGTTTTCTTCGTGCTTTTTCAATTGTCTTGAAGCATACGCAATTACTTTCTTGCGTTGCATCAACACACATCCAAATCCTAGTTTTGAAGCATCACAATATACTTCAAAATCTTCAGTTCCTTCTGGTAAGGCTAAAATTGGAGCATTGGTTAATTTCTGCTTCAATATCCTAAAGGCTTCTTCTTGCTTAGTTCCCCCTTCAAACTTAACTGCTTTACAGGTTAGCTTAGTTAATGGTACACCTATCTTGGAAAAATCCTTAATAAACCGTCTATAATATCTAGCTAATCCTATAAAACTTCTAATTTCCATTGCGGATTGCGGAACCTTCCATTTGGTAATTGCCTCTATCTTAGCAGGATCTACATGAATACCTTCGTGATTTACCATGTGTCCTAAGAATTGCACTTCTTGCAACCAAAATTCACACTTCGAGAATTTGGCGTACAGTTTTTCTTTTCTTAACAAAGTTAAGAGTGCATGCAAGTGCTCACAATGCTCTTCCTGGCTTTTGGAATAAATAAGTATATCGTCGATAAAAACAATTACAAATTTATCCAAATACAGTTTACAGATTCTATTCATCATGTCCATGAATGCTGCAGGTGCATTCGTTAATCCAAATGGCATGACTGTAAACTCGTAATGACCATACCTAGTTCTAAAAGCAGTTTTAGGTATGTCCTCTTCTTGTACCTTCAATTGATGGTATCCGGAGCGTAAGTCGATCTTAGAAAAATATCTAGCTCCTTGAAGTTGATCAAATAGATCATCAATCCTAGGTAATGGGTATCGATTCTTAATTGTAACCTTATTCAATTCTCTATAATCAATACACATTCTCATCGAACCATCATTTTTCTTTACAAACAACACTGGTGCTCCCCAAGGGGATGAACTAGGTTGTATGAAACCTTTACTTAGTAATTCATCTAATTGCTTTTTCAGTTCTAACATTTCTGTGGGTGCTAACCGATAAGGTGCCTTGGCTATCGGTATAGTTCCTGGAATTAGATGAATTCTAAATTCTACCTCCCTATCTGGTGGTAGTCCTGGTAATTCTTCTGGGAATACATCTAGGTATTCTGAAACTACAGGAATTTTCTTTATTTCTTTACCCTTAGTACTAATGATTACTGAAATCATATATACTATTCCTTGCTTTCGTTCATAACTAGCAACTTTCATTACTGATATGAACTTCATGGGCTTACGTGGTTTATCTCCTGTAATCATAATGACTTCTCCGGTGGGTGTCTGAATTTCTATAGAGTTCTTATCACAGAGAATTCGAGCATGGTTGGCTACTAACCAATCCATTCCTAACACAACATCAAATTCGGCTAATTTCATAGGTAACAGGTTTGCAAAGAATTTATGACCTGAAAGTTCTATATTTTCCTTTTGTAAAACTTTATTTATGCTAACAGAATTTCCGTCTGCCGTTTCGACTGTAAAAATCTGCCTAAGTTTGGTTAAGGGTAAGTTAAGAGCTTGGCAGAATGAAGTATTTATAAAACTTTGGTTTGCACCAGAGTCAAATAATACTTTTGCGTAAATGTTGTGAACTAAGAACATACCAGCTATCACATCTGGAATGAGTTCTGCTTCTTGAGTAGTTAATTGGAAAGCACGAACATTCTTCTTAGTAGCTCCTTCTGCAGCTTTGGCTTTGTTGTTATCAGCTGGTTTGACTAGTTTCGGGCAATCTGGCCTGAAATGCCCAGTTTCCCAACAATTGTAACAAATTGTGAATTTCTTCCTGCAGTTTTCTTCACGATGTCCTACAACTTTACAAAAGTTGCAGGTTACATTGCATCTTCCAAAATGTTTCCTTCTGCAATTCCTGCAGAAAGGCGGAATTGAGGATTGTCCCGTTCCTCTTTTCTTGAAACTGCTATTATTACTCGTGCGAAATCCTTGGGTAATTTTCTGAGCCAGTTCCTTTTTCTTGTTTTCATCTCTTGTGCGTATTAATTTGTCAGTTAGGGTGTTAGCTAATTCCACTGCATCGTCAATAGTACGAGGTCTCGCAGCTTTAACGATGTTACGGATTTCACTAATTAGTCCCCAAATATAGCGAGAAATGAGTACCGGTTCTGGCGAAGCCAATGTTGGTACCACTCTAGCATATTCAAAGAATGTCGAAGTATAACCGCGACAATCTACACCCATCATTCGATGGTTTAAGAATTTATTTGCCATTTGATCTTTTTCATATTCGGGACAGAATTTTCTTTCTACCAGACTCTTAAATTCTTCCCAAATCATAGCATATGCCATCATCCTTACTTTTGCTTGTAACACCGTGTTCCACCATTCTAGCGCCCCTTCTTTAAAAAGATTTGACGCGTACATGACCTGATCGTCCTTGACACATTTACTTATTGTAATCACTGCCTCGGTCTTTTCTAACCAACGCAGTGCCGCAGTCGCTCCTTCATTGCCTGCAAATTCAGTGGGTTTGCAAGCAAGAAATTCTTTGTAAGTGCAACCAGGCGTTGCAGCTTTCATTTTCTTAGGGAGCGGAGCCTGCCGTGGATTATTATCATGATTAGTATGATTACCGCCTCCATTTACGCTATTACTGAAGTTATCTTCAGAAATGCGTTTGCTCGGAATGATTTGTTGAGGTTCGATTAGATTTTTAACAGCAGCAACTATTGCTGGAATAGCATTGGCTATCCCTTGAGCAACAATATTTTCTATATCCTGCCTAGTCATAAATTGATCTTCCGGATGTTGCTCAGATTGATTAACCTCGTTAACTGGTTCATTATTAGCGTTTTCCATCTGATAATTTAATTTTTATTAGTATCAAATAAATAACAATTATACACAAAATAATACTATAAATTTCACAAAGCACATATAGCCAAAATTATCGATTTCTCGATTTCCTTTTTATATATTTTATAGTATGCTTCAATACACACCATTTATCTTACAAAGTTTTATTTTAGGTTATTTCATCAACTATATTCTACTTATTTATTTTACAACCAGAGTTTCACATTCTCCCACACCATACTATCCCTTGTCAGATGGTATTTCAGTAACGGCATTCCCTCTCGTCGTACTTCCAGGAGATCTGTTCTCCTACTTCCCTGATCCTATTTCCTGCATCCACTAGCTCCTCGCCAAAGTGGCGGAGTTCAGCTAAATTCTCATTGCTCATAGGTGGATTAGGTATAGGTTCTGGGTCAAATTGAGGAAGAAAGGAATAAGGACTATTGAGCAGGTTTTGGAATTGCCAATCATTCGTCCACCATTCGTCCATTCCTAAAGGCTGGGTGTGAATTATAGGTTCTGGGATTGCTGGTTCCAAATTTATAGGGAGTTGAGTTTCAATAGGATGAGTAAAAACATTTGTATTGACAGGCTTAATAGTATCACAGCTTGCCAATATAAAATCTAGCTCCTCTTGTAATGTCATTTCCTGGGTTTGTTTAGAGCTTTCTCCAATTTCTATCTGGGTTTGTTTAGAACCTCCTCCAATCTCCATTTCTATTTGCTTTGAATATTCTTCAAACTGTATTCCCATCTGCCTAGATTCTTCCCTGACTTCAATTCCCTTCCCTTTATCTAAAGGATTTTCTATTTTGGGAATCTTTCTAGGGACGGGTTTCCTCCTACGCACACGCCTCCATCCCACAAATCTCTTCTTTTTCTTGGGCTTGAGTTTCTCTGGAGGTGGAGCATTGAATTCAATAGGTTCTTCTATATCTGGTATATACCTATTGAAATCTCTGGAAACCTCTATTCTTACCGGATAGAGATTTAAATTCTGAAGGGCGTCAGACAAGTCACTCATGCTGTTTATCACACATGCAAAATACGCACAATTACTAAGTTAAAATTTCATAGATAACCTTTAAATATTATTTCATACCGTGTGATTACAAAACAACTGAAATTTTAAAACACAATAGGGTTTACTTATTTATTTACTAGATATAGTTTCTGGATTTGTAGGTGATAAAGGTTACTAAAACTTAAGTCAAAGTTTTAAAGATTTGCATTTACTGCTACAGTGGCTAGCATATATAGATCCGCCCATTTCTCATCTAACTTGTCCTCCCAAGGTGTTTTACTGGTTAATTCCTGGGTTTCCTGTTTAATCTTCTTTTCTCGGAATTTCTTTATTTTCTCTTTACTTTTTCTAATAATCAGACTTCTTTTACTAGGAGAAAGTGGTTCCTCATATTGTGCCTTTCGCACAAATATTCCTTCATCAGGAATTACAGACTGATTTGAGGATTTTGTTTGGGATGAACTTCCCTTCTCGTTGGATGACCTATCTAATTTAAGATAGATGTTTGACAATTTTTGCTTACCCATACTGTACACAAATATTCAATTAATAAAACACATAATCACATAATTGGCAATCAGTAAAAATTAAGTATTTCTAAATACTTAATTGGCTTAAATCAGTGGCTCTGATACCACCTTTTTCTTTCAGGAGCCGCGGGACAGAAAATCCCGTGGTATTTATTTAACAGCGGAAGTTTTCATCAGGATCTTTTTAAAACTGCAATTTTCCCGATTATTTTATTTCACAACTCGGGATAAAACCCCGGTAATTTACAATCATAAGATTTCACGGTGAAATCTTTTTATTCTACAAAACATGTTTCTTTATTTATATTGAGCCACTTCCTTAAGCTTGTAGTGCTTCACGGCACTTTTCCTTGATCACAATAGATCACCTGAAACATGTTTGAAAAAGGTTTTGTCAGCGGGAAATACTGGTGAATCATTCTTTTTAGTAAAATGACACGTTTGTTATAATTTACAGTATTAAGAGCGATTACAATGTTTCTGATATCAACCAACTACCCACAGTATTTGTCACTCGACTACACATTGGCTATCTCGTTGTCCAATGGTGTCTGTGACTATGGTCATATCACCCCTTGGCTAACCCATTGTCCAATGGTGACGATTATCAAGTATTGTATACAAACCCCACATACCGGCTGTAATTTGGTGACTACAAAGACTTAATCCCTGTAATTATAACCTTGAAAATAAACATGCTTTTGAAATTAAATTTGATAAAAAGAGAATGACTCACATTGCAGATTTAATTTGAGCAGAGCCTAGCCTACTGATTAGCCTTTTAACCTAAATTAATAACATGCACACAACTCGGTTAGTAACTTAATACAGCATTTACGATAACTCACGAGATTAAACCCTCACATCGAATGACAAAGTGCGATACTTAAACATCCATCGATTTAACGACGAATGACAAAGCATAAACCCTAATGTGGGCAGCACTTAAACATCCATTGGATAGTTTAATCGATCGGACATTGAATCGTAGCAGCGATCGAGTTATTACCCTGTATTGCGGCAGCACTTCGTGAATCGTGTGTGTTTTTATAGTAATTCTACAATATCTCAGTGTAGAATTGGAATTTCTACGTCGTTTCAGTGCCAGAAATCAAGTCCCAATGCCTACTATTTATAGTTAAATTTTGACCCCCCTCGCGTGACGCGAGGGGTACCCCTAGGGGCGTCGCGTGGCGCGACGGGTCCTAACCTACCATAGGGTAGCTTCGTGTGTGTGTAGGCTTGCTGAGTCGACAGTTTCGTAAAATTCAATTTTGAAAACGTTTTATGTAGATAATCGTAACTAGGGTTTACCCCCCCTGAGTTTTAGGGGCCCTGATCCTGATTCTGATTGTTCTGAAAATTTTAGGGTTTATGCAGAATCACTTGGGTTTCTCAATTAGGGTTTCCTATTGGATAATTAAAGTAATAAATAGAACTTTTAAATAAGAGTTGTTACAGTTTGCCCGGTTGGCCCATCAAGGGCCTTTTGGTCGATTTTAGTCCTTCATTTTGCGATGAAGGACTTTCACTAAATATTTGACCAATCATTGCACTTTTAACTATAAGTCTATATATGCGTACCTGGCCCGGGTCAAAAAAATAGACCCGATTTATACCTCGCTTTAATTATCACATATTATGTGGCGACGCATTTATCAGTATTGCTAATCGCTCATGTTAACAAAAGAGTTGACAATCACATTAGTCAATATTGTCAAATGGTGTTATCACCACCATTTGACCCGTTTGGCGTATATGGCCAAACATTTACATATGTAGCAAAACATGGTTATTAAATTACCAATTTGCCCATCTGACCCATTTCGGGTTTTTCTCTCGTTAGATCCTTTTCCTTACTTATTTAGCCCATTTTGGCTTACGCCATGAGTATCCTTTTAGCTTCGGTTTACATTAGTCGACACTTGACCATATTTCCATTTTTATCCTTTTTCTCAATATTAGATTACATTACAAGGTAATGTTTACCAAAACTCATAATTTCTTAGTCATTTCATGACCAATTTACCATTTCGCCCTTTTTACCATAACCCATGGTTTTTATCGTTTACATTAGTTCCGACCCGTATTAAATGCGTCAGAAATCGATATTTCCCATATTATCTTTATCGTATTTATACTTATAGAATAAGTAACTATTCTACAAAAGGGGTGTAAGTTTCACTTACCTCTCATACGGTTTATGCTTTTCTTCTCATACTTGATCGGTTTGACCCGCTTCCTCTCAAGCCTTCATCTAGCTTGTCAAGAGTCAAACTATCATCATTATTTACAAGGTGGTTAGATTAGTCTTTAACAATCACGACTATTCCACCTCACACATTTTATATCCAAAATTATCATTTATCGTATTATAGGTCGGTTTGAACTTTTTAAAGTCAACAACCTATTAACATAAGTAATTACACGATGTAGCTCGACTACTCGTTTAACTACTTGATCAATTACCCGGTAGCATCATTCTTAGGCTACCATTTACCCACTTTATTTACCAAGTTTTATAATCATAATCCATTGAATTAACACGACATTAATCTTTCTTAACACATGATGATATCAAACAACATTTTTAACATAACTTTATCATCATTTCATCTTATCATACAAAACCCATTTCATGATATGTATGATCTATGTACTCAAACATCCAAATTGTTCAAGTACTTTGCCTTTACTATCTAATATGATGATTCCAACCGCAAGTTAGACACCGACACCATCATATCATAAATACCTACTTAGTACACATATGGGTAATCACCAAATGCTTAGTTTTATCACTAATTCTTCTAGTTTTCAACTAGGGTTTTGCTTCTAAGCCTGAATTCAAAACAATATAACTCATACATTCAACATCCATTTCCGAATTTTGATTATGAGTGTTCATCATAGATTTCAAGACATCACAAAATTACAAAATTTGACATACCTTACGATCCCCTTGACTTGGTGATCGGTTATACGTGTTCATGCATCTGATTCGGGTTAGATTTGACCTTCAATTTGATGCTTTTGTTGAAATTAGGGTTAGACCCCTTTTTCTTCTCCCCTGGTCGATCGAACTAGAACACACACTCTTGTGTGTGTTTTAATTTAATAATTTTTTTGTTTTATAAATGTTTTAACTAAAACATTTTTCGATTTACCCACCTTTAGTCCCTCAAGTTTTTGGTTTGTTATTAAGTAGGCCACAACCTACTTATTTCTAATAACATTCCCTCTAATTAACTAGGTTAATTATTCCTACCTAACTTAGTAAGTTCGGGGAGTTAAAAACCCGTTTTATTTTAAGTCCCTTCAACTCGGGCTTCTTAAAATTTTGTTTTCTCAAAGCATTTATTTTCCTTTTTAATTAATATTAGGATTATTTGTATAAATCCTAATATTCACCGCGTTAATTTTACCACTGACGGTATTTTACCTGCTCTTTGGTATTAACAGGGTTTAATTACTAAACCCATTTTCGGGGTGTTACATATAGTCGTCGTGGGTGGTGGTCATAACGTCCACGTCGCTTGAACCACTTCGTCTTCTAAGATTGTTGACGTAATTATTATGTATGTTGTTGAAATTGGTAATCTTGGTCCGCATTGCGGTCCACTTGCCCGAAAAAGAGTCAGTCGTACGATATTCACCACGACCCATTGCGGCTAAAAACTTTTCATGTATACGCCTCCAAAATACTTTTACTTCTTGGTCGTTTCCTATAAAAATGTTTAATTATAAAAATATATTTACAAAAGTATATTTATAAAAGTATGTAAAAAAAGTTTATGGAGAGAAAATTTACCAACAATCACATCTTCCGATATGTCGAGCCATGCTTGCGACAACGCAAGTTCTTCCCTAGGCGTCCACTTTTCGACCGTCTTAGGAGCACGTGCTTCGGTCTCACCCTTCTTACGATGCCTTCTCGATCATCCACCTTTTGAGGAAGTGGGTTCGGCTTGGGTTTCGGGTACAGATTCGGTTTCGGGTGTGTTTTGGGTTTGGGGTATGTTTTGGGTTTGGGGTATGTTTTGGGGAAAAAATGGAGGTTGGGAATAATATCCGTAAAAACCGGGAATCGGTGGAGTGGTCGGATGAGGAGAAGTTGGGGTGCTAGGTGGCATCGGATACTATCCAAGCTCACCCGTTTGCGGGTCTCTTCGATAACGGTCTTCTTGCTCGTCATTGAGATTGTTTGATGCACTTTGCCAAAACGGATGGTTCGGATCCCACACGTTTTGCTTGTTGGGAAACATTGTGTGATTATGAAAAAAAAGTGTACAGATTTTGTATAAAGAGTAGAGGAAGAAGGGATGAAAATTATAGAAAAGGGGTAGGGTATTTATGTAACAACCCGCACTCTCGACCCTAATCGTCGAGTGAAGAATATTTTATTGTTATTCTTATTTTTATTATTTTTGTTTAAATAATAATAACCATGTCAAGTAAAACGTGTCATTTATCTAATAACCTAAATCGAGCGTGTTTACTTTAAATACATACATATATATATATATATATATATATATGTATACGCGTCTGCCTTTATAGTTAGTTATTAATAAAGCTAGCTAGTTCGTTACACATAATATTTTACGGGTTCATACACGGGCCAAGCCCAACACAAATCCTTTGGAGATAAACCATTAAACCCTACTATATATATAATAGGGTGCTACTTTCTACACCCCACTAATTACTTTTTACACCCATCTCCTCTCACATACTTACAGGTGGGGTCCGCGTGGGACCGGTAGTTTTCCTCTCACAATGGGGGTATAATCAGGGGGGTGCGTTTAGAATCAGCCATATAATATCTTTTATAAACCTAAAACAAAAACCCTCACTCGTCACATTCAACCGACACCTCCTACCTCTCTCCCTCAACTCCGGCCGTCGGAGTAAACGCTGGTGACAGCTCCGGTCAGCTCCGACCACTTTAAAACCCCCTTCATCTCATGTCTCCGGCCCGACACACACCTCCACCCCCCCATTTCTCGCTATGGCGGTGGTGACGGTTTTGATGTGACAATGGTGCTTCTCCTTCCGACGAAACGTTACGGTAAACCCTCGCACCTCACTCGTCTCTTCCCCATTTGTATTTCTTTTTTTTCTGAAGAAATGATGAAGACGGGACGTTGCTGCTGTTGATTATGATGATGATTGTTATCGGTAGGTGGTGATGATGGTTGACGGCGCCAGTGGCCGACGATCGTGCCGGTGATGTTTTGATTCCGACTCGGGTCACGTTCGGGTCAGGTTCATGGTTTCGGATGGTGGTTCTGCCGGCAACGACGGTCGTAGTGGTGGTCGTGGCACGGCGTTGGGCGGGTTATTCTCTTCGGGTTTGAGTTTCGGTTTGGGGCCTCGGTGCGAGAAGGGACAGTGTCAGCGCACACACACCTGTCCACTCCTTCATAAATTGTCGGTCAGTATATATATATATTCACCTCCGATTCACCTGCATTTCTTGTGATCTTTGGTTAGTTGTTTTGTACACTGTGCAAATTGTGTTGTTTAATCTTATGCCTTCATTTTGGTTGTCTGTGTCTAGCTTGATGGTTGCTAGTTGTTTTTAGAACAAGTTGACGCCACCCGCGCGTTGTGGCGGGATGCTGAAAGGCTAATATAAAAAAAACAATATGAAGGGGAGTTGAATCGACATGTCCTGTCTGTTGAATATGCGAAAATACCACCCCAACATATTATATTTTGTGATATGTTTTCTTTACAATTACATATATAGGGAAAAGATCAAATAGGAAGATTAATTTCGCTAGGAAGGATAGGTAGCAATAAGAGGATGACATGTGGCAACATTTAAAATAAAGAAAAAGGGTATTTTAGTCAATCCAACCCTTTCTTCTTCCTTTTCAAAACCCAGTAACTTCAAAACCCACCATTTTCAAAACCCACCATCTTCAACCATTTCTTCACTTTCTATCTCAATAATCACTACATTATAGTGCGATTTTCATCACCAATCAATGATTCAAACACCCGATCAACGTGTTCTTCAGCTTTTTTGAAGAAAACCCAGTTTAATTTCATACAAAATCTCGTTTTTTCCGATCATTTTGAAGATAATCACTCGATCCGTTCGATTCGAGCGCTGATAAGTGTTTCAATCATTCAAAATTCGTCAATTGTTGAAGAAATCACTTCGATCCAGGTAAGAAATTCTTTAATTTCATTTTTTTACGATATGGGTTTTTGATTTAGTCATTGCGTTTTACGATATGGGGTCCGGGGGCAGCGCCCCCGGTAGCGGGGTCCCAGGGGCGGCAGCCCCTGGCGGGGTCCAAGGGGCAGAGCCCCTGGCTGGGGTTGAGCTGACCTGGCTGGGGTCAGCTCGGAAAATTTTTTTTTTCGATTAAATTGCTGTAATAAAAATGCATCAGAAAAATTAATTTTCTGTAAATTGCCTCTGGAAACTGCATTGGTCCAGACAGTTCACAGCACAGACAATTCACTTTCTTTGGTGTTTTCTGGCCATTGCGTTTTAGAAAAACACATTCTTGAAGTGTTTTTGGTGCATTGCGTTTTAGGTAAAACACTTTTTTAGGTGTTTTCAGTCCATTGCGTTTTACAGAGAACACTTTCTTTTGTTTTTTAGGCAATTGCGTTTTAGAATGAGTCATTTTTAAGTGTTTTCTGGCCATTGCGTTTTACAAATAAGACATTTCTTTGTGTTTTTTGTGCATTGTGTTTTAGGTAAAACATTTTTTATGTGTTTTCAGTCTATTGCGTTTTAGAAAACAGACATTTTAAGTGTTTTCTGGCCATTGCATTTTACAAATAAGACATTTCTTTGTGTTTTTGGTGCATTGCGTTTTAGAAAGTACATTTTCTTTTGAGTTTTTAGGCTATTGCGTTTTAGAAATAAGACATTTCTTTGTGTTTTCTGGCCATTGCGTTTTACAAATAAGTCATTTCTTTGTGTTTTTGGTGCATTGCGTTTTAGAAAAATGTCATTTTTTAGGTTTTTTTTTCATTGCGTTTTACGTAACTGGGGGTTTTTCTATTGCGTTTTACGCAACTGGGTTTTAAATTGTTTTTTTAAAATATAGCAATAGTATACTCGTTTTAAAGATAAAAAAACGCTCGTTTTTTGGTGCAATTTTTATAAAAAAATAATGTCGTATGAAAGAGTTATTAACGTTTAAAAAATGGGGGGGAATTGGAGGAGAGAGAAACTATTGGCTTGGATTGACTAGAATGCCCCTAAACAAACTCACGCGCCTCTTTTCTTCTTTTCAATTTCCATTATTTAATCTTAGCCCTTGATTAACTAAATGGATGGTCAAGATCACTTCCTAGCCAAATTAACTTTCTACATATATAATACACGATAATATAAGAAGTTGGTGTTAATTATCGGATGGGGAATCGGCTCACAAATCAAATGGTAAAGACCCGTTTTTTTTTTTAATTATTATATTATATTAAATTAAATATTATATATTAAAAGCCAACTTTCGTCTTAAAAGAACAATTTCATATAGCATCAACAACTATTATAGATTTTATCCTAAAATCGTTAATAATAATAACTAATATTATTGTTTATTTTAAATAATTAATAGTTATATGATTGTACTTATAAAATAATTATTATTGTCATTAAAAAATTGTGAGTGCAAATTTACGGTTTGATTTTAGGCCGCTTTATACAAAGATCAATATTTTTACATGTTAGTTTTTTTGAAATTATCTTCTAACATTATTTTGATTTATTGATTTATTATTCATAAATATTTTAAGAATGGATTGTTCAATCATTTCTGATTTAAAACCAAAATAAATCATCCTAGGAGTTTAACTCAATTATATTATATAATTTTTATTCTTCTGTTTTATTCTACAGTTTCATCATGATGTGAAACATGAAGATTAGAAAATATGTGCGTGGGACCGAAGATAACATGAATCTCAAATTTAAGGCCACACTATCTTCAAAACCACTAATCTAGAGTAGGTATTCTTATTACTTTGGTTCCAACCCTTCACGTTTGTTTAATTTTTTTTTTTTTAAGTTAAACCATCAAACCCATTTATTTAGTTCCTTTTTTTTGTTAATCACTGTACACAAATGCATATTTTAGAGAGATCAGAGTTCTAGAGAGAGAAAAAAGGGTGTGGTGACCGGTCCGATTTCCGAGCAGCGGTGGCGGCCATCATAAGCCAGTCGGATGATGTTCCGGTTACCTCCGGCGGTTCTCTCCGGTGGTGAAGGTAAAGCGATCCGACTTTCCGACGATAATCTGCAGTGTTGGCACTGTTGCCGGTGTCCGTTATTGTTGTTGCCATAAGTAATTTAACGGCAACCGTAACCCTTGTATTATGGCGTTAAGTTAGTGTTGAAGAAGCGAGAAACGTCGAGGTCCGATGTCAGTTATCATTGTTGCGTCCTCGACTATGATGATTTAGTGCAAAAAGTCACCATGATCTAAACACCATTTGAATAAACCTGCATTCACATAAATATATTTATTCAGAAAAAAAAAAAAAAAAAAAAAGAAGAAGAAGAAGATAAGAGAAACAAAATAACACATTCTAAATTAAAAAAAAAATCAACCCTAATTGAATTACCAAATCAAGCATCAGAGAGCGTTGATGGCAGAAAAGGTGACGGAAAACCCGAAATATTCACGGTAATTTGCAGATACATATATATGTGTCACGAAACAGTGTGATGAATCAACACATCTTCATAAGATGGTTGTAGATACACACACATGTCATGGACCAGTGCGATGAATCAACGCACCTCTTCATATGATGGTTGCGTTATATTCTCTTGAACGGAACGACGGCATTGGATAGTGTCTGACTTTCCGGTTGTTTAGATTGGAAGGGACACGTGTTTAACAAAGGAATCATGTTGGTTTGTGTGAGTGTAGATGGAAAGGCGGGAAAGAAACAAAACCGCATGAGTGGCTTTTTTTAATCAATTCAGATGGGTGCGTCCGTAATGATATGTGACGGTTTGTTTTGTGTCCCGTGTTACTTTTTGTTATAAACAGTGCCTTTGTATGGACACCTCCGTTAAATAAGCAGGTGGTACCCCAAGTTAGTTTTTGTATTGTTATATAATGTGATGAATCAACACATCTTCATAAGATGGTTGTAGATACACACACATGTCATGGACCAGTGTGATGAATCAACGCACCTCTTCATATGATGGTTGCGTTATATTCTCTTGAACGGAACGACGGCATTGGATAGTGTCTGACTTTCCGGTTGTTTAGATTGGAAGGGACACGTGTTTAACAAAGGAATCATGTTGGTTTGTGTGAGTGTAGATGGAAAGGCGGGAAAGAAACAAAACCGCATGAGTGGCTTTTTTTAATCAATTCAGATGGGTGCGTCCGTAATGATATGTGACGGTTTGTTTTGTGTCCCGTGTTACTTTTTGTTATAAACGGTGCCTTTGTATGGACACCTCCGTTAAATAAGCAGGTGGTACCCCAAGTTAGTTTTTGTATTGTTATATAATATGATGATATTTACTCAGGAAGTTGTAAATTGTTTAGTGTTATTGCTATGACAAACTGGTCATCATCTGGTTAAGTATATAAAGATTGTTAAAATGGTTTGATAAAAGTAGAAATCGTGCATATAAGCTGAATGGGAAACGACTGATTGGTTGAAATAAGGCTAGTCAGATGTTATTAAGTAATTGGAGCTTTTTGATAGTAACTGTTAATGATATGAGTAGATTGTTTATGAAATTGATAAGGATTATAGGCAGACATGTTAAGGAACTCGATTTTCATTGAATGATGGAACATTTATAAAGGAACTTTTGTGTTACTCGTTTTGATTGAAAAGATTTGTGGTTTAATGTGTAAAGTAGTATGGCTGCACACTTTTAATACCTGGCCCCACTACACTTTAATTCAATTGCACAATTTGTTTTGAACGTACACTAAAGTTGGACATGCACACCACTAATAAACCTCATCTGATTGGGCCACGGTTGGGCCGCACTCCATGAGAAGCCCATACCCATAATAAATCCGCACACTATCTTAAGTTACATGAACACTGTTCACTTCAATTCATTATATCTATGTGTGTATACAAGATTAGTATAACGTACAGTGACTGATACATGAACACTACGTGTTAGCTACGTGTAATTAATACGTGATTACCTATGTGCCGTCTTAACAAGTGGTAACCATAATAGGATGTCGTTGAACAACTTAAGACATCGCTTTATCCAGTGGCGGATCTAGAATTCCGACAAAGCGGTAACGTTTTATAAATAAGCGGTAACGAAATCGAAAAAACGTCAAATTTTTCCAAAATTTACACTAAAAACGTCAAAAATTTTCCGACCAAGCGGTAGCGGAGGCTACCCCTTGTTCCATAATACATCCGCCCCTGGCTTTATCTGCCGTGCAAACCGAGGTGAGTTCACACTTTCCACAAGGCATGGGATTCCCAAGGGTTGGGAATGGGTAAAGGATTTAAACTGAAACTGCGTGATCTCCTGGTTTGGAACACGTACACACCCTCTTTATTGAAGGGTGACAACATGTGATAAGGAATTGATTTGGAACCTACGTAATCTCCTGGTTTGGGGATTTCGTACACACTCTCTTTATTGAAGGGTGACAACACGGATACTAGACCAAAATCTCTATCATGAAGTCCCTCCTTTTATATCAACTTAATCGCCGGGACAATGGCGAGCGGGTCATTAGTTAGATATCGCTATTTAGGTTTGACAAGCCTCACACCGTGCCGCAGAGGACGGGCGTGAACTAATGGATCTGGGCATGTCAATGATGATAGACATTGACGCTAGGGCACCAACTTACTTCAGTCAGTGGTCGATATGGTAACGGGTCTAGTGGTTAACATGGGGAAGCCCCCAATGGTTATGGTTTGGGAAACAAGGAATTGGTTAACACATGGTTTTCGAAAGAACTTTTAGTTTTTGGAACAACTTTAAAATGGACAACCAACTGTGAACTCGCTCAACTTTGTTGTTGATTCGTTGTTACATGCCTTGCAGGCCTTTAGGCGCATATCGTCAGAGCTTGCTGTCTGGGAGGCTGGAGTGGTCATGGGTCGAGATACATGGAATCGTAACACAAGACTAATGGTTTTTACATGTGGTTTATAAACTCTTAGCGAATGAATTATGTTTCCGCTGTATACTGTGAATTATTTGTAACGTGTAACACTTAATTTTAATAAATGAAAATTTTATTTAAAATATACCTATGAGTTCAATGTGATTGGTGGCTAGATCCTGGTACGTCACACGCCTCGCGGGGGTTTCCGCATGTGGTATTTTGTTGGTGTGACAATTTATAGGTAAATTATAAATCTTAAAATTAATTTGTTTAAAAAAAACTTACCGTTGATCAACGATCATGTTGACCAACCTCAACCTCGATCCCCTCAATTCTGCTCGTTAGCACGCTGGCGGAAGGGCTATAGCCCCCCCCCCCCCCCCCTACTGTTGCGGAATGGTGTATGACGCCCCGAGGCGCTATAAAAGGTGGGGTGGCGGGGTGGCGTTAAGCCACACCCTGTGGCTTTATTGGTTAACCAATTTTTAACGGGTTATATGTTTTCACCACGCAAAACGGCCGGATAGATTGATAACCGGTTAATTTTGGAAAAAAAAATACAAAACAACTTGTTCATTTTTCTAACCTTAGATTGATAACCGGTTAATTTTGGAAAAAAAAAAAAAGGGAAAACCTTGCACAATAGTAACCAAGTTTATCCTCTGTTCCACTAAAGTCACTCATTCTTTTTTTGTCTATCTAAAATCACTCAAGTTTGATTTACCGTTTCAATCTTACGTAATTATCAGGTTACCAGGTTACTTTGATGATGTGTCAGGTAACACTCTTTTTTTCTAATTAATTTCTAATGCTTATGTGATAATTATGACAGTTCTTAAGTTAAAAAATGATAAAATAATATTGAATATGTATTCTCATAAATCATAATCACGTCAACCTATAAAAGATCAGAACTCTATACATGATTCAATATCTATAATTATGAGAATCACGTTTGTCTTACACAAACCAATTTTTGCAAGCTCAATTGTTCCAGAATCAATCTAATCTATCATCAGAATCATGTTCTTCATAAACATTCCAGTTTGCTGACTTCGACTTGATCAATCGTGAAACAATCCAATCCATTTCAAGAACCATGTTCATCATAGACAATACAATTTCGGCGACTTCGACTCGATCGTGTGCTATGAAACAATCCAATCTATTTCGACTCAATCAGTCCTAGCGACTTCGATATTAGGAGAACTGATGTTGGCGACATCTATTTTGATAGAACTAGTTGATTGCTTTCAGAAACAATCCAACCCACTTTGATTGTTTGCTGTTCCACAAATAATTTGGGCATAACCATCAATTCAACTTAATCAAACTATTTTGGCAAGAACGTATGTTTCAATCTTTCTTGGCAGATTGATTTTGGCAAACATGTATGTTTCAATTTGGGAATTAGAAAAAAATTGTGACCTAATCTGTAATCAAGTAACCTGATGACCTGGTAATTACGCCAGATTGAAACGGTAAATAAAACTTGAGTGACTTTAGAGAGACAAAAAAAGATTGAGTGACTTTAGTGAAACAAATATTAAACTTTGTTACTATTTTATAAAGTTACCCCAAAAAAATACAAAACAACTCGTTCATTTTTCTAACCTTAGGCTAGGGTTTGCTATCCAGAAAGGGGTAGCGGCGCAGCTTGTTGCTCGCTTACCTGCGATATTGATGTAAAGTGCATTTTGTCGAAATACCTTAGATTGATAACCGGTTAATTTTGGGAAAAAAAAAATACAAAACAAGTTGTTCATTTTTCTAACCTATATGTGCACCTCTAATGTCGGTGCCACCGCTTACTATTGAAGGAATGATAATGGACTAAAGGGAACTTTAACAAATGGAAATTGGAATGGATAAAACTTAAAAACCAACAATGACATTGAAACAACTAGTCAGCCTATATGTTCCTCTGAATCTCTAATTACTTGAAATTCAAAACTCCCTAAATATTTCTTTTATAATTGAATTTAAGTTACCCTAAGAATTTCTCGACATATTTTATAAAGTTTCAGAAATGTCATTGTAAGGAGCTTATTTTTATATACGGCTTCATATAAATTTTACTCAACAAATTTATGAATAACAATTTACAAGTCATTAAAGCACAAACAATCATGTCATCAAAACTGTCTCACAATTTAGATTTTTGTAGTACCCTTTTCATCATTTTAATAATATAATATAACCTGTCATAATAATTCGAATATACTGTTGCACCGTGTTTAATTTTATCAACGTTTCAATAAATGTTTTGTTAAAAAATCGAACTGATATCGACCTGGAAACATTGCTATCGACATTTATTTTTACGGTTTTCAACGTTCCAGTGTAAATCTTGTTGAAAATGGAGTTGTATTCGCAATAAAGTATTGATGTCGTAAACTATATCGAGGGTCTGTCTCATACCAGTACCATTACAAACTCAACCGATATCGTCTGAACAACATTGATACATGCAGCGGCGGAGCTTGAACGAAAATCAGTGAGGGTCGGACTCTCATAATCCAAATCAGTGGGGCCCGAGCTATTAAAAATCCAATATTTTACGTTACAAAAAGAAATCAAAATTTTTCGGTAAAACTAACACTATAAGCAAAAAATCGATAGGGGTCAGGGCATCCCTAGCCATCAAGAATCTCCACCACTGAATATAAACATGTTCTGAATTGCTATACCAAATGTGAGTATCATACTGGCACCGTAACAAAGCAAACTAATTCTGACAAGAAGCCCGTTACGTAGAGGTAAAACTCCCACTAGTTTCAACATTACTAAAGACAGGCAAGATAAACAATTGAGTTAAATGTCATTTTAGTCCCTGTGGTTTGGGTCATTTTACCAGTTTAGTCTAAAGGTTTGAAATGTTGCCATTTTAGTCCAAATAGCTTCTAGCGTTGCCATTTTACTCCACTGGGTTAACTCCGTTCATTTTTTCTGTTAGCTAGAAGGTTAATTCGATTATTTTATATGGTCGAATTGCCCTTCTAGTTAACAGAATTACATATAAAATGATCGAAATGCCCTTCTAATTAATTGAAATAAAGGAATGAAGTTAATCCAGTGGACTAAAATGACAACATTTAAAACTATTTGAACTATACATTTAGACTAAACTGATAAAATGACTCAAACCATAGCAACCAAAATCACATTTAACTCTAAAAAATTAATAACTATAATTTGTTAGAAAATGCGAAAAGTCCAAATTTTGGCCATAACTCCATAATATCACCTAAAAAATCTAAAACTATAAACAAATAGAATCAATCATCACATCAAAATCCGACATTCAAACACATGTCACAAACCTATTGAAAAACATAGACGACCACACCACATCAAAATCAGGTCGCCTCACACGGTAACTTTACCTGTTTACCCTCAGCAATAATCCCGTGTTTCTCGCCCCACACTAATGAACAAAACGAGAGCCCTTGATCATAAAACAAACCACTCTAAACCCCGAAAGCAAAGACGAGATCAAAACAGACAAAAACCCAACGAATCCCAACGCCAACGCGATATCCGATTGGATACAAAACGCATTATTAACCGTACACGTGTCAACTCCTCTCAACTGTCTAGCAAGCTCCGTTCCCGTTGATCCAGCAGATAGCAGCAAATACGCAAACACCTGTAAAACGACGTCGTTGCAGTTTCAATTAGAGATTTACACGATTCTGTTGTTGTCGTTTTGTGACTCAGATTTTTGCAGATGTGAAACATTCTTCACGTAAAGTGTTGAGTGAATCGAGGACAAAATTCAGGTGAATTTGAGAGAAATTTGAGCAATGAGAACCTGATCGTGGCCGAAATCGAACCAGACTTGTGAGAATTCTGGAAAAACGGTGCAATTGCTGTAGATCTCCCATACTGTAGCTCCGATTTCGAATAGTGAGTAGATAGCCACTATCGAATTCGCAGCGAAAACGAAGCTGTAATTGACTAATTTGTTAGTTCTGTGGTTAATTTGTGATGATACTGAGTAAAGGAGGTAGTAAATACTTTATAGTAACATGTTTGTGATGAATTTGTGAAGTTTCGTAGTTTTAATTCACTAATTTATATGTTTTGTTATCGAATTTGCTACGTTTGTGATTAATTTGTGAAAGCTTTATTAGTTTTGTGATGAAATTTAGAGAAATGAGGTAGTAAATAGTAATAAATTTATGATCGAGATTGTTAGTTTTAGTTCACTAATTTGTAAGTTTTGTGATGTAATTGACAGAATGGAACCAGTTTTTAGTAACATATGTGTTATGTTTGTGATGAATCTGTTTCAGTAACTTGTAGGGTTGGAGATGAATTTGTTAAGTTTGTGATAAATTGTTTATGAATTTGTTAGTTACTGATAAACATCACCAAACAAAATAGAGCGAAAGGAGGAAGTGAATTTACCGAAAAGCGCCGAAGTGGTACCAGCGAGGAGGAGAAATAGAATCATCATCATGATCATGATGGGCCACATTGGTGGTGAGCATGAACACAGCAGCAGAGAGGGAGAAGCAGAAGGCGGATAACCGGAAGACGAGGATCCAGTAATTGAAGCGGCGGAGGTTGGACTGGGAGACGGTAGACTGGAAAAGAGGGGTGTCGTGAGGGTGCGTCTGGTGGATGCGTGGCCGTGGTGAAGGACTCTCAACACTGCCATTGCGGACCATGGTCAGGGTGAGTTGTTAGAGTTCTGTGAGACAGAGTGAAGAATCATGGAAAGTGTGGGGAGGTTTTCATGGTGGAAGTGGTAAAGTGAATGAAAAGGTGTGTAGCGGAAAGAGTGTGTGTAGGAGGAGGTGGTGGTGGGATGCTTTTTATTTTGTTTTTCTTACTTTTTTTTTTACTTTTTGTTGTCTTTTTTTATATTCTCCTTGAAATCTTTTGTTTTAAAATGTTATTAAAATAAGTTCTTTTGGGATTTCAACTTAATTAATAATAATTAAGGTTATATAAGCATCTTTTTATTTTAACAATAAATAAGCAAATAGATATTTGACCTTAAGGAGGCATCCTATAGGGGTATACATAATTCAATTTGGATTTGAAAAATTCGAAATTTGACTCGATTCGAATTCGATTATTAAGATTCGAATTTAAGTTGATTTGTATTTGAGTCCAGTAATCAAATTCGATTCAAAATTCGAATTCAATATATAATGTCATTAGGTTTGTTAATGTTATGAATAATAAACTTATCATCTATGGATTTAATTCATACTTTCGCCCAAATTTAAAAGTTATATGTGTGTGTATATATACACACACGCATATAACTTCTAAATTTGGGCCAAAATATGAATTACATCCATAAATAATTAGTTTATTATTCATAACATTACCAATCTAATGACAATGGCTTATGCTACTTATTTCTAAATTTTTACCTAACTTAAATCACTAAATTTTTAACTAACATATCTTTTAAATTTTGGTGTTTTGACATATGGATAGTTAATTAATTTTGCAAATTATTATATTTTATGTTAAATATAATTAGTTTGTAATAGTTTTAAAAAATGCAAGTAAAATAATTTATTGTTTAGGGTAAATTGAATTTATTCGAATTCGAGTTTCAAATACGAATCGAATCGAATCGTATACTAATTCAGGTAAAAAATATAAATTTGATTCAGTTAATTCGAAAATTCGTTATTCGATTCGATGAACACCCTATATCCTAGTGATAAGAGTGTGTATGTATCTTAGAAAGTTCAAGTTGGTGGTAAATGATATATAGCATAACCTAAAGGTTGCAGATTTAAATGATGCAAAGTATATGTGAAATGTGTTTATCCAAAAACAAAAATCAAGTTTATTTAAGAGAAAAACCATGTAGATATTTTTCTCAAATGAATTATTCCTCTATGTCTATATTCTATAATGATTACACTGACAATTGTATGATGGGTGAATCAACGTTAAAATGTATGATTGTATGGCATATTCTTTATATCAAACGTGAATCAACATGTATTAACTTTAACGCGTGGAATATAAACTTTACTTTTTGCTAAAATAAAAAAAAATGTATGGTTCATTAATCCGTATCTATTAGGATTTGATACTTTTTTATATAGAATGATAATCAATTCAAAACCGTGAATGATTTTTTACAGACGAAATACGAAATATGAATTGAATAGAGTTGGATGGAGATACTTAATAATAACGTCAAGCCCTATAAATTTCCTATTAAGTGGGGGTGTGACACGAGAAGTGGCAAAATGTGTAAAAAATGGGGTTATAATTATTTTAAACAGCAAAGAATCTTACGAGTGAACTCATCCTGCTCGAGGCTATGTCCAAGGTCGACTCCTCGACTGTCATGAGACCGTGCCCCCTATGCGTGGGAACCAGCTGAAATCAGTAAACCCTTGCACCTTGTCAGGTTCGAACACGGGATTAAAGCCCCGATTTATCCCTTCACCCAGATGTCCATCGAAAATGGCCCAGACGGGAATCGAATCTGCGTCTCCACTAGGGAGGGCAGACCAACCAACCACTAGACCAAATTCTCAGGACAAAATGGGGGTTATATAACTTGAGTGTGTAATGGGGGTTTATGTAGATATGGGGTTATAACCCTTCAATTATATGTATATATGTATGTGTGTGTATATATATATATATGTGGGGGGGAGACACTATTGTACAACGTCGTTATGCTCATCGTGGCCCTCCCCATTTTCAGCCCATAGTGTCACACCCTGATTTCCCGGTGGGTCCGGATTTGGGGTTTATGCGTGACGATTGATATAGATATTCACATATAGCACAACAGAAGTCTTGGAATTATAAAATAGAGTAAAGTCCTTTTTGAGTCCCTGTGGTTTGTGCATTTTAACTATTTGAATCCAAAAATTAAACTTGTCTTGATTTGAGTCCCTATGGTTTGTATTTTTAACCCTTTGAATCCAAAATGAAACCTCATCCAACCCTTTGAGTCCCTGTGGTTTGTATTTTTAACCATTTGAATCCAACCCTTTTAGTCCATGATTTGGATGAGGTTTGCGTTTTGGATTCAAAGGGTTAAAATTACAAACCACAGGGACTCAAATCAAGACAAATTTAGTTTTTGGATTCAAATAGTTAAAATGCACAAACCATAGGGACTCAAAAAAGATTTTATTCTATAAAATAATATTACAAATTATAAGTGTCTGAAATGTTCAAAATAAATATACAGACGGAAAGTGTACTAAAGATCCATAGGCGGATAGGAAATAACAAAAAGAAACTTTAGACTACTAGGCCTTGCGTGGAATCGCCAATTCCAATATGCATAAACCGAGCAACTCCAACCTATTCCGTATTTTCTATTAAACATGCGCTTAGTCTTTTGAAAATATGTCAGTTTTCACTGGTAAATACAATTAACCGACACGTTTTGAAAATCTTTTCAAAGTCATTTTATACCATTTGGTATATCATTTTATAAATAACTTGGTACAAAGTGATATCTCTTGTTACCAGTTTTACATGCTTGTTAATACATATGGGGCCCAGAACTAAACTCCTATACAAGATTAATCAACACACCACTTTTCAATAAAAATATAATAGCATTAGCGTCTGTCAGGTGTATGCCTACACCCCGCGCTTAGGTCGTGGCCACTTGCAATTAAGTGAGCCGTGGATATCCAGGACACGGTCGCATTAACCCCCAATGTTTAAGTTATCAGGAATAATGGGTTAAACAAGGTTATTTAGATTTTGGACATCATTCGTCATTGATCCCATACCGGACCAAGCGGCTAATGTCGTATCCCAAGCCCGTATAGCGAAAATAGGCTAAGAGTATTTACCTGATCTTATCTTTACAAATAAAAAATGTTTTAAGCACAACCGTTAATCAAAACAACTAATACAGGCGCAATTTACTGGAGGCTCCTAGTCTGGAATGGACAGAACTATGATCTGTTAGAATATTAACGGGTCTTATTCAAGTCATAACACTTGGACCAATTAACTTATAATAAATAGGTACGGTTCGCTAAGATTAAACGGAGACTGGATAGAATGTGGTTTGCACCCTGACGAGTACTATGACTCATATAATATGGGTTAAACAACCATATATTCTGATTAGAACTGATTTGGAAAGGTTTTGACCCGATTTGGTTAACTTATATAAATTACGTTATATAAGTCAACTGTATGAGCATAGGCGATATCGGGTGATCGGATGGGTCCATGGTAAGTCCAAGATGTCAAAACATGTTTAATATAATGTTATATCAGTTTCAAACTCATTTTATATGTCTATTATGTTTTAAAATCCGTTTATGCGCAAAAAGAGCATTTTGGTCACTATTTAGGCATAATATGTGTACTCGCATAAAACCCGACAAATGATATGATCAGAAGGTATAACCTTTAGGGGTTATTCCCTATAATAACATGATCATATAACAACTTCAAATCAGTACCTAAACTATCCTAAACGGGTCAGAATCAAAAGTCAAAGCAGAAGTCAAATTGTTTGACTTTCGGTTGCGTACCGAGCTCTAAGCGGGAAATGACGGGTTGGACGTGATCTACCATGTCCTAATTTGTTATATAAACTGATCTAGTGTCAAAAATTAAAGTTTCGATACTTAGAAGTTCATTTATCGTTAATTAAGAAAATCTGCATTTTTTACTTTTATTTAATAAAACTTTGACCCTCCATTTGACCTACTTAACGTGATCTTCAGAAGGTGCCCTCTTAGAGGTTTAGCACCTATTTTATTACGATCACATAACCATGTTAGATTCAAACTTTGGCTTGACCAAAATGGTCATAACCGAAAGTCAAAGCAAAAATAAATTTGCTTGACTTTCGGCTAATAACTAGCCTATAAATGAAACAATACTAAGTTAGAACACTTACAAGTGTTCAAATGAGTGTTATAACTCCAGAAGGGAAGCCTCTATAGAGCAGAAGCTATCCAAGAATATTAGAATGAGAATTTGAGAGGTGCAAGACTTAAATGGCTCATGAACACCTCTATTTATACTTGTACAAGAGCTACAAGATCATGCCACATGTCCCTGATGCTTTGAGACACTAAGGAGTGTCCTAGCAGGTGTCTAATGGTGGCTCAAAGTGGCAAAATTGCGAGAGAGCTGGAAGCAATGAATCTGCCAGCGATGCTCTTGCGGACCGCAAGAGGTACGGTCTTGCGGTCCGTAAGGGACCGTCAGAAACTATTATTTTGGCTTTTTCTCATATTTGACCACTCCACATCCATACTTCAACATATTTATATATTTGGTCCCTCTCTTCCTACTAACCGGGACTACTTGAAAGTTAATTGGACACGTGTTGCCATATTATTCGTCATAAATTTCCGATGTGGCACACATAGATCCCGGGGGCGGTGTTCCCCGGCGCTATGAGGTGCGATCTTCGACATGAAGCCCCCATGGCGCTCCAGTACGCATGATCTAACCGAATAAACAATAAAGATATAAAATAATTTATATTCTAAACAATTATATGTTTATTCAATATAACACACCAACTGAAGTTAAATGAGTTTAATATGCATATCAATTCATATTTATGTTGATTATGTATATATTTTCATTAATTCGATAGTATACTTCATCAGAACTATATTACATATCATCTTTCACCGTGGTTTCTCAACATATTTTCAGTGGTTTCATTGATTAGTTACTCACTTCAAGTTAACTACCTTTCTAAGTAGGTACTAACAACTTTTTACGTTGTTAAAAGTTAAACATTTTCGCATTATGTTAAGTTGATAGCGTTCAGAAGTTGTTATGGCCTCGGTTAATCTAAGGACCAGTTTCAACAAAAAGATACGACCGTTGTACCACGTAAATACTTAACTAGGTGTTTGTACAAGTCTATTTTGACAAAGTATAAACTCCTATTCAAGTGATTATTTCCAATGTTCTCTCCCAACACCTTTGAAAAAAGTGTAGCATAAACAAGTATTGCAGACTATCTATGTTGCACTACATTGATAATCTTGGTCCCTACATTAAAAGATCAAAACAACTTCTAAATGCTACCAACCGAGCAAAAGACAATAATATATGAACAAAAAACATGCTCAACATTTAATGATGAAAATGTATAAACGGTTAGAAATGCATTGTATTAAAATCAATAGTTGCCAATCTGCTATCAAAGTATCAAACTATAGTGTAACTTAGACTCCACGTTGTAGGCGTTAAACCCACCTGCGTCAAAGCCACCTAAGAACCTTTAGGTGTTAAAGCCACATAAGCAACTTTAGGTGTTAAATTCACCTAAGCAACTTTAGGTGTTAAACGTCGAAACACAAGCGTGAAAGGAGGGTGCAAAAGTGGGGAGAGCTACTCCCTTGAGAAGCATGAGATGGTAAGGGAGCATGGTCCATCCCCAATCAACCAATCACACTTTTTTTTGTTTAATTTTAGTTAAATCCTATGCAGTTATAGAGGTCTATAATAAAATATCGATCAAGGTCCGCTATTTGATATATAGGTTATTGCGGTGGTATATAAGTAATGTTTATATGGGTTATTGGATTTTATCACCCCCAACTATTGGCTATTGGTCGTTGCCACCCACATCTATCACTTTGACGTTTGCCACCCCCAACTTAACACTTAGTGTGTTGTGTCAACACGTCATTAACTAAGCACTAACTCAGTTATGTTTTTGTCCTATGTGTCACTCCTTTTCCTACGTTGCATTTATGACGTGGCACAAGATCCCTACAAAACCCTTTAAAAGCTTGTTATAGTGAAGAACAAATCCTAATCTTCATCCTACACCTTACTTTCTTAAACTGGTAGAGGGGGAGAGAGGCAGATCTTGGTTAGTGGTTGTGTGGCCAGAAATTTTGGATGGACGACGGCAGTTTGATCATCCTAGATATGTTCTTTGATTTCAGAGGTGGTGGGACGAAGGAGACGGGGCAAAGACGTTGGTTTTCTATATTTGTTCTTTGATCATCCTAGATTTGTTCCCTGCAGCCCCAACATACAGGCCCTCACTGGCCCGATTTTCTTCAGCCACTCGTTTAGAGCAACTACCCTGAGCCTCCACGAAATTGGAACTCACTTGCTCATACAGCGATTAAAAAGAACCAGGGTCTTTGGTCGAATCTTTGACAAAATCATCCGGATTCGGGTTTACCACCACTTTATTGTTGTCGCAACCCCCGCCCCTAATTACCCGGGAACGGGCGGCCACGAGAATCAGTATTGGTGGTATCGGTGTTTATCAATTTGGCAGCGAAAATTACATCGGGATCGTAGTTAGGAAATATTTTATCAGAGTAAAACACCACATTTTATATTAATAAATATATTAGGATAAAACCCAAGTTTTCATTACAAACTGATTTATAGGGATGGACCCTATTTTATTGAAATAAAACATCTTCTTTATTTAGGTAACTTTTATAGCCACTTTTCCAAGCCTTCAGTGCTGTCCAGCTGGCTTCTATTTGGCTTTCACATTTTGTTACCTGAAACGCGTTTAAAACATTTTATCAGTGGGAAATACTGGTGAGTGAATCCCAGTTTAATCAAGAAGAGTTTTATCTTTTAAGAGTATTGAGAGCGATTACAATGTTTATATCTACACAATTACTCATTCAGTACTGTCAATCCTGACTAGTGGGTCATATTACACATTGGCTAACTCTTTGTCCAATGGTAACGTGTTCCACATTTTGTATACAAAACCCCAACATACCGGCAGTAATTGAAGAACTACAAAGACTCAATCACTGCTAATTATAATTTAAATAAATAAAGGTTTTGTAAAATAGTTGCAAAAAGGTTTACAAAAAGGAGATTACTCACATTGCTGTCTTAGGGTTTTCTTAAAGGATTTCCTGGTGATTATCTATAAATTACACAAATGCACACGCGTTAGTATAATAACCCAATATTTACATTAGCAATACCCTCCCCGAGACGGCATTCCAACGACTACGTCGAGCAGAACCACGACAGCCGTTACGGAACCCTGGATCAATAGGGCAGCGTATCTAGTACGTAACTGTGGTTATGATACTTACAACGAGGCATGGCTTCGCTAATTAGGGGTATACTACCCGAATATTACTTCAATTATACAGAATTTCGAGAGAGAGAAAGATTGTGAGCGAGTTCGAATGATCAGCCGATGCCCTCTATATATAGGGCCTAATTCGAGCTTCGTCGCGCCCCGCGAAGACCACACCAAGGTCTTACGCGGCCCGCGGCCTAGGGTGGTAGGGCGTAGGCTTGCTGATTCGCCAACTGTAGACCTGACACGAGCCTGCCACGTGGCAGCTCAGGTTGTCGTTGCGTGGCAAGGCTGTCGCGCCCCGCGTAGCTCTCAGCCAACACGTTCGCGGCCCGCGAGCGAGGTTAAAAATCTTGTTTTTATTTAATTTTTAATGATATAAGGGTGTTTGGGCTCGGTTTTCGCATACGGGGTATGTTTTAATACATATAAGGACACTTTAAATATATCAGGGTGTCAAAAATTATTTAGGAGGGTTGTTATATCCTCCCCACCTTGTTTTAGAGCTCGTCCTCGAGATCTACTGGAACGGGTGTGGATATTTCCTTTGCATTTCTGATTCAAGCTCCCATGTGTACTCTCGTCCTCTTTTGGAGTCCCACTTTACTTTGACCAGAACTAATCTCTTGTGCTTGAGGTTCTTAACTTTCATGTCTTCAATCTGTAGAGGCTTCTCTACAAATTTAAGTTGTTCATTCACCTCTATATCCTTAAGAGGTACTACCAGCGATTCATCAGCTAAGCATTTCTTGAGTTTAGATACATGAAATATATCATGTATTCCTGTCATTTCCTCTGGAAGTTGTAGCTGATAAGCTACAGGTCCTATTTTTTTAAAAATTTCAAAAGGTCCAACATACCTAGGGCTTAGCTTTTCTCTTTTGATTAATCTTACCACTCCTTTCCAAGGAGAAACTTTCAATAATACTTTGTCTCCTACCTGAAATTCCAACGACTTCCGTCTGTTATCATCATAGCTCTTTTGTCGATCACGTGCTGCTTTTAGTCATTCATTGACTTGAATGATTTTGTCGATTGTTTCTTGTACTATCTCAGGTCCAGATAGTTGCTTTTTCCCAATTTCTGCCCAACAGACTGGGGTTCGACATTTTCGTCCATAAAGTGCTTCGAATGGTGCAACATTGATACTTGTGTGATAACTGTTATTATAAGAAAATTCTATTAATGGTAAGTGGTCATCCCAATTACCTCTGAAATCAATTACACAAGCTCTAATCATGTCCTCCATTGTCTGAATTGTCCTTTCACTTTGTCCGTCCGTTTGAGGATGATAAGTTGTGCTTAGATTTAACTTGGTTCCCATTGCTTTTTGGAAACTTGTCCAAAAATGAGATGTAAAACGGCTATCTCTATCAGAAACAATTGATAAAGGAATTCCATGTAATTAAACTATTTCATTTACATATAATTTAGCTAATTGTTCCATACTAAAAGTTTCCTTTATTGGTAGGAAATGAGCTGACTTAGTTAGTCTATCTACAATCACCCAGATTGTATCATTACCTTTTCGTGTTTTGGGTATTTTGATAACAAAGTCCATTGTTATCAATTCCCATTTCCACACTAGCATTTCCAACTGCTGCAATAAACCTGAGGGTTTCTGATGTTCAACTTTAACTTGTGAACAAGTTAGACATTTAGAAACACAAGATGCTATATCCTTTTTCATTCCTATCCACCAGAAATTCTTTCTTAAATCCTGATACATCTTATCATTTCCAGGATGCATCGTATACTTAGACTTATGGGCTTCTTCTAATATACGGTGGCGTAGGTTTCCTAGTTTAGGTATCCATATTCTTTTCTTATGGAATCTCCAAATTCCATCTGTTCCTTGTTCTAATTCCTTAATCATTCCTTTCAATATCTCAGTATCATCCTTGATTATTGATTCTTGTGCCTTTCTAATCTGTTCATTTAAATCTACCTGCAGGTTTAACTTAAGAGAACGCACTCTTTTTGGTTTTTCGTAATATTTTCGACTTAAAGCATCAGCTACTACATTTGCCTTTCCTGCATGGTACTGGATATTGCAATCATAATCACTAAGTATCTCCATCCAGCGTCTTTGTTTCATATTCAACTCCTTTTGCCCGAAAACATACCTTAAACTCTTATGATTAATCAAAATAGTAAACTTACTACCGTAAAGACAATGTCTCCAAATTTTAAGGGCAAAAATTATAGCTCCTAATTCTAAATCATGGGTTGAATAATTCTCTTCATGATTCTTAAGTTTTCTAGATGCATAAGCTATAACCTTTTGACGTTGCATCAATACACATCCATAACCTAACTTAGAAGCGTCACAATAGACTGTAAAGTCTTCAGTTCCTTCTGGTAACGCTAGTATGGGTGCATTGGTTAACCTTTGCTTAAGAATTCTAAAGGTTTCTTCTTGTTTTGGTCCCCATTCAAGCTTAACAGATTTACAGGTTAGCTTAGTTAAGGGAATGGCTATTCTAGAAAAATCTCGAATAAATCTTCTATAATAACCAGCCAATCTTAAGAAACTTCTAACCTCAGTTGGTGATTCAGGGGTTTTCCATTTGGTAATCGCCTCGATCTTGGTGGGATCCACATGAATTCCTCCATGATTAACTAAGTGTCCAAGAAACTGTACCTTTTCTAACCAAAACTCGCACTTTGAAAACTTTGCATAAAGCTTTTCTTTTCTCAATAAACTTAGAAGTGCGTGCAAATGCTTTGTATGTTCCTCTTTACTCTTAGAGTAAATGAGAATATCATCTATAAAGACAATTATGAATTTATCCAAATATGGCTTACATATTCGGTTCATCATGTCCATAAATGCAGCTGGGGCATTGGTTAAACCAAATGGCATGACAGTAAATTCATAATGGCCATACCTCATTCTAAATGCGGTCTTAGGAATGTCCTCTTCCTGTACCTTTAATTGATGATATCCTGACCATAAATCGATTTTGGAGAAAAATCGAGCTCCTTGTAATTGATCGAACATATCATCAATTCTTGGTAGTGGATACCGATTTTTAATCGTGGCCTTGTTCAATTCGCGGTAGTCAATGCACATACGCATTGATCCGTCTTTCTTTTTAACAAAAAAAATCGGTGCTCCCTATGGCGATGAACTTGGCTGTATAAATCTTTTCTCCAACAATTCGTCAAACTGTTTATTTAGTTCCTGCATTTTTGCGGGTGCCAAACGGTAGGGTGCTATGGCAATTGGTGATGTTCCTGGTAGCAGGTGGATTCTGAATTCAACTTCCCTGTCTGGCGGTAGTCCTGGTAATTCTTCTGGAAACACATCTGAAAACTGGGATACTACAGGAATATCTTTCAGTTCTTTTCCTTTGGTGTTAGTGATTATGGAAATCAAATACTCTAATGATCATTTTCTTATATAACTTGTTGTTTTCATCACAGAGATGAATTTCGTGGATCTAGACGGCTTATTTCCTTTAATTGTGATCTTTTCACCCCTTGGTGAATTTACTTGGATTGACTTTTGATCACATAGAATACTGGCTTTATTGGCTATTAACCAATCCATTCCTAATACAACATCAAATCCTGCCAGATTCATTGGATAGAGGTTTGCAATAAACTTTTGATTTAAAAATTCTATTCTTGCTCCCTGCAAGATTTCAGAAATCTTAATGGTTTCTCCATTTGTTGTCTCTACTAGGCACTCTTGTGGGAGTTTAGTTAATGGTTGATTAAGAAGTTTACAAAATGCAGTATTAATAAAACTTTGGTTCGTACCAGAGTCAAATAATACTTTAGCAAAAACATCATTAACTAAAAACGTACCGGCTATCACGTCCGGAATCATCTTAGCTTCTTTTGCGGTCAGAACAAATGCCCTAGCATTTTTAGTGTTTTTGTTGTTCATGGATGGAGCTAGTTTCGAACAGTTTGGATTGATGTAGCCTTGTTCTCCACAGTTGTAACATATATCCTGTTGTTAGGTTTCTTCCTGCAGTCTTCTTCCTTGTGTCCAGATATTTTGCAGAAGTTACAGTAGATGGAGCATCTTCCAGAATGCTTCCTTTTGCAATACTTGCAGTAAGGTGCAGAAGTAGAACCTACATTCTTCCCACGGTTGGAGTTTCCAGAGCGAAATTCTTGGGTAAGCCTTTGAGCTAGGCTCTTCCTTTGATCCTCTTCTCATGTACGAACTAATTCATCTGTCAAAGTATTTGCTAGTTCTACAGCTTCTTCTATAGTTTGAGGTCTAGCTGCCTTGACTACATGCCTAATCTCACTGATTAATCCCCAGATGTAACAGGAGATTAATACTGGTTCAGGTGATGCAAGAGTTGACACTATTCTAGCATATTCAAAGAATAAAGTAGTGTACCCTTTACTGTCCACTCCAGTCATCCTATGGTTTAGGAACTTATTTGCTATTTGTTCCTTTTCATTAGGAGGGCATAATTTTCTTTCCACCAGGTTCTTAAATTCCTCCCATTACATATTGTAAACCCTGTCACTTCCTCTAGACTGAAGGATAGTGTTCCACCATTCTAAGGCTGAGTTTTTAAACAGATTGGACGCAAACATTATCTTATCCTCTTCCGCACAATTGCTTATTTTTAAGACAGCCTCAGTCTTTTCTATTCAGCGTAGAGCTGCAACGGCCCCTTCATTGCCCGAGAATTCCATTGGTTTACAAGACCAGAACTCTTTATAAGAACAACCATAAGACATGGTTCTTCTTCTTTTGAGAATAGGCACTTGAAGTATGGGTCCATTGTGCACACTGTGACTAGGTTCTGTATGGGTTCGTTTACTTCTAATACCACTTTTATCATTATTTTCTGCATCTCTAACATTTTGGATAATAGCTGGCATAGCATCTCTAATTCCTTGAGTTACAAGGTGTCGAATTTCACTATTATTCATTTGATTTTCATTATTCTGGTTTTCTGGATTTGTTGCGTCGGCCATTTGGATTTTAAACAATTGCCAAGTATTAATATCACAGGATAATATCTAATTCAAACAATCAAATGGCAAGCATGTTGATCAAAATCGTCGAGCATTGCGACTTACTCTATTTTATAGTATGCATCTATAATTATTACAATACAACTGGAATAAAAATACAATGCTAGTATGCATCACTAACCACGAGGTGGTCTATACTATAACATATATATTATCATATATTTTTTTTTTCAAACATACACACATATTATATATATATATATATATATATATATATATATATATATATATATATATATATATATATATATTATTAATGATAGGGGTTCATCCAAAAATCCATATTACGCTCGTCGTATTTCCAGACGAGTCGTTCCCCTATTTGTCTCATCCTTTCGCTCTCTTCTAAAATCTCCTCACCAAAGGTTCGGAGTTCTTGCACATTCTCAATGCTCATTGGGGGTGCGGGTGCTGGTACTAGATCCGGGTACTGTGGCATGGGTTCTTCCTGAGGATATGAATTCTCTAGGATTTCCCTAATGTATTCATCATTATCATAATAGGGATCTAGAGGGTCCAGACCTGGGTAAGCTGCTAAGTTTGGCATGGGTTCCTCTGATATTGGGTAGCGTTGCTGATAATCCCTAT
Source organism: Helianthus tuberosus (assembly GCA_030545235.1). NCBI lineage: Eukaryota > Viridiplantae > Streptophyta > Magnoliopsida > Asterales > Asteraceae > Helianthus > Helianthus tuberosus. Next base: position 61,685,649 of record CM060393.1, read on the forward strand.
GATCGTCAAACCACGGGTCGTAGTCTGGGTCTAAGGGATTAGGTGCTGGTATTCTAGGTATCTCATCTGGGTTGAAATCAGGCATTGGGATTTGATTTTCTGGATTGTTTTCAATTTCCATTGGCTAGGTGGGAAACAGGGGTAAGGGCTGGGGTGCTATAAGTTGCTCCAGGTTAGGGTCTGCAGCTGTGGTTGCTAGGATATAAAAATTTGCTAAACTCTTATTGAGCATATCCTGGGTGTGAGCATCTGTTTCTCTCTTGGCGGCTGCTACAACACGCTGTTGTTGTAACTTTTTCATTCTCTTCCTACGTTCATGTGCTCCCATACTGAATCATCCTCTCTTTTTAGGAGGAAATAGCTCTTTAGACTGAGCCTTAAACACGAATATCCCATCTTCATGGTCAGCTGAATACCCTGAGAGGGCAGGCTGTGAAGAGGTGCCTTCGCTCCTAGGTGAGCTAGACAACTGACGGTAGGCGTCGGAAGGTCCTTGTCGCTCATACTGTAAACTAACAAATAGTCAAATAACACACAACAATAAAATACAGATATGCACGTAATTTTGCAATCAATTTCCTAACATTTTAAATAATATCTTGGTGTCAGCAGAACACTTCTATGGCTGAATCAGTGGCTTAGCTCTGATATCACCTTTTGTCGCAACCCCCGCCCCCTAATTACTCGGGAACAGGAGGCTGCGAGAATCAGTATTGTTGGTATCGGTGTTTATCAATTTGGCAGCGGAAATTACATCAGGATCGTAGTTAGGAAATATTTTATCAGAGTAAAACACCACAATTTATATTAATAAATTTATTGGGATAAAACCCAAGTTTTCATTACAAACTGATTTATAGGGATGGACCCTATTTTATTGAAATAAACCATCTTCTTTATTTAGGTAACTTCTATAGCCACTTTTCCAAGCCTTCAGTGCTGTCCAACTGGCTTCTATTTGGCTTTCACATTTTGTTACCTGAAACGCGTTTAAAACATTTTGTCAGTGGGAAATACTGGTGAGTGAATCCCAGTTTAATTAAGAAGAGTTTTATCTTTTAACAGTATTGAGAGCGATTACAATGTTTATATCTACACAATTACTCATTCAGTACTGTCAATCCTGACTGGTGGGTCATATTAAACATTGGCTAACTCTTTGTCCAATGGTAACGTGTTCCACATTTTGTATACAAAACCCCAACATACCGGCAGTAATTGAAGAATTACAAAGACTCAATCACTGCTAATTATAATTTAAATAAATAAAGGTTTTGTAAAATAGTTGCAAAAAGGTTTACAAAAAGGAGATTACTCACATTGTTGTCTTAGGGTTTTCTTTAAGGATTTCCTGGTGATTATCTATAAATTACAAAAATGCACACGCGTTAGTATAATAACCCAATATTTATATTAGCAATACCCTCCCTGAGACGACATTCCAACGACTACGTCGGGCAGAACCACGACAGTTGTTACGGAACCCTGGATCAATCGGGCAGCGTATCTAATACGTATCCGGGGTTATGATACTTACAACGAGGCAAGGCTTCGCTAATTAGGGGGTATACTACCCGAATATTACTTCAATTATACAGAATTTCGAGAGAGAGAAATATTGTGAGCGAGTTCGAATGATCAGCCGATGCCCTCTATATATAGGGCCTGATTCGAGCTTCATCGCGCCCCGCGAAGACCACACCAAGGTCTTACGCGGCCCGCGGCCTAGGGTGGTAGGGCGTAGGCTTGCTGATTCGCCAAATGTAGACCTGACACGAGCCTGCCACGTGGCAGCTCAGGGTGTCGTTGTGTGGCAAGGCTGTCGCGCCCCGCGAGCGAGGTTAAAAATCTTGTTTTTATTTAATTTTTAATGATATAAGGGTGTTTGGGCTCGGTTTTCGCATACGGGGTATGTTTTAATACATATAAGGACACTTTAAATATATCAGGGTGTCGAAAATTATTTAGGAGGGTTGTTATAATTGCCGCTAATTTGGTGTTGATTTTGGGCAACCACAGTTGCAACATCCCTAAATGGGTGGAAATTTACACCGACTTCACATTTGAACCTTCAAGAATCGGTTTTTGAGGAAGAAAACCTTGACTATTCGACTCAGGAGATGGAAATTCAGACAACTTGAGTATGTAAGATAGATCAGGAGGTTTATTTTGAGGATTTCCCTCAAAATTAGATGGATTCATGGACAAATTTTGGGGATGATGACTGAAAAAAGAGAAAGCATCGAGGGCAAAGAGAGGGTGTGGTGGTAGGAGGTGGTGGGGTAATGGTGGAGGTGATGATAGGGGGTAGGTTATAAAATGAAATTTTTTTTATTTTGAATTAGATTTAAAAAAAAAAACATATCTTTTACACATCACCACGCCATGTCAGCAAAAAATTGCCACATCAGCAAAAACACTAACTTGGTTAGTGTTTGGTTAACGACAGGGTGACAGGACAACCGAAGTGTTAAGTTGGGGGTGGCGGGCGTCAAAGAGATGGTTGGGGGGTGGCAGCAACCAATATCCAGTAGTCGGGGTTGATAAAATCTAATAACCCTTTTTATATCATGCAGAATTTATACATATATAGGGTGGAGTTCGGCTACAAAGTCTATATTTCCTACAAAGTGTACAAAGTCATAAAACACCACAATTTCAGCCATAAAACACACTCAAAACCCACAAATAAAATAGTGAAGATCACTAAAACACAATATCCAAACCCTAACAGTCCTTAAAAACTTCAAACACATCATTGTACAACTATGAATATAAAACACAACATGATAATCAACATAAAACAAACTAATGTTAGTCATTCAATAATCAAAACTTATCATCCAAAACACAACACAAAACCCACAAATACGGTGTTTTAGTAATCTCCACTGTGTTATTTGTTGGTTTTGAATGTGTTTTATGGTTGATATTATGGTGTTTTACAACATTTTACACTTTGTAGGAAAAATTGACTTTGTAGCCAACTCCCGCCATATATATATATATATGGTGTTTTACAACTTTTTACACTTTGTAGCTAACTCCCGCCATATATATATATATATATATATATATATATATATGGAGAGGATAAATTGAAAACCCCCTTGAGTTAAAGAAACCTAGAAAACTCAATATCAATCATTGATTAATCAGGGATGAGATCATATTTGGTGTGCCATCTTTGTTACTTTTAAATATAATAATAATAAGAGGTACAAAAAGGGTAGTGTTGGAAATGTAACAAATTTTTCTCTCCTGACACAACTGTAACATTTGTCTCCTCTGACATTAAAGTTAACATGTCTACTTTCATCTGTCCTATCTCTGTAGTTTTTATCTTTTTTGTTTCATATCTCACAGCAAAAACATTACATAAAAGTGTAACACGTTTTCTCTTCTTTCTCCTCCGACACAAAGTATTACATTACATCACACTGTTACAAAAATCGTCTTCCTACTAAAAAATGTTAAATGTCAACGTACATTAGAAAAAAATATGTTACATGTATTATCTATTTCTGCTTTTTCAGAATTTTTAAATATGTAACTAACAAAACATATTAGAATTGTTACATTGCTAAAACCCAGTTACGTTGGATTATGTAAAGATGTTACACAAAAGTTGTAACATAACCATGACCAATTTACTTTCTATAACATAAAAATGTTACATTGTTAAGACCCAATTGTTACACTCATATGAATCCCACTGACTTTTGTAAAATAGCACATTTGTTTCATGTAACAAAATTCACTCTATTTTTATTATACAAAACCCACCTTATTATTTTTTGTAACAACAAAACTCACTCTGTTTCATGATTATATCAAGAAAAAACTACAAATAATAACATTAAACAAGAAAGTAACTTCGATTTTAATCCAATAAACAAGAACTTAAATCAAATTGTTTCGATTGGTTCAGATCTAAAACAAATTTTACACAAAAAATTGATACACTCAATAATAATAAAAAAACAACAAATCCATAAAACAAGAACTTAAAAACCTTAATCTCCTTGAACAAAAAAAAAAATGGAGATCGACAAAACACAACAAAAATGCAGACTAAAAAAGTGCAGATTTGCAAACAAAGCTGAAAAACAAACATACTTATTCACCTTCTTGAACAAAAATTTGCAACAAAAACCTTCACCCTCCTAAAAAAACGTAAAAATGTGTAATTTCACCGGATCTTTTCTTGATTTGAACAAAAACCTTCAGCCTTCTCTTCGATACCTTCTTCATCATCTTCTTTATGTACGATTTTCTTCAAATTAAACCAAAGAGGATCCGTCTTCACGGGGTTTGAAAGAAACATGACGGATCTAGATCTAGATGACGGGTCCAGGTCTAGATCTTGACGGGTTAGAAAGATACATGATGGATCCAGATCTAGATAACAGGTCTAGATCCAGATCTAGATGACGTCTACATGGATCTGATGCTCATCAGTTTCTCCGATTTAATTTGTGATCTTGTTTTATTTTTATTTGAACAAGAGAGAGATAGGGAAAAGTGTGTTGAAGATGAAGGAGATAAGGAGCAAGTGTGTTGATAAAAATATGTTAAAAAAGGAGTAGATAGTTGACATGTTCTATCATCTGAAAATGTACACCAGCAAAAGCAAAAGTATGTCCACTGTGAAATACCAAAGCTACCATTTTCTACAAGCTCTAGAACTGATGCTTTTTTTTTTTTTTGACGTGGCACTCTCCTATCCACACACACACACACACACACACACACACACACATATATATATATAGGGGAAGGTTTAAATGGAACACTAAATATTGTGAGAACCGTGAGAACGAATTAAAAAACCAAGAGAACTTGGTAAAAAAACAATTCCATTTCAAAATTTCTTTTTACACTTATCATTATTATTCAAATAAAATGTTAGAAATTTAATTTACACGTTTAAATTTACGTGAATTCGTAAATAAAGAAAATTTACACATGTGTAAGCTTGCCATTTACACATGTGTAAATTTATTATTTTTACACAGGTAAAAAATCTAATAAGATTGGTTTTTAGAGAAGAAATGAATTATTTGATGTTATAAATTCTCTTTTTGATGTTGTATCTTAATTACAATGAAGTTTGTATTAAAAAAATTGGTTTTAATTGGTTTTTTCTCCCCTATGTTGTTTTGGTCAAAAATTATCGAAGCAATTTAGTGATCAAATTAGTTTGTGAGGTAGTGTGCTGATAATGCTTGCAAAAAATATGTTGAGCTGATTGTATATAAAAACAGTTTCAGGATATAGCTCGAGGATATCAAGCTAAACCGATAATCAAACAATGAGCTGTAAAAGTAAAAATGGACACAGGATATACGAGCAAAGCCCTTGATCAATCTAGATCTCCGGCATAAAACCTCGGGAGCTGACAATCGTCGGCTGCCTTGTTCTTCTTATTGCTTGAATAACCAGGATACAGTGCAGGATAATGCTCAGATCGCTACTAAGTGTAACAATGAATGCAAGTAGTGAGTGTTAATGTGTGATTGCTAGAAAGAAATGTGTACGAGTTATAGAGCTCGAAGTGAAGTGAGTGTCCTACGACTTGGCCATCTGTTTATATAGTTACAATAATAAACTAACTATCCTAAAAATCCGGGATACTTCCGCATATTCCCTCTTGATCGTTGAAGACCAATTCTTCCGGCTTCAACGTCTATTTCCCAACAATATTGAGCGAGTCTCTAGGGGAATGAGTCCTTGTGAACGTTATGATCCTGCAGCCATAACCTACAAGCAAATTATCAGTAACTGCCAGGATACTACCTCAGGATGTTACCAATATCCTGGTCCGGTATCCTGATCATAAACAGCTAACATAAAATCAAGGACATAGTATCAGTAACTGCCAGGATACTACCTCAGGGTTTGCAGAGTTTTCTTAAAAAGATAGAGTTTTCCATATAACCCACCATCTTTTCATATAGTTTTATTGCTCCATATTTGCATGAAAATACAATACATGAATAGTCATTCGACGAAAAATCCTTTATTCAAATAAAGGATTTCCTATCAGGAATAAGCATATAAATCCAATCACTAGGATTATTAACTAATAAGGAGTGTGAGTATTGAAAAAAAGATTTGTTCTCTCCACGAACCTACGAACAATTTTTTCGTAAAATCTCGTCTAATAACTAATAATATAATAAGTTAAGTTTCTATTACAATACGAATAGATAACAAAAAGGACAATATATAGGATGGGTAGAAAGAGTTGTGATACCTATCTCGATCCAGGGAAACTACAGGATCTAAAAGAATATCCCAATCCTAAGGATCCATAGGATTAATTGTGGATCCAACACAAAAATAGAAAGATTTGAGTTGTTTAGTCTTCGAATTTTTATTTGAAATTTTCTATATCTATATAAGTATGTATCTATCTAAAATAGATGCATGTTGGATTCGGCTCAATCCTTTTAGTAAAAGATTGGGCCGAGTTTCATTGAAATTCAATTAAGAGAACGCACGTTATCTCTTCTTATCTTTATCCTTATCCGTATCCAAAGTATCCATTGCCTGGAACTCAAATTTGATCTCCTTCCATACTTCACAAGCAGCAGCTAGTTTAGGACTCCATTCGGTAGCCTCACAGATAATTTCATTACCCTCAGTAGCAAGATTGCGTCCCTCATTACGAGCTTATACACATGCTTCTAGAGCTACTCGTTTAGCTACGGCACCAGGTGCATTACCCCAAGGGTGCCCTAAAGTTCCTCCACCAAACTGTAGTACGGAATCATCCCCAAAGATCTCGGTTAGAGCAGGCATATGCCAAACGTGAATACCCCCCGAAGCTACAGGCAAAACACCTGGTAGAGAGACCCAATCTTGGGTGAAATAAATACCGCGACTTCTATCTTTTTCAATAAAATCATCACGCAGTAAATCAACAAAGCCCAAAGTGATTTCTCTTTCCCCTTCAAGTTTACCTATTACGGTACCGGAATGAATGTGATCTCCACCGGACATACGTAACGCTTTAGCTTGTACATGGAAGTGCATACCATGATTCTTCTGTCTATCAATAACCGCATGCATTGCGCGGTGGATGTGAAGAAGTAGACCATTATCTCAGCAATACTGAGACAAGCTAGTATTTGCAGTGAATCCACCTGTTAGGTAGTCATGCATTACGATAGGAACTCCCAATTCTCTGGTAAATACAACCCTTTTCATCATATCTTCGCAATTACCCGCAGTAGCATTCAAGTAATGCCCTTTGATTTCACCTGTTTCAGGTTGTGCTTTATAAATAGCTTCGGCACAAAATAAGAAACGGTCTCTCCAACGCATAAATGGTTGGGAGTTCGCGTTCTCATCATCTTTAGTAAAATCAAGGCCACCACGAAGACATTCATAACAAGCTCTACCGTAGTTTTTAGCGAAGAACCCCAATTTCGGTTTAATAGTACATCCCAATAGGGGACGACCATACTTGTTCAATTTATCTCTTTCAACTTGGATACCGTGAGGTGGACCGTCGAAAGTTTTAACATACGCAGTCGAGATTCGCAAATCTTCCAGACGTAGAGCACGCAGGGCATTGAACCCAAATACATTACCTACAATGGAAGTAAACATGTTTTCATATAGTTTTATTGCTCCATATTTGCATGAAAATATGGAGAAATAAAACTATATGAAAACTCTATCTTTTTAAGAAAACTAGGGATGGGTTATATGGAAAACTCTATCTTTTTAAGAAAACTCTGCAAACCCAATATCATCCATTGATTATCTTTCATCTAACTTGATCAATGGCTCTCTTAATTTGGGTAAGAATTAGATTTAAAAGAAATGTTATAATACACATTAGTACAACTGGAAGGGCATTTTCGGTAGTGCAAAATGTCCTCTGTTGAACTTTGGAAAACCAAATCCCTGCCATGCAGTAGACGTCTAATCAAAACTTCAAAGCATTTCAAACACAGTTCGTCTTTATCTTTCCCACTCGATACTGACTGTTCATATTTCTCTTTCGCCAAACAACATCACTCGGTACTTTCTAACCCTAAAACAGAAGCAGATAGGGGAGATCGTGGAGAATGAGGAAATCGTTCATAATCTTGTCGTCTTCGGTTAAACTGAAACGATTAAGGAAGATGAAGAGTTCAAGTAAAAGGTTAGTTCTTGTAATCGGACCTGTAAAAGGGGGTTTTGTTCAATCAATTTCCCCAAAAATGGCAACTGATTTTGTTTTGTTTTCTATATATAGCACGACGAGTCCTATATTAGGGCGGAAAAGGTCTGAAAGCCGTAGGGTTGTTATTATCTCCGATGGTTCCAAGGAAGGTCCTTCCAATCAACAATATGACTTCGGTCCGACCCAAAGGGCGTTAGGTTAGTATTGATGTGTGTAAGAAGCGTGAACACAGTTGAAGGTGATGTATATATGTATAGTGTGTTGGATTAGTCCATGTTCATAACATACTTTTGTTGGCTGCGTTGCAGTGTATGATAATACTGATAGTGGGTCACCAGGCCCTGGGAAACGACGGAAAACCGTTAAAGGTTAACCAGTAAAATTGTGTATAGTTTGTATCGTTTCTGGGTGAAGTAACCGTTTTTGTTGCTAATTTCTCAGGGCGTAAAGAAGCTTATGTGGAAGGCAAAGAGGGACAGACCAAAGATCATAAAGGTAAGTGCCTTTGGTTACAATATTTGGTATTTGCGTATCAAAGTGAACTTGACTAACATGTGTTAAATGGCAGGGAAAAAAATCATTGTCGTGGATAGTTCTGGCTGTGTAACTAAAAGAAACCGGGGTTAGTTAAATATTATTGGCTTTGATTTGTTTGTTTGTCAAATAATTAATGGTCTGAGTTTGAAGTTTGCCTAACATGTGTTAATTGGCAGGGAAAAAAACCATCGCGGAGGATATTTCTGGCAATGGAATGCAAAGAAACCGTGGTTAGTTAATTTTTATTGACTTTCATTTGTTTGATGTTCAATTGATTAATGGTTGGATGTTTGATCGTATAAATGTAATGTTGCCGTTTGTGTTAGACAGATTTGTCATAAATGGTTGTAAAGTAGACTAATTTTTTTGGTTGTTTTGGTTGCGTATAAAACGTTATACCAGTACGTAGGGCAGATGTAACAGCTACATCAAGCAGGAGAACGTTACGGACAGGGAAGAAGAAAGTTTCAGAGGAGAGTGTGAAAGGTGAAGCACGGAAGCAAAAGGAAGTTGGTAACAAACAGGAAAAAGTTCCCAAAGCCCGTAAGCGAGCCAAGAAGGATGAATTTCCGGGAATAAGGACGAGATTCGCACCACTACAATTTTATAAGTGTGTACGAGCATTGACAGACCAACAACGTGAGGCGGTCAGGGAAATGGGCTTTGGTCGTTTACTTACTTTCAGCGTTGATGGGTTACCAGCTAAGTTAGGTTATTTTGTTGTCGACAATTTTAATCCCGATAAGATGGTGATATGTACGCCTGCTGGTAATATCAAGGTAAACAGGAAAGTGATACATCAGTTATTAGGGATTCCGACCGGTGGGAAAAAGTTTAGTTCGATTGATAAGCTGCCCATCTTGGTTGATGCCATTGCGGATTGGAGGGCGAGATACCCGGGTGTACATGTACCTCCAACAAAGATGGTGAAAATGATTGATGAGTCAGACGGCGAAGACAGTTTTGATTTACTATGGATTTTGTAATGTGTTTTGTGGCAGTGCTGGTTGACTGTCATAAACAAAGTTGTTTACGGGAAGAAATCTTAGAGTATCTAGATGACGAAATGGATTTTGCAAAGGTAGATTGGTGTGACCTGGTGGTAGATAAGTTGAAAACTTGCAAAGATACCTGGGATCGGCTTGACCCACAAAGCATCTTCGTTGGGCCTCTCACGATTCTGATAGTAAGTGGTATTTATTTATTTGGGAGAAGTAACATGTGTTAATATACTGGCTTGTTTTCGGACTGAACTGATTGTTGTTTCTTGTAGCTGTTGTACGTTGATAGCATTGAGTGCACAGGGATGAAGGTTGACAAGGCGGTGTGTCCTTAGGCTTTCTGGAACTTGAAGAGATTGCGAGAGAGAAAGAGGCTGGAGATACTTGCTGGTGGGTTTGGTCTGGGACGGTTTAAAGGGTTAACACTTCCAAGTAACTATAACGTGGAACACTGGGCAAGTAAGGAGGTATAGTTATATGCACTAACATGTGTTTTTTACAATTAGTATATAATTTTGGTATGTAACTGTTGAAAAAAAATTGAAACAGGAGAGGCTGTTGATGGTACGACAGCTAATTAATGTGGCAAACAAGAACAAAATCAAAATAGAGGGTATGTTAGAATCTATGTGTGTGGAGAGCCCTGATGACGAGGAAGTACAAACGTTGAAGGCAATGTATGAAAGTTTGTTTGAACAGAAAGCTTATGCAAGTACACATCACGATAAAGCGGTAGATTTATCGTCGCACCGTATCAATGAGGTGTTGGAAGATTTGAAAAATGATGAAAGTAGTCACAATAACGAGGGAGAGAACGCTGGTTAGTCACTGTTATTCTTTGTAATATTGAGTTTATTAATGTGGCCAGCATTTACTGATGTGCAACGTTTTCGTAGGGAATGGCGTGGATGACGAATGCTCGGATGGTTCGCCAATAGCTAGTTTGTACAGGAAGTCACTTAATCGGCTTAACGAAAGGATCAGTAAAAGGAGATTGAAAGAAGTAGGATCTTCATCCATAGACTTTGATGCCCTGGAAGGTGCGAAGATTAAGTATATTTCTGAAATGTATACTGTAACACATATTAATGTGTTACCGATCGTATTGATTAACATCTGTTGTGGTTGCAGCTGATGTTGCAGGGAAATCAAGCGTACCTGATGATGGAAAAGAGTATGCTGAAACGATGCAAGATGGTGGGAAGTCGTTACAGGTGAGGAGATCTGCTCGACAGGAGAACTTAAAGGATGTTCATGAGAAAGAAGAAGGCTGTGTGACCCCAAAAAGGCGTAAGACAAATATAAAGTTTGATGGGCCAAACACGGATGGTGGTAACGAAACAGGTAAAGTGTTACATGTGTTACCAGTTTCAGTGTACGTTTACAGTTAAGTGTATAGATGGCAGCCTAGGAAGAAAACATAAGTACACATTGATGGTGATGCGTTGTTTATTGCTCGAGAAAGTTTATGTCCCTGTAATATGCACACGGGTCTGAAATGTATACTGTAACACATGTTAATGTGTTACCGATCGTATTGATTAACATCTGTTGTTGTTGCAACTGATGTTGCGGGGCAATCAAGCGTACCTGATGATGGAAAAGAGTATGCTGAAACGCTGCAAGATGGTGGGAAGTTGTTGCAGGTGAGGAGATCTCCTCGACTGAAGAACTTAAAGGATGTTCCTGAAAAAGAAGTAGGTTGTGTGACCCCAAAAAGGCGTAAGACAAATATAAAGTTTGATGGGCCAAACACGGATGGTGGTAACGAAACAGGTAAAGTGTTACATGTGTTACCAGTTTCATTGTACGTTTACAGTTAAGTGTATATAGATGGCAGCCTACGAAGAAAACATAAGTAAACATTGATGGTGACCCGTTGTTTATTGCTCGACAAAGTTTATGTCCCTGTAATATGCGTACGTGTCTGAACACATTTAATATTAATGTGATGTTATAGGGAGCAACGAGACTGAGAAGCAACACGACGAAAGTAAAGGGGGGTGTAGTGAAGTTGGGGACGAAGCAATTGAAGGCGTCAACGGTGATAAGATTGTTCATGAGGCTGGTAATTCAACTGGAGGTGACTGTAGTATGGGTGGGGCGGAACATATTGAAGGACAATGGAGCGGGGATAAAAGTGATGTTGAACAAGTCCATAAGTCGTTGGGTTTAATGCGTGCGATACTGCGTTTTAAGGCAGCAGCGGTCCAGGGTGTACCTGGTAGTGCTTCGTACCATTTCAGATTATTTGTTTTTTATAGTGTGCTTTAATAGTTTATTCTGTTTTAACATGTGTCATGTTGCTTTGACATTTGCCGGTGGCTCTAGCGTGCAGTTGGTTGGTCAAGACGCATATAGTGTGGAGGCAGCAGAACATGTACCTCCACCTGTCAATAATGTGGATGAGAAGGACGATGATCAGCAGATCACCGATTTAGAAGCGACTGACGCAAAGAAGGATAAATTTCTGAACCGGGGTTTAGCTGTGCTGAAGAGGTAGCCAAAATTGCTTAGATGGATGTTAAGCTTACTGACCAGGTTGAAGGGAATGACAATGAAGGCAATCTTCAGAAACCATTTTATTTGTAGGGTCGTAAAAACTCTAGACGCACCATGTTTAGCCATGTCTAATTTATTCGAGAATGTTTATGCAGCTTCAAATAGTAAGACTGAGCATGACGTTGTGGATGCAACTGTTGCAAGTAAGGAAGAATGTGGTGGCGTCGTGTTTGCCTCTGTGGAAGGTGATGTTATCGATAAGGATGAACAGGTGGTTTTGGATGGCAAAGGCAAGGCGGCTGTAGAGAAGTGTCACCGTGATTGTAACGGTAAATTTTTTATGCAGCTTCAAATAGTAACCTATGCATGAGATGTGATAAGAATGTTTTATGCAGCTTCAAATAGTAAGACTGAGCATGACGTTGTAGATTCAACTGTCGTAAATAAGGAAGAGTGTGGTGGCATGGTGGTTGGCTCTGTGGAAGGAGATGTTTTTGATAAAGCTGAGGAGGTGGTTATGGATGGTAAAGGCAAAGCGGCGGAAGAGGAGTGGCAGCCGGATTGTAACGGTAAAGCTTTTCATTCTATAACATGTGTTAAATAGTTCCCTATTAGGAACATTTAGTGGGTTAACATGTGTTAATCATACGAACAGTGGAAGGAGGCGATACGTTTATTGATGAACGTAGTTTCGATGAGCCTAATTGGAGTCTTGGAATGACACAAATTGGTGGTGAATTTGTCGAGTCACAGCAAACCGGTACGTAGGAGCATTAAAATGATTAGAATTTGCTGGTTTAGTGGGAGTCATTTAAATATACTTATTTGCATCGAACATGCAGGTTGCACAAGTGCAAAGGTGGATGAGATGGCTGGAACAGAAACAGCGCCCGAACGTTCCGGTAAGCTTTACTATTTTCGTTTACTGTGAAAGTGTTATATTGGTTACAGAGTAATGTGAATTATTTTTTTATACGTGTTTAGGCGATGTAGAGACTACCCCAAACTTGAGTATGGTGATAATGGCAGAACCGGTTAGCTCATATGACCCCGCAATTGCAATTCACAAGGGGCAAGCTGGGCTGGAATTATTTGGTGGTGATGCGAATGAGGTGGAGGACAATTTGTCGCTAGCACACCGTGTACGTATGTTAGCTAAATTGGGGGCCCAAAAAAGGAAGCTCCCTTTTAGAGAGAAAGTGGCAGCGGAACCAAATAGATCAACTTACTATATAAGGTCTGTTGACATGGGACAGCCAATCACTAAGAAGGAGGCGAATTTGTGGGATTACATATACACTGATGAATCCCCGATGCACTTGCTAAATGGGCATTGTCGTAGGAAGCGGGCAATGGAGGCAAACAAGTAAGTAGAACTACTACGGGGTTTATTGTTGTATAATAGCGTGTAAACCATGAACCCAATGTATCTAGTTAATTGGTTATTTTTTTATTTTTGCCGCAGGAATGAACAGGGTGCGTCGTCAGTTGATGATGTAGATAGCCCGATACACATGGTTGTGTAAGTACGGGGGATAGTGATAAAAAATGAGTTAAATTACAGTAACGCGTGTTAAGATGTAGAAGTTAAGTTTTTATCTGTACATATGAAACCAGGGAGTTGCTGTTTCGAAGCCCTGCCCATGTAGACGCGTCTCGGGCTATGTTCAAGAGTTTAAACGTTGGCAAGGAGGTGTCAGATGGTATTATCGACTGTTGGGCGGAGGTGCTAAACGTCCAAGAGAAACGCAAATCAATGGGGGCTTACAGTAGGCTATTCTTTGGTACTAAAGTTGTGGTGAGTGTTTTGTATCTAGACATGATTTGTGTAAATTGATGTTTTTTGTGAAAAAAGTAGTTAGGGTGTGGCGAGTTGTTATCCTTATTAATTTCTCTTTTGTGAAAGTTTCTGTGGATGTTAACAACTGAGGAAGGTGGAGTCGAGGCGCGGATGCACAAGTTTCGGGTTGGTATAAAAGGTGCGGTTAACAGCGCTGAAAAGGTTCCTGATTTGAGAAAGCACGACATTGTTTTGTTCCCGATCTTGGAGCAAAAACATTTTTACTTGCTAGTGTTTGAGTTACGGGACCCCGGAATTTATGTTTTTGATAATGACAAACTATTTCTTCCATTTCACAAACATTTTTACAACATCTGGATTAGCAACTTCGACTGGAATGTTGATTGGTTGACCAACTATTTCTTCCATTTCACACTCGTTTATTTCATTTTGAGTTGTACCCAATGGTTGCTTGGAAAGCACATTGATCTTGAAATCCCGGAGTTGGGCAACCAATTTTGACAATAAATCCTCATCGGTTCTGGCCACATCAACGCATTCAGTAACGAGGTCGAGGATTTCACTCCGAATAACGGACGGTGCGTGTGCGTTGACGCCGTATCGGCTGTAAAGTGAAAAAACCTCTTTTGGGAGGGCGTTTAAAGTGAGTGGTTTCTAGGGAACATGGCGTTTGTTTTTCCGGGGGGGGGGGGGGGGGATCAATTCATTGTGTATAGACCCCTCTCTTACAGGAGTTTTTTGACGCGTAGTTTAGCCGAGATTTTTATTGTAATATATAATAGTGTAATAAAGTAACCGTCTTTTCAGTTACTGCATGTATTTATTGTTTTGTTCAGCTTTATCAGTTCTAGGGTGATAGACCTCCCATCTTCCAAGTTTTGCGCTTTTTTAAATGGCGTTATGCAGACTAAGATAACAAAATACAATAACAGAGAAAATATAAAGCAGGAAAAATATTTTTTATTATTTTTGGCGTTTTGTAATCAATAACTTTTTGTAGTTTTTTTTTTTTGGCGTTTTGCAACTAAATAGAGAAATATAGCATTTTTTTCTGAAGAAAGAAAAAAGATTACACAGAAGAAAACTAACAAAAAAAATTAAAACTTCTCGTCAGAAGGTACTTTATCCAAGAAGTATCCATCACTTCCGTCGTCTTCTTCCTCGGAGTCTTCATCTAGACCTTCATCCATGTCATGACCTTCACTTTCATCGGCTTCTTGTTCCTGAAGATTCTGAAGCCTCCATTTGAACATGTTCTGCATTAATGCCATTTTTTAGTCCATGTCTGTGTTCAAACAAGTGGCGTTGTGCAATTCTTCCATGAACCCAAGCCCCTGCTTTGTCATTATGTTTTCAAGCAGATAGCCTTCCTGCTCTCTGTTGTCGTATATAACAGTCACCATGTCTGTTTCATCATCAAAACGCCATGATGTCATTACAGGGTCTGATTTTCCATCTGCTTTTATTGGTCCAAATTTCCTTGTTAATGTTTTCATAAGCTTATGTGTTTCATGACATTCATTATCCAAAGTGATGCCAAGAGATATGATACCCCTCTGTACCTCTTCTTCCATCTTTAAAATTGTCTTGATCGTCCTAATAACATATACCCTCATTCTGTTGTCAAAACGTAGAACGAATCGCCTGATTGCCAGAGTGTATCTCCACCAAACGATGGTTGCCATTTTTGACGTTTTGGTTAAACTTAGCGTTTTTGGTAAAAAAAAAATGTTTTTGCAGAATGATAGATTGAAGTGATTATGGAAGCGATGTTTAACGTCGTTTATATAATGATGTTTTTAGCGCGTAATTTCGGAGGAAATTTCTTCTAATAAATGTTAATAACTGAATTTCAGTTACTGTATTGTTTCCTCTTCCTGTAATCTCCAACGCGTTTTATCACTAATTTTTGGCGTTTTGTATTTAATGGCGTGTTATCATTTTTTGTTGGCGTTTTGAATTTGAGCGGTAGAAGACCATTTTACCCTTAATGAAGCGCGTCCACTTAATAGAATTGGTGTTATTTACAAAAAAAGTCACCGCGCCAATCTAGTTCATAGATTGTTTTGATCTGACGATCCATAACCGTTCTCACACTTTCCCTTGTTTTCTCTAAATCCTAACCCTAAATATATAATTCATAAATTATGCATGGTATAAAAATTACCGCTATATCACCGCTATAACCTACATATCATATAGCGGACCTTGACCGCTATTTAATTTTGGACCGCTATAACTGCATAGC
Source organism: Helianthus tuberosus (assembly GCA_030545235.1). Taxonomy (NCBI): domain Eukaryota; kingdom Viridiplantae; phylum Streptophyta; class Magnoliopsida; order Asterales; family Asteraceae; genus Helianthus; species Helianthus tuberosus. The sequence continues at coordinate 61,701,920 of CM060393.1, forward strand.
GAATAAAAACTAATTTTGTGATTAGGTTATTAATTATTGATACTTACCGTTTAAATTGCATGCTTTAAATAGCAAACTCAAGCATTGTGTTGTCATGTTTGCCTTGATACCAAAAAAACACAAGTCCATGTCGGCATGTCATGTATGTGTAATATTCGCGAGGTAAACATACGTTTACTAATGGCGCACTGGTGAAAAGTTAACATACCAGTGCTGATTCACATAAACGTTTGTTACAACCCGCAAGTGCAATGCAAATGATATCATTCACCCAGCCTTGCATTAAATTCCCTAAAATTGTGTTTTAGGTTATTTCTCAAGACATCAAGAGATGTCGAAAATTAATAACAAATGTATTTTTTTCTTGTTCAAAAGAATTGCAATTAGCTTTAAACATTTAAAAGGGAATGCAATTTCGAAATTCAAATTATATAACAAATGCATTTTCATGTGTCTCAAAAAGAACAATTAAAGATGAAAATAGTCTCTACACACTTTTGAAGAAACCAAAAACAAAACAAAGAGTATATAGAATAATATACTTAAAATCGGGCATAACGACTCACCACATAATCGGTTTCACATAAGTTCTTGTGATTTTCTTACACATCGACCAACTTTCTTCTTGAATTCGTCTCTACTCTCTCTCCATTCTTTCTGAAATCGTAATATCAAATGTCAAATTCACAAATTAAGCACTAATAATCTGCCAAAAATTAAAAAAAAAGGAATATAAATGTTACCGCAGCTTCCACATTAGCAGGGGATTCATCGTTGGGGCTAGAAAGCATTGATATAATGCTCAAGACTATGCTCTCTACCTGCAAATATCGCATTTTAAATCATCTCATGAAAAGTTCAAGCACACAACCACAAAGAGAACAGACTATAACCGATGTAAGCGAGTAGTATGATCACACTAAGTAGTGTGTGACACCTTACAGGATGGTTTCGTAAACAATTGTACAGGTGGAACAATGGCCTGAACAAAATGGGTTGGGTTCGTCAACACTTTGTTGTACATTTTTTAGTTTCATAGATAGTTAACATATTATATATGATTATAAAAACTATTACAAACGTTAGAAAACATTTTCAAAGTAAAATAACTTAAAATGTTGTGAACCTTTCAGCTTATATTTTGATAAAAATATATGCTTATAAAACAATCATATATACCGTGTGAACTGGCATCCAGCGCTCACTTGCAAGTTCGTAGCCATTAGGATCATCACCAGGCGGATGAAGAATCGATATACAGACCTTTCCATCAGGGTAAACTGTATAAACCGAACACAAACATTTATTATGAAAAACTTAATGAAATCGTAAGTGTTTGGGAATAAGAAAAACATTGAAATAAGTGACTACTATGAAAAACGATATCATATGCTCCATACTAACCGTTTGGATGCCAAATCTCTGAGGTAAATCTTACTGTCGGGGGACTGTTTGGATAATTTTGCGGGAAGGACATTATAGCATTGAAAAAGCCTCCGTCACTGAAACAACATATTAAGAAAACCAGAAGTCAGAACTCAAAAACACATTCTTAATAAAATAATCTTAAGCCAAGAGATCTTCATAGTTCATTCCTCACAGAAAATATTAACCTAAATTACACAGACCTAAAATGCCAAAGCTTCAATCTTTGAACAGAAAAAGAAACAATCAGGAACTCACGAGAATGTACAGCTTATACATATATGCAAGGTTTAAAAGTACGGAATCGTGCCTTGAGGCCTTTTTCCCTTCACCTCACGTGGCGTACGCCGTGAGGCGAACCAAGGCGGAATATAAAAATAAATATAAAACTTATACATCCTATAAAAAATAAAGGAAAAAATTACAAGTTTTGTCCTTTATCTATATACCCCTTTTCAGGCGGTGTCCTTTTCAATGAATTTTGACAGGTTTTGCCCTTTATAGGGAATTTTGTTGCAAGTTACGTCCTTTGAGCCTAACCCAGTTAAATTTTTCTATTAAATCTTATTACAAATGGGTAATTTAGTCTTTTTACTTATTAAAGGACAAAACTTGTAATTTATCCTCCACAATCACCCCACCGTCACCACATCACCCCCAATCTCAGAAGATTATCATCAGGTCCAATCTCAATTTCCTCATCTTAATCTTCAGTAGTCGATTGAAATTCCCCTGCCACCAATTCCTCCATCCACTCTCGCCGTCGTTCACGGCAGTCTCCGCCACCAGAGCAGTTAAATCCTTATCAACCGACGTAGAATCCGAAGCAGTGTTCCGATGTGTCGATTCGACCGGAATTTCGTAACTGTCGTCGATAATATACTCAAACGAACCTATTGAATACGATCTCCGGTCAGATTCAGCTGGATCTCGCCGCTGACTAACTGTTCCGATCTCAATTCGAAAACTACTACTCCTGGTTCCGGTTCCGGTCCGATCTCGGCGGCGATTTTGTTCAGAATATCGGCTTCGCTAGGGTTTACAGTCGAGCGGCAGAGAGGACACGTTAGGTTAGATTTAAGCCACGAGTCAATACATTGTGCGTGAAACGCGTGACAACATAACGGAAGCAAACGAAGCTGATTTTCACCGTCAAATTTCGATAAACAGACTGCGCAATCTCCGCCGTTGATTTTTCCGGTGAGTAGTCTATTGAAATTAAGAAAAATCGGGAAATATTGTGTCTTTTAACTGGGTTTTGTTGTTTGGAGATTTGTGTTTAGAGTTTGTGAATTATGATCTGATCGATCAGTTGAGTGAAGAAGAAGAAGAAGAAGAGGTGACGGTGGGGTGATTGTGGAGGATAAATTACAAGTTTTGTCCTTTAAATAAGTAAAAAAGACTAAATTACCCATGTGTAATAAGATTTAACAGAAAAAATTAACTGGGTTAGGGCCAAAGGACGTAACTTGCAACAAAATTCCCTATAAAGGGCAAAACCTATCAAAATTCGTTGAAAAGGACACTGCCTGAAAAGGGGTATATGGATAAAGCCATAAAGGAAAAAACTTGTAATTTTTCCAAAAATAAAATACTAACTAATTTCATCAAAAACACACATAAAAAGGACATGAAATGTTTGAAATTGACACAATAAGTCAAAAACAAACACCAAAACCTCCTGAGGCGCAGCTTTTCTTAGCGACTCGGCCCTATGAGGCGCACATACAAAATAATCCCTGAGGCGCCGCCTCAGACTCGTTTTTTGGGTGCCTCGCCTTGAGGCGCACGCCTCAGCCATTTTTTTAAACCATGCATATATGAGCAAGAAACTGGTAATATATACTTTATGGCACTTATATTTTTATACTGTATATACTTTTCGGTCCCTCCACTTTCTTTTCACTTCTATTACTAATATATATACTTTGTAAGGTTTTCCCTCATTACACCCTCCCCAGACCTTACTCTATTAGTGATATTTTACTAGGTCCGGTCGTTGTTTTGTTTGTTTGACCAAGAGGCTAGTGACCTTTTAATCTTTTAATACATAACAACTAGGTTAAAAAAGGGTGCCTGATGCGCAAGGCAGCCTCATCGCTTCAGCCTACATAAGACACATGTATTACAGGAAGCGCATCTGTGGCGTGCGCCTCATGTATTCCCCATATTCCGGGCAGCAGATTGTTGTACTTGTACACCATGCTTTTCAGGTTACACAACAACAACAACAGTACCAAGTAAATCCCACCAATAGCGGTGTCATTGGTAAGGTCTGTGAGATGTAGGCAAACCTTACCCCTATCCTAAGGATAAGAGGCTGCTTCCAGATAGACCCCCGGCTCCGCGACTCACATATGTAATTTCAATATTAAAACATAGATAAAGCTTATTTGTGTCTAAATATTGGCTAAATGATGCTAGAAACCTTTAAAAAAAATTATATAATTATTTTTGCCTCGGGTACAGTGCGCTTTCGGTTTTAGACCTTGTCACTTTTGCACGCTTCTCGCTTTTTAAAACCAAGCATAACAATAAATTACAATATGTTTATCTACAAAACCCTAAAAACCCAAAAACAAATCCATAAACATCAAACAAAAACCCTAAATCACCCAAACCAAAACACCAAACCCTAACTATCCAAAATCAAGTAGCATAACGGAGACAAAACAACACACAGATACAATATTACAACATGAAATATTCAAAAACTCACTATAATGTATCAGGAGGCCCGATTACAGTCACACTCCATTCAAACAGATTGTTTTCATCAACGAGACCCGCTGAGAATCCGTCAACAGGATTTTTACAGAGATCTATGTAAACAGAAACAAACAACGGATCATAATTGTAAGAACACACACAAATAATAATAATAATAATAAACTGGATTTGAAATTAAGAGGATGAATTGAACACCTTTGAGTTGTTTTTGAAGAAGGAGAGTTGCTTGTGATGGAGAAGCCATTGAAGAAGAAGAAGAAGAAGAAGAAGAAAAGGGATTTTAGCGTAAGCCCTTGATTGATGATGATGATGATGATGATTTATAAGCCCAACTCTTGTTGTTCGTGTTGTAACTGTATCAAACAAAATTTGGCTTCTCGAATTAAGTTGTATATTTTATATATATTTTTTTTAACTTGGTGCATAAGATTTCCGAATTTATTTTTTAAAAATATTTTATTTTGTTAAAAGATAATTAGTTTAGTTCGTAGTTAATCATCTCATAATTTGAATCATTTGATTATCCAACATGACTCATCTCTCATGACCAAAAAACCCTAACTCGATTGGTTATATAGGAATTAGGACCCAACTTGGTCAACAAGAAAACATAATTAGAGATAGATATTAATTGATAACACCCATAATTATCTAATTAGGAATCACGAACCAAAAGTAAGGGGTTGTTTGTTTACCTTTTAATGGGGCTCTTAATAGTTTAGACCTCTTGCTGGTTCAGTACTTAATGGTTCAGACTGTTTGTTTCGCGAGCAAATGTCTGAATGGTTCAGACATTTGTCTCTGAATGGTTAAGTATTACAAAGAGTTTGAATGGTTAAGACTTTTAATCTGAATTGGTTAGACATTTGCCTCTGAACGGTTAAGTATTATACTGGCTCTTAATGGTTCAGATCTCTTACTGGTTCAGCACTTAATGATTCAGACCTCTTACTGATTCAGCACTTAACTATTCAAAAGTTGTCAAAGAGCCCCTAACTCTTTTAACTAATCTCTAATATTGAACCCAAATCTATAAGCTCGGACCCGATCCATCTTGTCCACCACCCCATATGCTCATGTACGGCCCATCCGCCCATAGCCTCAGGTCATATAATTACTAATCGGCCAACACAAATATGTGTTCAACACATATTCATTCCATTAATCAGACTTCCTTATAAGTTACAAGTGAAATATCAAATATTACAACAATAGTTTAAATATTTTGTGACATCGGCTTGAATTATGGTTGAAGGGTATGGGGATATGATTCGGGTCATCAATCGCCACGTAGGACCATTAATGGATCGCTACACCACCCCCTTGCGTCATCCACCATGGTTCACGTGGATTAAACCACAGCAACCACGGACCTCCTTTTCCTTTTTCCAATATTTCATTTTCCTTTAGACAAAAATAAATTAAAACAAGGGGACAGTGGTTTGGGTCATGACTACACCCTTAATGTAGTGGTTTTGGATGACGTGGTATGAAGGGTCATGGTGGTCATGACCACATCCTATAGCCTTATAACTACATCATCTATTATAACGTTAAAGTTGAAATAGCTTGGTTTTCAATCGGATGGATTAGTTCAATCAATAATCTGATTAGACAACTTTGATGAGGGTTGAGAGAGTATTTCTTCATCAAATTGATCGTCTGGTTTTGTAAGCCAACATTGATGAGGGTTTAGAGAGTATTTCTTCATCAAATTGATCATTTGGTTTCGTAAGCCAACATAGTGGATAATGGATTTATTTCACTCAAGTGCCATCCAAATCATATAACTATATGGTGGAAACAACATAGTAGAATTTGAAAGCATATAACATCACACCAATTTAAATGCGAGCAGTGTGTGTTTGAAACTTTGAATTGAGTTTATCACTTAAAAATGATTATATTTTTTAAGAGTTAAGCATAACTATTTTTTAAGAGTTAAGCATATCTTCTTTAAACTAACTAAGCTAAAAGTTTTATAAAATAAATCAATGCTTACAAAAGGCTTCTAAGTTATATCTAAAAGATTGATGGGAAAATATTCCTCAATAAGATATTTTAAAGAAAAAAAATCAAATGGACTATGTAAAAACAGGCTAGTATGTTTGGAACTTTGGATAAATAACTTACTATTTTAAAAGGGTCAACCAGATCTTTCTCTTTTGAGGAAAGAGCTCTCCATACTAAGCTATGGCGTTATAGAAATGGTCACATATATTATTATATCTCCAATGAGTAAATTATATTTCCATCCTTTACGTGTATACTAAATTTTAGGTTTCGTCCTTAAAATAGGGTATTATCGACAATTTACCTTTAGCATCACAATGTGATTAAAATTGTTAGTCTTGTTGTACCCATAGCCGCAAAAGTTCGCAACTGACTAGGTTGATCCAACTTCTCAGAGCTACGCAACTTTTAAAGAAACCTCAGTGCCCAATCAAAGCCTCTAATCCACCCTTCAGAGCTTTTGACCATTAAAAATATGTGAGAGTTCTTTTGTACTCAACTTTGTTGTAAGACTTTTGAGTCACCTTTTAAACTTACCCTAGTTCAGAGGAGAAATTGTTTTCGAAAACAATTTGGTGCAAAATCTAATTGTGTGATATTGAGGGTTTTGCTTTCGTATTTGTATCTGCATGTTGCGTGCAAGTAGAGGTTCGTCGAACCAAAGTCAGAATTGTGGAAATTCTTATTAGCCCATCACATTTCCAGATGGCAGACACAGTCAGAATTGTGGAAATTCTCAATGTTGAGGGGAAGAGGAGTAGAGGCAACCGAAATTGACTTGGGAAGAGCGAATTAGGCAGGATTTGCTAGACTTGCACCTTTCTGAGGACATGGTCAACGATAGGAGTTCGTGGAGACGTATGATTAAGGTTAAGGACTTTTAGGAGTATGCTACGGTTTTGTATTAGTTTATCGATTTCTGACCATAGTTTTTTTCAGTGGTCTGTGAATGCTATAGCTTGCATGTGTGTCTATTTCATGCGTTATCTGAATCTACTATATGTTTTTACCATTTCTCGTGTTTGGTAGCTTAGTAAGAATATCTTCATAATTTTTATGTGGTTATATGTCTATACATGTTTTATTTGACTCTTTGGTTTGGATATGAATTTGGAGCTGGGGGTCTCACTGGAAGCTATATTCCACCCTCCTCAGACCCTACCAATAGCTTGGCTATAAGTGAGATTATATTGGGTGCGATTGATTGATTTCCGACATAGAAAATTAAATCACAAAACGCGTAAACATAATTTGAACCCTAGGCTCGCATTTTATATTTATGTCCCCAATACTAAGACGTAATTCTCTTAGGGGTGTTTGTTTTTTGTGAAAAGTTGACTTCTTATGTCTGCCCCACGCAGACCACGCGCAGACGTTTGATTCTGCAGTGTGTTTGTTTTCCCGAAGACCTTTCATTAAAAAAGGTCTGTGTGACCTCTTTTTGGTGCAGACATGGATCAAGGTCTTCTTGGGTCTGCAGACTCTCTTCTCCTCCACAAAACCCTAGCACATCTTCACCCCTTCTCCTTCATCGCATCTTCTCAACCGCCACCGCCCACCCTTCCACCGGCGGCACCCCCCACCTCCGCCACCACCTCGTCACCCTCCCACAATTCTTTCAAATGGCCGACAAAACTTGACAACAAACCTGACAACGGTCGAGACGATGACGGGGAAGTATAAGATAGAAGGTCGGGGCCGACTGTGGTTTCGGTGACGGTTCAGTGGTGGTGTTGTAGTGGCGGTATATCGGTGGTTGTGATGTTAATTTCTTCTATGATGCCTTGGTGATTGGCGTCATTTATTTGGTATGTGTGTGCAGAAATTATATATGTGGATTTAAAATGATGTGAGGATCAAATAGGAAGTTTATTTTGGCTAGGAAGTATAGGAAGCAAAAGGATTAGGACATGTGGCAAAATTTAAAATAAAGAGGAAGGGTATTTTAGTCAATCTTATCATTTTCTTCTTCCTTCTTCTTCCCAGTAATATCAAAACTCACCATTTTCAAAACCCACCATATTCAACCATTTCTTCACTTTCTATCTCAATAATCACTACATTATAGTGCGATTTTCGTCTCCAATCAATGATTCAAACACCCGATCAACGTGTTCTTCAGCTTTTTTGAAGAAAACCCAGTTTAATTTCATACAAAATCTCGTTTTTTCCGGTGATTTTGAAGATAATCACTCGATCCGTTTGATTCGATCTCTGATAAGTGTTTCAATCATTCAAATTTCGTCAATCGTTGAAGAAACCAACTTCGATCCATGTAAGAAATTCTTTAATTTCATTTTTATTATCTGGGTTTTTGATTTAGTCATTGCATGAGAAAATTTAATTTTCTGTAAATTGTCTCTGGAAAACTGCATTCATAGACAGTCTTTTGATCTCCTACTTACTAGTTCAGACAATTCACAGACAAAACTATTGTCCTGGTTCAATGCGTTTTAGAGAGAAAACACTTTCTTTGGTGTTTTTAGGCCATTGCGTTTTAGAACTAAGACATTTTTATGTGTTTTCTGACCATTGCGTTTTAGAAAAACACATTTTTGAAGTGTTTTTAGTCATTGCGTTTTAGGTAAAACACATTTTTATGTGTTTTCAGTCCATTGCGTTTTAGAGAGAACACTTTCTTTTGTTTTTTTAGGCCATTGCGTTTTAGAAAGGAGACATTTTTAAGTGTTTTCTGCCATTGCGTTTTATAAAGAAGACATTTCTTTGTGTTTTTTGTGCATTGCGTTTTAGGTAAAACACATTTTTATGTGTTTTCAGTCCATTGCGTTTTAGAAAACAGACATTTTAACTGTTTTCTGGCCATTGCGTTTTAGAAATAAGACATTTCTTTGTGTTTTTTGTGCTTTGCGTTTTAGGTAAAACACATTTTTATGTGTTTTCAGTCCATTGCGTTTTAGAAAGTACACTTTCTTTTGTGTTTTTAGGCTATTGCGTTTTAGAAATAAGACATTTATTTGTGTTTTCTGGCCATTGCGTTTTACAAATAAGACATTTCTTTGTGTTTTTTGTGCATTGCGTTTTAGAAAAATGTCATTTTTTAGGTTTTTTTTTTCATTGCGTTTTACGCAACAGGGTTTTTTCCATTGCGTTTTACGCAACTGGGTTTTAAAAAAAAATTCAAAAATATAGCAATAGTATACTCGTTTTAAAGATTAAAAAACGCTCGTTTTTTTGGTGCAATTTTTATAAAAAAAAAATAATGTCGTATGAAAGAGTTATTAACGTTTAAAAAATGGGGGGGGGAATTGGAGGAGAGAGAAACTATTGCCTTGGATTGACTAGAATGCCACTAAACAAACTCACGCGCCTCTTTTCTTCCCTTCAATTTCCCTCATTTAATCTTAGCCCTTGATTAGCTAAATGGATGGTCAAGATTACTTCCTAGTCTTCTTAGCCAAATAAACTTCATATTACCTAACCCTTTATCTCATACAACTTATATTAAAAAAAATATGGAGGTTTTGTTATTTATTTATTAATATTTAAGATAAGATGTGCATCAGATCTATTTTTTGATACTTTTAAATTTAAAAGAGACCTTTTTAGTTAATCTTTTATTATGATATTTATTGTGATAAAATGGTAGTTAGAATTTGTATAATGTTCAGCAGCTTGCAGAAGTTAAAAAACAAACAGTCTTCTTCTGGGCAAACTGCAGATGTTTGGTCCACCTTTTCTGCTGCAGATATCTGCAGATTTGGTCTGCAGACTGCAGACATTTTGCCTCTGAAAAAACAAACAGCACCGTAGTGAAAATTTCTTACAAAATTTAGATGCAACATTGATTCATGATTGAGAGCATAAATTTAATTTATTGGATGCCATAACTTTAGATCAATTATTATGCTTCTTTTCTAGTTCTATTATTAACAATGAATATTTAAGTATTTGTTACACAATTGATCCACATAAAAAGTGTTTTAGGCATCTCAACTACTTCTAACTCCCGTTTCATTTTCATAACCCAAGGTTATTCTCCTTTCTTGGAAATTCATCTTTTGAATTTTAAAATACCTAATATATTTTTTAAGAATTTTAAAATACCTATATATTTTTTTCAACAAACCATATCAAAAAGTTGTTATTAACAATATCCCTTTTATTTTTCGAAATTCCAACAAATTAGATTCAAAATAGTCCCTTGTCCACTAACCATTACTTCACAAATCACAACACCAATTTTTTGTTCGGGGACCTCCAAGGGAATAATCCTTTTGCCCTTTTTATGGTCTAAAAGTTCATTATATGAGGAACACATGCTAAGACTTTATAAAATCATATGCATCTTTGGCATGGTCCATGACAACTAAAAGGTAAAATAATGGCATAAATGTCATAATTTGGTTTATAATATTATCATTTCAGAATATATTATTGAAGGTTTAATGAAAAAAAACTATAAATCTTGTTAGTGACTTTAGCTTTATCAAGGAGATTTAGGTAATTGATATTTACTTAAGCCCAAAGAGAAATTTAAATATGAGTTTAGAGTTATAAAGTATATGATCATTTAAGATTATTCTAAGTTCAGCCATCAACGAATCCATAGATTCGGAGGGGCAACACCTCTTTGACAAAGGCTCTAAGGGTTGGACCTCCTTAGATACGGTACAAGGGCATTTCCCCAACCAAGGATCCAAGAGTGTGAGCCCTTAGTCAGCAAGCGACACCCATAGTATACGAACATTCAATTACCTTGGGTGAAAAGCCACTTAAGTTGTTTCGGACATGCAGGATTGATGAAAAACTTAAATGGAAACTAATCATTAGTTGTAGTTGATTATTAGTTGTAGTTGATTATGAATGGAGTTTCCGGCTTTCAGAAGAGTCGTTGGATATACAGATTAAAAGGAAGTTTAAAAGGTAATTTCATTGGTATTCAGGAGACGCACCAATCTGGTCTCCAGGAGGTCGTGGCTCAAAGTTTTTGGGGCAACTTCAAGATGAGGATGGAGTCGGTTGACTCTATCGGAAGGTCTGGAGGTTTATTATCGATTTGGGATCCGGATGTTCTTTTGATTGACTCTGTCTTTAAGAACCAGAGATTTTTGGTTTGCTCTGGTCTTTTTTCGGGTTCCGTGGATCGTATTAATATTATGAATCTTCATGCTCCGAACGATGAGGCTCGGCGTAGAAGTCTATGGGAAGAAATAAAAAGTCTGATGTCTCGTCTCAGTGGTTTTTGGGTTATTCTTGGAGACTTCAACGATGTGAGGGCTGATGTCGAACGAGTGAATTCTCGTTTTGACTGGGCCTCCTCGGAAGCTTTCAACGGCTTCATCTTTTATGCCGGGCTTATGGAGTACCCTATGACGGGAGGTAAATTTACTTTTATCTCAGGCCACAGCGATATTAAACTGAGTAGATTAGATAGAATCTTGGTTAATGATGATTTTCTATGCCGTTGGCCTAATGCTAAATTCCAAGTTCATAAAAGAGGTTTCTCGGATCATTGTCTGATATCCTTGTTGTGTGTTTCGGATGACTTCGGGCCGATTCCTTTTAAATTCTTTAACTCCTGGCTTGGGGACCAGAAGCTGGTGGAAATTGTTGACTGTGCTTTGAATGTTGCATCGGGCTTGGGCTCCAAGGATATGTTGTGGGCTAACACTCTTAAATTCATTAAAAAGAATATCAAAATATGGAGAGGTGAAGTCAAATACAAGGAGAACAAGGAGATAAAAATGTTGGAGAAGGCTATTGAAAACATCGAGGCTAAGGCTTGCTTAGGGCCGATATCATATGAAGAAAAAGCCAAGAGAATTGAGCTGAGGGTTAAATTAGAACATCTGGAGACATTAATTTCTAAAGATTTGCAGCAAAAAGCCCGCGTCAAGTGGCTTAAATGTGGCGATGAAAATAGTGCGTTTTTTTTTTCATAAAGCCATTATGATTAAATCAGCTAATAATAGAATTCAGGGGCTGGTTTTCCATAACAGGTTGGTCACGGATCCGGTGGAACTGAAAGAAGATATAAGACTTTGGTTTAAAAAACAATTCGCGGAGCCGATTAGACGCAGGCCGGATTTTGTAAAAAGTGGGTTGCCTTCACTTTCTGATCATTACGGGGCAGTGCTTTGTGAGTAATTCTCGGAAAAGGAGATCTTAGAGGCCATTAAAGACTGTGATGGTGGAAAAGCTCCGGGGCCGGATGGGTTCTCTTTGAAATTTTATAAAGTTTTATGGAGCAAATTCAAATCTACAATTTTGGAGGTGTTTAAAGAGTTTCATTCCACATGTATCATCAGCAGTGGTTGCAATTCTTCGTTCGTTGCACTGATCCCCAAAACCAATGTTCCCCAGGATCTATCCAACTTCCGTCTGATTTCTTTGGTTGGATCCACCTATAAAATCATTACCAAAGTCCTAGCTAACAGGCTTAGATCTGTAATTGGAGACATTTCTTCTTCGGAACAATCGGCTTTTGTTGGAGGCCGGAACATTCTTGATAGCACCCTTATTGTGAGCAAGACGGTTGCTTGGGCTAAGAAGTCAAAAACGAAGCTGCTTGTTTTTAAAGTTGATTTTGAAAAGGCGTACGATTCCATTAATTGGAAATTTCTTTTCGGAATTATGGAAAAAATGGATTTCTCTCCCATGTGGATTCCGTGGATAAAGGGCTGCCTGGTTTCTGGAATGGGATCTGTTTTGGTTAACGGGCCGCCAACGAAAGAGTTCGCGTATAAGCGAGGATTACGCCAAGGTGATCCTCTGTCTCCTTTCTTACTTATCTTAGCTATGGAAGTTGTGACTCTATTCATTAATAGGCTCTCAAATTTGGGGTTATTCAAAGGATGCCAACTTCCCAACGGGGGCCCCAATATCACTCATCTTTGCTATGCTGATGATGTAGTTTTTATTGGCTTATGGTCGGAAGAAAACATCATTACCTTGAATAGACTTCTTAGATGGCTAAACCTTGTTAGTGGGCTCAAAATAAATCGGAACAAAAGCAAAATTTTTGGTATTGGAGTGGACAATGACGAGGTGGACCGTATTGCGAGGAAAGTTAATTGCGAAGCCGGTACCTTCCCTTTCTCCTATTTAGGGATTCCGATCGGTGTAAATATGAAAAGAGCCTCCTTTTGGAAACCGGTTTTGGACATATTTTCCTCTAGGCTTTCCAAGTGGAAAGCTAGACACCTTTCGTTTGCGGGTCGGTTGACGCTTGTAAAATCGGTTCTTGGAAGCCTTCCTTCCTATTTTCTCTCGCTTTTTGCAGCTCCTAAGGGTGTTATCAAAAAACTCGAGAAAATTAGAAGGGAGTTTCTATGGGGAAAGTCGGTTAACAGAAACAAGCTTAGATGGCTGAGATGGGATTTTATTTTGAAAGCCAAGAAAGCAGGGGGTATGGGTGTCGGAAGCATTCAAAGTTTCAATTACGCTATGTTAACGAAATGGTGGTGGAGACTTAAACAGTATCCGAATCAGCTTTGGGTAAAAGTGGTGGCTGCTATTCATAGGGGTCATCTTTCTTCGAATCCTAACAATATTATTCCCCTAAAGAAGACCATCCCCGGGGTGTGGAAAGACATCGGTTCCGTGGAGGCGGCCCTTTCAAAAATCGGTATTGTTATTGGTGACAATCTGGTGGCTAATGATACCGGCTGGAAGTGGTTAAGCGATCCAAATGGTTCGTTTTCAGTTGGCCAGGTTCGAAGAGACATTGATAAGATCAGTGTAACAACCCGCACTTTTGTGCGTTGTTACTACTCGTTATACTCGTTACGCCTAGCACCAGAGATTCGGATCATAATGTAGCTATATCGCATATATCGCTATTCGAAGGAAATCGCATATTTTTGAGATACAATATCACTATATTACACTATTATCACGAACACTAACGCTCACGGAGGCATTGAGTGAGGACCTATTCTACCCTCCTCAGTGGCCGTGATGTGTCGAACGCAGACAATTAACGCTAACAAAGACTCTCGGGTGAGTGCTATAACTCCAGTCGTCGTGACGATGATGACAATACGAGTGAATGGTACCCCGTCAGTCATTGTGGCACAACTCGCAATAACGTTCACGATGACGTCGAGAGAGGACCTATACTACCCTCCTTGATGGCCGTGAAATGTCGCTTAAATCGCACACTCGAAACGGAAACCGATTGATAAATATCGAAACTTTGGAATATGGATACGTAAATACGACCCTTAGTGATATATACATATATAATAATAATATAAAATTACTATGAAAAGCGCGTACTTCTAAAACTATCAAAACTATCAAAAACGGGGAAATTCATCGCGTCAGGATAGCCATCCGGACGGATAGCAATCTGGACGGACAGCAATCCGGACGGATGGGCAATCCAGACCTGTGACTCCCTTCTCCTCTTTTTCGCCTATAAATAGCCTGCCACACCACTGTTCAAGTGATGTGACAGCTCCCACTCGACCAGACACGTTTCAAGACCCTTTTCTCTCGATTCCTCGCGGTTCCGGTAAGATTTCAACCTAGAACCTTGTACTTCTATGATCTACACTCCATTCTACATCATCCTATCTTTTAAAACTCAATTTCTAACCATGAAATCTGCTGATTTGAGGCGTTTTGAGGTGATGTCACCAAGAGTTCTTATGAACCTCAAGTTGTGGCCTTATTTCACTATAAATGACTCAGATCTGGGTGATTTCCACATATTTTGATAACAAATCTCACCTAAATCTGTGCACCTAGCCAAGGAACTGTGCGATTTCGAGCTAACCATGAGAAACCGTCAAGAACAGCCAGTTCTGATGGAGCGGGGTGATTCTCGGCCGTTAGAGCGGGTCGGAACTGATGGAATTCCAATGTTAGTGCAAAGTTTCACTGTCCCGGTAGCTCTACACGTTTTCCTTCCGATAAACACTCTGAAACAGTAATTAAAATGCGAAACAGACGTATTGTCCGCACGGATCACATGTAATCCGCACAGATCACATGTCATCCGGACAGATACATGTCATCCGGACGGAAGACATATCAATCCGCACGGATAACTTGTCCGCACGGATAACATGTTGCTCCGCACGAGTTACACTTGTCCGCACGGATGACATGTCGTCCGCACGAGTTCCCCTTGTCCGCACGGATAACATGTCAATCCGCACGGATAACACATGTTCGAACGGATGACCATCCGCACGAGTCACTACTTGTTCGAACGGATGACAATCCGCGCGAGTCAACACTTACCATCCGCACGAGTCAACACTTACCATCCGCACGAGTCAATACTTGTTCGAACGGATGACAATTCGCACGAGTCACCACTAATCCGACCGGATAGTCTGTCATCCGACCGGATGACAGCCATCCGACTCAGATCCATATGCCATCCGATCGGATGAGCCCATCCGAATGGGTGAGCACCATCCGACTAGATGACTGGCTTTTCGATACTATTCTCGCTTAACCATGCATCGTTTACTATATCCTTCAATGATTAACGCAGACGTACTCGCAACCGACTCAATCAAGTTGTATTCCCGCTAAATACGCACTGTGAGTATACTTGACCCCTTTTTAATCGAATTTTGGGTGTAACATACGTTTCTAACAAATCGAACTTATCAAACGAATTATTCAATCAATCGAATTATCACTTGCGAATAACTGTTATGCATAGATATACGTGATGCTAGTTGCATATGTGCTAGGGCTTATACTCGCGACGTCCCACCATGACTAGTATAGTACTATTGCGCCCGACGGGGTCTAGTTTGCCATCGCATATTCGAGCATCGAGAACTTAGTTGGTAGTATCAGCTTTGTGAGTATATATGTCGTGTGTTACGTTCTTGCATATGGAAATTCGCTACACTTTTATCTACTATGCTATACTTATCAAACCTGTATACTCGCCAATACTTTTGTATTGACAAATATTTTAACGTATGTTGCAGGTTAGATCGCAGACTATATCAAATCAAGCTAGGAGGTCTAGAAACTCAACTAAAATCTAGGTTGTCGGATTTGTATTGTTCGAGATGACAAGAAATTTGTCATAACTTATGTGATTGTATTATTTGTTAGTATGGGATAACGAATGTATTAAATATTATCGCAATATAGTTGTTATGGATTCTCTTGAGCAATCTGATTCGCCTAGTGCCGCGCCTCGATGATTCCGCCATCGGTTGGGGTGTGACAGATTGGTATCAGAGCCATAACTATAGGGAATTAGGCCGGACTCGACCTAGTCCGGGTCGACGTCTTAGAAATTGACCTAGTCTATAGTCTAAGTACCAACAGGCCGACTCGTACGAACCCAGTAGGGTTTGTATCGGGCCTACTCGATACTCTTGATCGAAATTGCTAAAAGCTACAACTTTTTGTGAACACCGCGTACTACAACTTCACACGAAGAAGCCTTTCCTAAGGCTGAAATACTACTTAGCCTTTCCTAAGGCCGACACAATACACATGTTTTCGAAAATACTCGCATAACGAAACCGAGCGATCCAGTCGAGATCAGGTGTGAAAACCAAGAACTCTCGATAGGATTGCTCACTCAGCGCATTTTTCTAGCACGAGAACCTTTCATCGAGTTAGGAGTGACATCCACATCTCGACGAAAAGTCTCCATTTCGAAATCTAGTGGAACTCACGAATTTGTTCGAAGAGCATAACCACAATTAGGAACCAAGCTGTTAAGTCAGGGGTGAAACCCGTACCTTGATAAGCCGTTCCACTCTTTAAATTTGGTTTTCAAAAGCTCTCACCAAGGACTCGACTATTGCAATAACTCGAGCCACGTAATGACTAGGAAGACGAATGCCACGAGTTGCATCCCAGTGGAAGCATGGAGTCTTCTGGGTCACCACGCGCGCACGAACTTGTTAAATATAGTTGGGTTACCTTGGGTAGTCGACGCCTAAACACCCAAGGCACTCTATCATACGACCCGCCGGTTTAACAGCTGGTTGGAAACTTATTCACGTTTTGAAGCTTTACGCTTTATCGATTTTTTTTCGATTTAACGATTTTCACTCCCTGCTTTATAAACACGCAACTCGCACAGCCATCGCAATCTAGAACGAAACCCGAATATTCGCAACAAAACTAATGCATAATCTATCACCTTTGCTATCGTTTTCTCACCTCAACGCGTCCTCGCATATTCTAAATCAACCTGCACGTATATGATTACAAGTTACATCTATATAAATATATATATACATACGTATAAACCAATCATTGTGTGAGAACTTAGGAATTTCGTGTTTCCTATGTGGCTCCTATGTGATTCGTATTACTAATATACTACCGCACCAAGTTTTGAACGCGCTCAATCGCATCGCAAAACTCAAAAATCATTATGATCGAATCTCATTCCAAGTCTCTTCCTGTCTAGATGCCTTCCAACAACTCTACCTCGAGAAGAGTAGCTAGGAGAAGGGCCAAACAAAGCGCCGATAAGAGGATTGCATCACTTGTGACTAAGGAAGTGGGTAAGCTTATTCCTCAAATTGCCGCTCGAGTGCACTCTCTCAGCAACTCTCAAGCCTCGGAAGACTCCAAGACGGAAGCGCCGCAATCTGCTTTTCTTTACAAGCACTTCAAAGCCTGTGACCCGATGGAATTCACAGGTGAAGGAGGTGTGACTCAACTACTCCAGTGGTTCGATTCTATCGAAGTTACCCTTCGTCAAAGTGGGTGTCCCGATAGTTTCCGTACTACTTGCGCCACCGGAGTATTTCAATCACGAGCACTCGACTGGTGGACCGCCGAACGTAACAAACGTGGGATCTCCACAGCTTACGCTCTCTCTTGGGAGGAGCTGAAAGAGCTCATGAAGAAAGAGTATTGTCCCCCTCACGAAATTCAGAAACTGGAAGACGAATTCTGGAAAATCAAGCAAACCGAAGGTGACAATGCCGGCTACACCGCAAGGTTCAAACAGCTTAGCGTAATTTGCCCAAATCAAGTCGACACTCCAGAGAAAGCCATCGCGAAGTACATTCGTGGCTTGCCAGAGTGTGTAGGTGATTTTGTCGAAGCTGCAAGACCTGCTACTATCGAAGAAACCTACCGCTTAGCCGCAGAAATCAATAACAAACGACTCATGGAAGGATTATTCTCAAGGAATCCTGTCAAGCTAGCTCATCAAGCAATCGCCAGTAATCCTTCAGGCGAACATGTTGACGAATCTTCTGATGAATCTACTGACGAATCTTCTGACAAATATGTTGGCAATTCTTCTAACGAATCTGCTAACGATTCTTCTAACGAATCTTCTAACGATTCTTCGGACGAATCTGCTGCCGATTCTTCTGATAAATCTGCCGACGGATCTTCCGACAAACCAGCCAAAGAGTCTGCAAGTGAGTCCTCAGACGAATCCTCCAACGACGACACCTCTTCGCAAGACACCGACAAACCCAGCCGCAAGCGAAAGACTTCTAGCCCAAGCTCATCAACCACCGAACTGCTGCAACCGAAACCTCTTCGAACAGTTCCGGTGTTCCCAAAACGAGCTTACACTGGAGCTCATCCTCAGTGTTACTCGTGTACCTATCATCATCCAACTGGAGCTGACTGTCGCTATTGCAGTAACTGCAACCGTTACGGTCACTTCACCCGCAACTGTCGCATCGAACCGCGAACTTGAGTACAACAACAACAGCTCTAGCAAAAGTCTTCAGCATCAGACATCTAGAAAGCGTAGGATAAAGTTGTAATGATACGACATTCGACGTTAACTTCTAAGTTTTGAACCTACTCTATTATTCGAAGTTACTACTATGTGTAACATCAGCTCTCGTGTTCGTTTCTCTATCACACTCTAGTCGTCACACTTAGACTAGATTCACACACATACTATATACTATACCACGAAGTAATGTGTTTTACCCTCACTACACTCTTAGAACGAGGTACGATAAACGTGCAAGGAATGATTAATCACGGGTGCACACGGGATTATTTGGATCAGTGCACGGAGATCGTAGTGAATTCTGAGGTGCCATAAGCGTTTCGACAAAGTAGGACACCGAAACACGAGATATAAGTAATAGGGGTAGAGCAAGGTGTGATTTACCATACTACTGAAGTTTCGTGCAGAAGGTGCCATGTGGAGTTGAACGTTATTAGACCTATATGCTATTGTGATTATTTTCAACACACTACACTCAATCGCAAGGCGTAACAAACCGTATCATCGCGAGACTTGTCGTAAGTTTGCAAACGCAGTGCAATCGCCTCATCGATGGACTCTGGGGAGTCTACCTCGCAGGACAATTGCATCAACGCAAGACTGGTCGTAAGTCTATTGCAATGAATCCCATCAAGTACATAAACGCTCACGGTATTGTTGAGTGAGGACCTATTCTATCCTCCTCGATCACGGTGATGCGTCGCAACGTAACGTAACGTTAAGCTTATTCGAAACAAGACTCGAACTCGACTAATCGCAATCGCTAATCATATGTATCTCGCGACCTCTATCGCTTATCACGTGAACCTATATCGTTTGTTGTGTATCAATCTATCGCTATCACCTACCGTTATCTGTGATAATTGTGTTAAGTTAGCACGCATGACCTCGCTTCACGAGAGGAATCTCATATGGTTAAAACAAGGTGTTTTAGTTATATCAGCGGCCTTTCGTGGAAACAGGCCATGTGGGGTCTGATGTTAGCTAAATTCTGTGGTGTTAATCAATCGAATCGAACCGCATAAATCGCGCATGCCTCCATCGCTTGCAACGCAACAACTGCCGCATATCGTGATTCGTTCACCATCGTCGTCATTGTTGATCGCTTATCGCTTATCATGTATAATCTACCGCTTATTCGCTCGTTTGGTACAACCTATGTGGTAATAACACGCATGACATTACTTCACGAGGCAGAACTAGCCTGGTTAAAACGTGGTGTTTCACCATGTTAGCAAACTCTCGTGGAAACATGCCATACGGGTTCAATATGGAATCTAATCGACATCGCGCTAATCGCTCATCGTCTACCGCTCGACGCCTATCCAGACACGACACGTAAGCGTTTAGTGTCATCAGGCTACTCGCGTACGCTGTTGTAGCTACGTTCGAAATTCAACTCGCCAGCTAACTTATTCGATTCTATCTTATACTCGGTCTGACTTTCTATCGATTGGGCCGAGTAAGCGCAATTCTATCCATGTCGTATCGGCACACATGACACCAACTCACGAAACGGAAGTAATATGGGCAAAGACATGGTGGATACACCGCTGGTACTTCCTATATATAAGTATTTTAACCATATTACCAAACTTTCGTGAGAAAGTGCCAAGTGGGGCTCGATGTTAATTAACTTTTCAAACTGTTAAAAACTGATTTTTATAAATTTTTTATTAAAACCATTGGACAAGTGAAATTTCCTCACAATGTGGGGGTAACATCGAATCAGCTTAACTCTATGCCTAAGGGAAGTCTCATAAGTCCAGTTTTTCTTTAAAAACTTTGCTATATCAACACGAAATCTTTCTTAAGACGTTGGGTCGACTTCGAGTTCAGCATTGAACCCAGGTCCTAGGAGAGTTTCCGTAACCCCAGTTTTCATTTTCGAATTCCTTAAAATGTTTGAAACCCAACTCTCTTGCAACGTTGGTTAACAATCGACTCAGCTAACCCTACGTTATGAGAAACCTTTCAAAGTTATTTAAAAATTTCAATCGCATCGAACTTACGAATTCTTCGCGACATGAGGTACTTTGGAACGCCAACTCGTGGAATATTACCTTTGTCATTGCGTCGCCCTCCCGCTATCACAATCGATCTCTCCTATTCGAAGCACTCTTGTTCGTCGACTCTCGATCAAATCACTCGCTGTATCGCTACTTACGTAAGATCAAACCTCAAAAGTCTACCTGTTGGATTAATTTTGGGATGAAATTTCCTAAAGTAGGGGAGACTGTAACAACCCGCACTTTTGTGCGTTGTTACTACTCGTTATACTCGTTACGCCTAGCACCAGAGATTCGGATCATAATGTAGCTATATCGCATATATCGCTATTCGAAGGAAATCGCATATTTTCGAGATACAATATCACTATATTACACTATTATCACGAACACTAACGCTCATGGAGGCATTGAGTGAGGACCTATTCTACCCTCCTCAGTGGCCATGATGTGTCGAACGCAGACAATTAACGCTAACAAAGACTCTCGGGTGAGTGCTATAACTCCAGTCGTCGTGACGATGATGACAATACGAGTGAATGGTACCCCGTCAGTCATTGTGGCACGCAATAACGTTCACGATGACGTCGAGAGAGGACCTATACTACCCTCCTTGATGGTCGTGAAACGTCGCTTATAATCGCACACTCGAAACGGAAACCGATTGATAAATATCGAAACTTTGGAATATGGATACGTAAATACGACCCTTAGTGATATATACATATATAATAATAATATAAAATTACTATGAAAAGCGCGTACTTCGAAAACTATCAAAACTATCAAAAACGGGGAAATTCATCGCGTCAGGATAGCCATCCGGACGGATAGCAATCCGGACGGACAGCAATCCGGACGGATGGGCAATCCGGACCTGTGACTCCCTTCTCCTCTTTTCGCCTATAAATAGCCTGCCACACCACTGTTCATGTGATGTGACAGCTCCCACTCGACCAGACACGTTTCAAGACCCTTTTCTCTCGATTCCTCGCGGTTCCGGTAAGATTTCAACCTAGAACCTTGTACTTCTATGATCTACACTCCATTCTACATCATCCTATCTTTTAAAACTCAATTTCTAACCATGAAATCTGCCGATTTGAGGCGTTTTGAGGTGATGTCACCAAGAGTTTTTATGAACCTCAAGTTGTGGCCTTATTTCACTATAAACGACTCAGATCTGGGTGATTTCCACATATTTTGATAACAAATCTCACCTAAATATGTGCACCTAGCCAAGGAACTGTGCGATTTCGAGCTAACCACGAGAAACCGTCAAGAACGGCCAGTTCTGATGGAGCGGGGTGATTCCCGGCCGTTAGAGCGGGTCGGAACTGATGGAATTCCAATGTTAGTGCGAAGTTTCACTGTCCCGGTAGCTCTACACGTTTTCCTTCCGATAAACACTCTGAAACAGTAATTAAAATGCGAAACAGACGTATTGTCCGCACGGATCACATGTAATCCGCACGGATCACATGTAATCCGCACGGATAACTTGTCCGCGCGGATAACATGTTGCTCCGCACGAGTTACACTTGTCCGCACGGATGACATGTCGTCCGCACGAGTTCCCCTTGTCCGCACGGATAACATGTCAATCCGCACGGATAACACATGTTCGAACGGATGACCATCCGCACGAGTCAACACTTACCATCCGCACGAGTCAACACTTACCATCCGCACGAGTCAATACTTGTTCGAACGGATGACAATTCGCACGAGTCACCACTAATCCGACCGGATAGTCTGTCATCCGACCGGATGACAGCCATCCGACTCTGATCCATATGCCATCCGATCGGATGAGCCCATCCGAATTGGTGAGCACCATCCGATCAGATGACTGGCTTTTCGATACTATTCTCGCTTAACCATGCATCGTTTACTATATCCTTCAATGATTAACGCAGACGTACTCGCAACCGACTCAATCAAGTTGTATTCCCGCTAAATACGCACTGTGAGTATACTTGACCCCTTTTTAATCGAATTTTGGGTGTAACATACGTTTCTAACAAATCGAACTTATCAAACGAATTATTCAATCAATCGAATTATCACTTGCGAATAACTGTTATGCATAGATATACGTGATGCTAGTTGCATATGTGCTAGGGCTTATACTCGCGACGTCCCACCATGACTAGTATAGTACTATTGCGCCCGACGGGGTCTAGTTTGCCATCGCATATTCGAGCATCGAGGACTTAGTTGGTAGTATCAGCTTTGTGAGTATATATGTCGTGTGTTACGTTCTTGCATATGGAAATTCGCTACACTTTTATCTACTATGCTATACTTATCAAACCTGTATACTCGCCAATACTTTTGTATTGACAAATATTTTAACGTATGTTGCAGGTTAGATCGCAGACTATATCAAATCAAGCTAGGAGGTCTAGAAACTCAACTAAAATCTAGGTTGTCGGATTTGTATTGTTCGAGAGGACAAGAAATATGTCATAACTTATGTGATTGTATTATTTGTTAGTATGGGATAACGAATGTATTAAATATTATCGCAATATAGTTGTTATGGATTCTCTTGAGCAATCTGATTCGCCTAGTGCCGCGCCTCGATGATTCCGCCATCGGTTGGGGTGTGACAATCAGAGACGAAGATTATAATGAAGCTTTCGTGTTCGAGTGGAATAAGTGGGCTCCGCCGAAGGCTAATTATTTGCTGTGGAGGGCGGTCTTGGGGAAAGTCGCGTCGAAGGTAGGTCTGCTGAGGAGGGGGTGCCACTCGGGGATTCTTTGTGTCCGCGTTGTGGTATTTATGAAGAAGACCCAGACCATATTTTCGTTAGTTGTATATGGGCTCGGTGCGTCTGGTGGAACATCCTTGTTTGGCTTCGAATCGGGTACATCAACAGCAGCAACCTTAAAGACTTGATTGCTTACATAAGTCGAAATCCGGGAGATAAAACGTGGAAAAAGACTGTGTATACGGTCATTATCGCTACGGTGTGGAGCTTGTGGAAGGCAAGGAACGAAAAGGTGTTCAATGAGAACTTCATCCCTATCAACAAGACGGTTGAGCGCATTAAAGACGAGGCATTTTTATGGATTTGTAACAGATCCAATCTCAAGAAGCCCAGTTGGGGTAAATGGCTAGATTTTGATCTTGTAGAACAAATGTAATCTGTTTGTTGGTTTTGGCTTTTCGTTTGGGGTTTGTATGTTTTTTTCCAGCCCCTTACTGGCTCTTTATATATATATATATATATATATATATATAAAGTGTGTTTGCCGTTAAAAAAAAATGGTTATTAGTAGGGACAGATCATCAATGGTTTCAGTAACAACCATGATTACCAGTAACTTACATTCATTATGGCAGAAAGTGTGTATCCACAATAACTTATACAATCATCACTAACTAAGTATTTAATATGCAAAACATTGTTAATAAACTTTTTACGAGAAAAGACCATGAAGTGTGTTGGTTATTTATGTGCAAAAAAATTGTTACGTGACTCTTACGAGAAAATAAATCATAAGTATGTTGGGTTTTTTTTTTTTTTTTTTTTGTATTTGCCCATTAATTTATCAAGTTATTTGCAAAAACAAAGTTGTTAAAATAGGATAAAATGCGAAATATAAAAGATTTTAGCTTTTAGGAGTTAGTGAATTAACTTAAGGGGCATCTCATTGAAAGTGGTATATTTCATAACCAAAAGATTAAGAGTTCATATCTTGCATAGTGCAAGTTATGATCTATTTGTTATAGAAATCTAAGAATTGTTTTTTTTTTTTTTTTTTTTTTTTAAATGGCTAACGTTACTCTTTCAAACTATTATATTTACAAATAACTCACCCTTGCTTGGGATTGAACCCAAGACCTTCCACTAAGAGGCAAGAGTCTCTATCAAGTGAGCTAGCCCCACTTGCCTAAGAATTGTTAGTTAAAAGAACAAAAGGATTAAAAATCTTAAACTCTCTCCTTTTTCTTTGAAGAATGAATATTAGAGAAATTAGGGAGTTAATAAATAACTTAAGGGACATTCTGGTGGAAAGTGGTATACTTCATAACTAAAAATAGATCTTGCATAGTGCAAGCTATGATCTATTTATTATAGGAATCTAAGAATTTTTGTGAAAGAAAAACTAAGGGATTAGAAATCCTAAAATCTTTCGTTTTTGTTTAAGAATAAATAAATATTAAAGAAATCAGAAACCATCAAAGAATAATCCAATTAGCGTGCGAGGTTTGGTCGTCTTGCTTTCTTGCTGTGAGGCTCGATTTAACCTGTCTCTCTAATAGGATATTGGATTCATCCATTCGCTGCTTGGGCTCTTCGGGAGGTTTGTGTTATTATGGGTCCGGTGACAAAGTTTTTTGTTTCTAACATCCCTGAGGGATGCAGGCCTTGGGATTTGGCGTCGGTTCTCAAGGAGTATGGAGACATAGCGGGTTCGTACATTGCGAGAAAGAGGAATAAGGATGGTGTGAAGTTTGGTTTTGTGAGTTTTAAGGGAGTAACGGACTGGAAGGAGCTGGAAAAAAGGTTAAGGGGAGTCAAACTCGGCAATTACTCCCTCAAAATCAATCTCACTAGGTTTGCCTAGGAAAACGAACAGGTCGAGTTTACTAAAGCGGATAAGGTCTCGGGTCGATTCGAGCCTAGAGTGGGTGATCAGGAGAGTAAGAAGGTTTACATGGGTAATCAGAAGATGAATGGTGGATTCTTAAGACTAGGTTGCTCTTTTAGCTCGGCTGTGAAAAATGATAATTCGAATATCACAGAGACAGAGGAGATCAAGATAGAAGCTGACGTTTCTGCTTTGGAGAGCCGTCATGGTAGAGCGGTTTTGGTAATAGTCCGGAATTTTAATACTCTGATTTCGTTGAATAAGATTCTGTCGGAGTTCGGGTTTAAGGAAGTGGAACTTCAATATGTGGGGGGTTTCAATATGTTAATTGTGTTCGGTGATGACGAAGCGGCTTCAGGTTTTTTAAGAAGTGGAGAGGAATGGAAAGTACGGTTCTCACATGCAGAACTGTGGGTCGGTCAAGCGTTAGCTTATGAAAGGGTGGCTTGACTCCGGGTGCACGGTGTGCCGTTACAACTCTGGACCGATAAGGTGTTTGATCTTATATGTGGAAGGTTTGGAGTTGTGGCGAAGCTTCCTCATGTCTCGGATGAAGACGTGGACTTGTCTATGGTGTGCGTCGGGGTTTTGGTTGGAGATGGCAAGAGGATAATAGAGGAAGTTGTATTGAACTAGCAAGACAAGAGGTACCGGTTTTGGGTATCGGAGTATCTAGGAGACTGGATCCCAGATTGTATCGAAGATGAGGAGGATTAGGAGATTTCTGATGATGGAGTCGCGGTGTCGGGATCGGAGAACCTCTTGCCGGAATGTCAGGAGGTAATGTCTGGGAGCCGGAAGGACGGAGAAGGAGATCAACCGTTGGGGGTAGGGGTCTCTAGGTTGCATGGGGAAACGAAGGCGGCGAACGTGCCGATCTTTCATGATGTAGGTGGTATGGGTGAAGTTTCCATGCAGATAGATAAAAGGTCTGGAGGCGGCTCAAGTTCCAAGGGGTTTGGACCTCATAATTTGGCTGGCCATGACGAGGCGGTGGGTTCGGAAGCTGGGGGCCTAGTTAGTGGGGTCAATTTGTTTAATCTCTCTGCTGAGGAGTTAGTGGGGAAGGCATCCATGCAAAAAGGTGTTGAAAGTGTTGGTGTGGGGCCATCTGGTGGTGAATCGAAATTAGGGGCCCATTCTTGGGGTTTTAATGTTGGGTCTTTTAAGACTAAGAATGTTGGGCTGAGGAGGCCCAACATTTCATTCCAGGCTCGTAAAAACAAAGGAAGTGGTGCCTCTCCTGCTGGTTCGAGACCCAAGAAAAGACAAAAAGGGAAAGTGGAGATTATTTTGATTTCCCTTTACCGAACATCAACAGAACTCAGACGGAGAAGGAAGACTCGATGGGTGCTTTTCAACACGCGAATGGAGTTTTGGAGTAGAGCGCGAGGGCAAGCCCCAGATTATCGGATGAGACCCTGGCAGAAGAAACACCGCCGACTGGGGAGAATAAATCGGAATCGAAAATGATTGGAGGGAATGTTACAGTGGCCGAATTGGATGGTGAAATTGAGGCGACGATTGGTATTGGTGCTCAGGTGGGGGTGGATCTCAGGAACTGCTCTGAACTTGTCAACAAGATCTTTGGAACTCAAGGTAACAATGTTGTGGAATCATGAATTTTCTTTCTTTTAATGTTCGTGGTTCCGAGGGGTTAGAGAAGCCAGGGTGGGTCAGGAAGGTTAAAGCGAAACATGGGATCAATTTTGTTATGCTCCAGGAAACTAAGAAAGAGTCGGTGTCTTCGGGTGACGTGTCGGGTTTTTGGGGTAAGAGGAATTTCGGTTTGGATAGTGTTGATGTTGTAGGTCAGTCCGGTGGCCTGGTTTGTTTATGGGATAAAGCGGTGTTCTCTCATATTGGTGGTACAAAGAACAAGAATTTTCTTCATATTAGAGGAAAGTTGAAAGGAAGTGGAGAAACACTTAACGTTCTGAATGTCTATGCCCCTCAAAGTATCTCAGCTAAGAAGGTTTTGTGGGATTCTTTGGCCCAGGTG
Organism: Helianthus tuberosus; assembly: GCA_030545235.1. Lineage (NCBI taxonomy): Eukaryota > Viridiplantae > Streptophyta > Magnoliopsida > Asterales > Asteraceae > Helianthus > Helianthus tuberosus. The sequence continues at coordinate 61,729,380 of CM060393.1, forward strand.
ATAGCCGAGAACGACGGCATGTGGGTTGTGGCTGGAGATTTCAATGCGGTCCGTTGTAGAGAAGAGAAAAGGAACTGTTCCTTCAAAAATTCATGTGCGAATAATTTCAATGCGTTTATTTATAATGCGGGGCTTATCGAGTATAAGATGACTGGTAGGAAGTTCACGTGCTCCACTGACAACGGTAGAAAGCTGAGCAAGCTCGACAGATTCTTGGTAAATTCTGATTATTTTAATGCTTGGTCGGTTGCTAGAGTGATGGCCCCGTCTTGTTTTCTTTCGGACCATTGTCCCATCATTTTGTCCTCGGTTTCTTTGAATTTTGGTGCTAAACCTTTCCGGGTCTTTGATTCGTGGATCGGGAAACCGGGTTTTAAAAAAGTGGTTAAGGAGTGCTTATGCAGTGAGTTAGAGGAGGGGGGCCCGCCTGATGTGGTTTTGATGAAAAAGTTGTTTTTCCTTAGAACAAAGTTAAAGTCTTGGAGGGATGAGATGTTGAAAAGGAGCTTCGAGGAAGTGGCTTTGGCTATGTTGGAATTGAATAACATTGAGGCTGTTCAGGAGGAGAGGGCTCTCTCGGAAGAAGAGGAATGGATTTTCGCCAAAAGTAAAAGGATTTTATTAAATGAAGAGGAACGAAAAAATAGGGACTTAAAACAGAGATCTAGGATCAGATTGGCGAAGGAGGGGGATGAAAACTCTAAATTTTTTCACTCTCTGATCAATTGTAGGAAAGCTTCCAACGCGATACACAGGCTTAAGGTTAATGGGTCCTGGGTGGAGAGGCCGTCTTTGGTCAAAAAGGAGATTTTCAGATTTTTTAAAAATAAGTTCATCGAAGATTGTATGGATCGGCCGCGTCTCGAGTGCTGAAATATTGGTAGAATTTCGGAGGACGAAGCTTCGAGGCTGGAGGCTCGGTTTTCGCGCCAGGAAATCAAAGCGGTTGTCTTCGAGTGTGGTGACGATAGGGCCCCGGGTCCAAACGGTATTAACTTTCGTTTCGTTAAGCATTTTTGGCAATATTTAGAGGAAGATTTTAATAATATTTTGGGCGAATTTTATTTGAACGGGGTTATAAATACGGGTTGTGGGTCTTCGTTTATTGCCCTTGTTCCTAAGGTTTCGGACCCAGCTGAGCTGAAGGATTACCGCCCTATCAGTTTAGTTGGGGTGATCAATAAGGTCATCTAGAAGATTCTTGCCAACAAGCTGAAGAGTGTCACACCCTGGCTTTGCGGAAGCATGGTTAATTTTGGTGTGACTTCTTAATACCATAGCTTAACCATAACAAAGCTATATGAAATAAAATCATGCAAGATCATCCATAGATTTAAGTTTTAAAACCGAAGTAACATAACATTGTCTTAGAGACTTACAACATCATAACATAAAATATTGTTTGAAAGACAGAAACATCGACACGAAATAAACGCAGTTTAAGATTTGTGACTTGTCCAGGAAAGAGTTACATTTCCTAAACTGGGATGACCTTGGAACCCTTATGCAGCGGGAAAACATAACATACCGCGCCAGATCTTTAATTTCCTGAAATACATGTAAGTTGAAAAATCAACAATAATGTTGAGCGAGTTCATGTGTAAGTGAGTAAGTAAACCTTTGTGAGTATAAAAATAGTCTTGGTATGTAGCAAATAAGGAAAAAGAGATCACCAATGGTTTGCAAGGCCATTGATATATGTGAAGTGCAAGTAGGAAGACTCAAACCTAGCAGATTTAGCGTTGGGTACAAAGTCACTCCAAGGTCCGTTCTGTTGGGCCTCTCAGAGGTCCGTTCTGTTGGGCCTAGAGTTGGGCTCGCTACACCCAGATAGATCTACCGCTTACGTCCCTCGGTCCTACAATGAGGATTAATGGCCTCCAGTTCCCGCCTACCCACTCACATGATCTAAGTAGTAAACCTCCTTACGCTAACCATACCATGTATAAAGTACTTGTAATCAAAGTAACATGTATTTCACCCCCGTAGTTTAGAAAACTGAAAACAGTTAAGAGAAAAAGGGGGACATGAACTCACAGTGGTGCGTCTCTACCAAGTATGCCTCCAAATCAATCAGCTGTATGACGACCTACACGTGCTAACTCTATTAGACGGACGGCCGTGCCTTAGCTTTATGGTTTAAGTTTTTGGGAAATAGTTAGGCAACTATTTCGTGTTTACATTCTGTATACTTGGTAGTTATTTTCCTTCCCAAGGATGGGGGATTTAATACAGGTGTGTTCGTAACATTCAGATTTCACTATTAAGTCTCACTTAATATATTTTATTTCCAACTCCAAAATATAAATATTCTTCCCAAAAATATTATATTTTAATACATGTGATTTTCCCAAAATAATACTTAGTAATATTATTTTTACTCCAAAAATAATATTTACGTAGTTCACAAAATAATCATAAACACTTATACAAGTGGTGTTGTGAAAAATATATACTAAATATATTTATGTATCACGTTTTATTTTGTGAAATCCCACCTCCGGTATTTTGTAAATATAGTCATGGCGAAACTTATATTTTGAAAACAAGTCAAAATGTATTTCTGACACTTATAGTGAAAATAATTCCAAGTGTTAGGTTTTTAGAAAAATTTCGCCAGAGTTTCCTCTGTAACTGGAGGTGGCCACGCTTTCAAGCGTATCATTTTCTTTTATAAATCAAACCAACAATCTTCTTATTCAATCAAAACCATGTTCAAATCACAAACTAGTCAAAATATGTATATAAATCGCATAAACTTCATGAACTTGTGGTTTATCCAAACTGTGAAGTAATCTCATTACTTTTAGTGGATCTTTATATAAAATAATCCGATTCTGTGAAAACCTCGTTTTTATGGAAGTTCCGTCTTTACAACTTCTCGTCAACTTTTACAAAAATAGTTATTTTGTCGAAACTTTGTGTTACACAAGTGTTTACACACTTGTGTGTTCCAAAAACCATTCTTGTTAGTGTAAGATCCGTCTTTTAGAAAGCATGATTTCTTTAATGCTTGTTCCTTTGAAAATACCACTTGCAGATACGTAGATCTGCTAGTTTTAAACACTATTGTACAAGCTAAAACACTTTTACACAAGTTCATGATTCTTGTGTGGTAGAGTTTCATCTTCTAACCCTTGTTATACTTAAACAAGCTTTATGTCATAATCCAAGATCATGACTAAACCGGGTTAAATGATGATCCGAGCTACCACAACATAGATCGGGTCTAAATAATCACAAATTTCAATTACTACAACATTTACACAACATATGAGCTATTATCCAACACTTATAGCATCTTTAGTAGACTTTAATGCACCATTTTGTAAGATTTCGAGTTTTAACCGTTACACCACATATTAACCGCTTTAGATTAGTTCAAGATATGGATTTAAACATCATACCACTAGCTCGAGGCTAGGGAAGAATCTACGCGCAAATGAGGTGGATAAAAGCTAGAGAAAGAGGTCCTTCAAACTCCGAGTGCACCAAGCCTCCTAATACGTGATCCTTGAAGCTTGTATGATGTTGGAATGGAATGAACTAAACTCGAACAATGATGGATGGGGGTGGGTGCTCTCAGCCGAGAACCAAAGAGAGAGGGAGACAGTGTGTGTGAAGTTTGGTGTTAAGTGTGTGTAATGTTGTGTTAAGTGATGATCTTATAGATAATTTCCAACATGTTTAACCAATGGTTCATATGCCACCTAGATATTAAACACTAGGATTAAATTAATCAAAATTGTACCAAGTGTGTCCCCCCTTAGTTGGGGACGGTTAGGGGGGGGGGGTCTTGGTCCATTTCCAAGTATTAGTTAGTTACTAGTTAAGTGTTTTACCCGGTTACTAGTGTGTTATGCTTTACAGCGGGTGTTAGGGTATTTAGGGACCCTAACTGGCTCAGAAAAAGATAAATAATGAAAATAACAATATTTTCATGTTTCGGGTATAGTCCGGTTGTTCGGTTGGATAGTAATCCGTTAAAGTGCTTGACAAAGCTTTAAAGTGTCGTTAATACCCTTTTTAGTGACACAACTTATTTCTGACACTTTGGAAAGTGTCTAGTAATATTTTTCTCAAGTTTTAGCACTTTATTAGTTAGCTAAAAGCTGAATTATTATGTAAAGTGCTGAGTTTTGTACTTAGAGTACGTTTTAGGCACATCCAGTCATTGTAACTTATTCCTAGAGACGCAGTTCTACAACCCTTATATCCCTACACTCACCACTAGTGTAGCAAAATATTCCAGGCTCTTACAGGCCTTTAGAGGCAGTGTCTGCCTGATGCTGGCTTATCAGCATGTTCAATAGGTTATCCGTTATAGTGCTACTGTGCTTTTTGTGCATCATGTTTGTCACTAAGGTTCAGCATGTAAATAATGTAGTGACAGCAAGTAAAGTATGATGCAAGTAAGTACATGTATCAGTATTCAAGTAGCAGTTTATTCACAAGTTCAAGTAAGCACAGTAATTAAGCAGTAATTAATTACTAATTAAGTCGTACGGATACCTGGTTTAGTGCGGGTTGTCACAAAGAGGGTGTTGAATAAAATTATATCTCCATCCTAATTTGCCTTCATTTCAGGGAGATATATCTTGGACGGGCCTCTAGTTGTTAATGAGATTCTAAATTGGACGAAGAGAATGAAGAGAAAAGTTTTTTTCCTTAAGATAGATTTTGAAAAGGCTTACGACAACATCAATTGGAATTTCGTGTTGGACATCCTTACTCAAATGGGTTTCCATAGTAGATGGTGTACGTGAATTAAGGGAGTTATTTCGTCGGCTCGTGCTTCGGTTCTGGTTAATGGGTCCCCGACATTCGAATTTAAATGCGGTAAAGGTATGAGACAATGGGATCCCATCTCTCCCTTTCTTTTCGTGGTTGTCATGGAAGCGTTATCGTGTATGTTTAGAAGGGCTTGCGACCTGGGTATTCTGAAAGGGGTTATTCTTCCTAACGATGGTCCTACTGTTTCGCATCTTTTTTATGCCGATGACGCTATCATTTTAGGTGAGTGGGACAAGGAGAACATTTTGAACGTGGTTAGAATTCTGAGATGCTTCCATATTTGCTCGGGCCTTCAAATCGATTTTGGTAAATCTAGCATTTTTGGAATGGGTGTGAACTTGGGGGAGGTGGGGAAAATGGCGGGTGTGGTGGGTTGTAGAGTGGAATCCTTTCCGTGTACTTATCTTGGCCTAACGGTTTGGGCTAATATGAACCGAATCAGTAATTGGAGACCGGTGTACGAGATTTTTGAAAAGCATTTGTCGTTGTGGAAAGCCTCGGTTCTTTCCATAGGGGGTATAGTAACTTTGGTCCGGTCCGTTCTAGAAAGTCTTCCAGCTTATTTCTTCTCTATTTACCGAGCTCCGACGAAAGTGGTGGAAGATTTAGAAGGTATGATTAGAAGATTTCTTTGTGGAGGATCTACGGGAGAGAAGAAATTACATTGGGTAGCTTGGGATAGGGTTGCGTCTCCTAAGAAAGTGGGGGGTTTGGGTCTCCACAATTTAAAGGAAGTTAACTTGGCTTTACTTTCAAAATGGAGGTGGAGATTTAAAAGTGAAAAGGGGAATCCGTGGGTTGAGATCATCAAGGCTGTCCACCTTGGTGGCCCGGATTGGGAGTTTTTTCCGGCTAAGAAAGCGTATGGGGGAGTCTGGAGTAACATTGTGTCGGCTATCAGGAAACCGGTTGCGGATAACGTCTCTATCCGAGATCTTTTTAGAGGAGTGGTTGGCAGAGGGGATGACATCTTGTTTTGGTTAGACCCGTGGTTGTTAGAAGTTCCGTTAAAAGCTAGGTTCCCGTATCTTTTTCGGTTGGAAGTGGTGAAGACTTGCTCTGTCAGAGATCGGTTGGACGAGGAGGGGCTGTGGTTATGGAAGCATGATTTGGAGTCGGATTCGTAGCTCGTGGAATGGCAGGATTTGGTTTCATCTCTCGGGTCGGTTGTTTTGTCTGATCGCCCCGACAAATGGTCCCGGGCCGGGAACGGGCCGGCTTCGTTCTCGGTTGCTTCAGTGAAGAATTTCTGGTCTTCTAAGAGAGATTATAGCAATCGGTATGTTATGGAGTGGTGTAAGTGGGTTCCCGCTAAGTGTAATATTTTCGCTTGGCGGGCGGAGATGGATAGGGTCCCTACGGTTGAGGCTTTAAGCAGACGGGGAGTCTTCGTCGCTAATTCGATGTGTAGTTTCTATAACTCTTCTCCTGAATCCGTCCTACACTTGTTCACAGCTTGCCCTCTCGCATTGGGTCTTTGGGAGAAGGTTAGCTTATGGTGCCGGGTGAGGAATTTCTTTGTCTTCTCTTCTCGTGATCTCTTAGAAATCCATTTTGTGGGTCATAGATTAGAGTCGGAAAGGGTGGCACTCCACGGGATTGTGATTTCTGCTTGTTGGATTCTTTGGAAAGCTAGGAACGATTTGCGTTTTAATGACAAGAGACGTAACATCAAGGAGATTTTTATTGAGGTGAGGGCGGTCAGTTTCTTATGGTTCAAGCATAGGGCTAAAAAAGGTTTTTTTCCTTTGGGAGGATTAGTGTAAATATGTAAGTTGTCTTGTGTGTGTTTCTCCGTCCCGGTTTTCGGGTTCGGTGATTCTAATGAAGTTTACGTTTCAAAAAAAAATTTCGTCAAGGTTTCCAACATACTTAAATATGAAAAACATAAAATCATTCATTAAGGGTATATAGAGAAGATAAAAAGATTGACTTTAGTTAATTAGAGAGTTAAATTTGTTCTTGAAGACTTTCGGGTGTACAATTTTGATTTTTGCATTAAAACCACTTCAATGTTTGTCCATTCCTAATCGTAAATAAGTCAAAACTAACCTTTTTCATAACCGATGAAGCTTTAGACAAATTCAACAATACTATTTTACAAAAATCATTCTTGTTTTTAAAATTAAAAATAGAAGCTTAACTAGATTTCATATATATTATTATAACATTCTCATAGGAATAAGGCTGCAAACGAACAGAACGTTCAACGAACAGTTCATGAACCGTTCGGTGAACGTTCGACAGGAAGTTCGTTTATGTTCTTTAATAAATGAACGAACATGAACTTTAAATTTTGTTTGATAAGTTAAATGAACGAACATGAACATAGGTCTCTTTCATTCAATTGTATTCATGACGTTCGGTAACATATTCATGAACATTCGTTCATCTTCGTTCGTAAACATTCGTTCATGAGATTTTTCTACTTTTATTTATTTTATCTAAACTTTTTTATATTATTGAACTTTTATTTATTCTATTATCCTAAAAATTAAAATAGGAAGTTATATTCCTACTACGTTTATGCATTATTCCCCTTTCCTTCCTCAATATTCACATTGACGAACGCATTATTCCCCTTTCCTTCCTCAATATTCACATTGATGAACACTATCGACCTTTGTTCTACGATTATGGCTTCAAGTTTCAACTGCTCCGCCATCCAAATATAGCCTCTCTCGCTTTAGCCGATTTTATTTATGTTCGTTTGTGTTCGTGAATCATTCATGAACACGTTCATTTCTTTAACGAATGAACTCGAACATAAAATCTCGTTCCGTAAGTGTTCATGAACCGTTCGTGAACACATTTATTTCCTCAGCGGTGTTCGTATTCATTCGGTTCATTTACAATCCTAGATAGGAAACACACAAAAGATTAAGATTATCATGTGTTATAATGATTCGCGGTGATGAATTAAAAAGGAAGCATATATCAATATAAAATTATAGTTAATTACACATTTAAATATTTAATATAAAAATTACGAACAATGTAAAACATTGTCTGTTTTTACTTTCAGATTCATCTAAAAAGAATGAAGTAACTTTTCATATAAGTTTTGAAGACGCTAACTATTTATACACAACCTTTACAGATAAAATGAAATAAAATAGTAACAGTATATCTAAACAATAATCTGGCTAAGTATGTCATCAGAGGGCATTTGGTCTAGTGGTATGATTCTCGCTTAGGGTGCGAGAGGTCCCGAGTTCAATTCTCGGAATGCCCCCTATATAGATTTTTTAAAATAATCCTCAAACCCATTTTCAAACCATATATATGCAGTTTATGCATTGAACCAGCACACTTGAAATGTACAGCGAATTTGAAAAAAAGCTTATAAAATTTGGGCTGTACCGTTTTACATATGGATTTGCACATCTACTGTTTTTATCAGGGTTCCCGTCTCTCTCCTGTTTGTTGTGTCTTTTAGAAGACGAAGACGTGGACAACCTCTTTATCTGCTAACTGTAATTCGCGGAAAATCTTTTCTGAAAGGTCTCGTCCATCATTGTCTGCACTTCCCTTTGGCATATATGGAAATCGAGGAACGAACGGAAATTCTCAAGCAAGAAGAAGGCAGTTACGAAGACATTTCTAATTTTCTGTCAAAGGGTTGTTTCTTATCGGTCCAAGAAGACTCCTCGTTATGTCTGGGAAAATGGGTGTCCTTTCCTTGAGGCTCCTTCCTAGTTTAATATGTAGATGTTTCTTTTTGTTTGTGGGACTGTTGGTTGGCTTTTGTCATGGATTCCTTCCTTCCTTTTTGGGTTCTTTGCTGTCTTGGTTTTATGGGGGTGGTCCGCTTGGTTTTATATGAATCTAATTCATTGCTGCCGTTCAAAAAAAATAAGGGTCATCGTTCTTGGTTCTCCAGCCTTCGACAGCAAATTCGATAATCTTAAAATAAGAAAAAAAATCATTCTCCCAGCATACACCACTACGCAACCACCCCTTCTTTGTTCCACTTCAGAAACCACCATCGAAGGTCAGTGGACTTATTGAATGTTTCTGCAGACCGGTCAACGCCTTGCGCAGAGACAGGAGGTAGCAGGGGTTGTTGACGTGTTGAGGAAAACGGGCTGGTTTATTGTACCAAAGGGGGTATAGTTACGATGGAAAGACAATGTTCAAAGCTGATGTCAATTTATACATGCCACTAGTTATTTTTTTTAAAGCATTTTTACTACTCCTAACTTGCGCTTGCAATTGTAATAATAACCTGTTTTGAACTTGTTTTCCAGGGCATTTTTACAGCCACAGGCCCACAGTAGATCAAAAGCTGTTGAATTCCATCAGAAAATCTCTAAAAAAAGTTTACAGTTAGATTGAAAAAAGTGGTGAAATCAAAATAGCTTAAACAATAGAACAAGGTTACTAAACCAAAATAGGGATGAGTATTTGGTATTTGGTATATTCAGGACCAGCACTCATTTTCCCCGTTTTTCAATAGGTACCACTACCAGTTCGGTACCAACCAGCTACCATGCTCATGAATTCCAGCAATTTGTTATGGCAATCACCAGTTACTAGTCTACACTCTACAACCATCAGCAAATACAAAATCACAGAGATCAAACACTACTAATAAAAACAGATATATCTAAATTCAACCAGTTTCACACCACAAACCTAAAACTCTTCTTGCTCATAACAAACCTACTGCTCATAATATACTTAATAATGCAAATATTGAATCAAAAAAACACGAAACCAAACTCAAATTAGCAAACATAACATTATCATTCCAGAAACTTCATCAATTACAGATCCACAATTCAAACTTGTAAACAAAATGCTTAACCATATCCCAATTAACCTCCAAATCCATACAAAGTCCTACCCTGCCTCTTCAACGCGTAAACCACATCCATAGCAGTCACCGTCTTCCTCCTCGCATGCTCAGTATACGTAACCGCATCTCTTATCACATTCTCCAAAAAGATCTTCAACACACCACGAGTCTCCTCATAGATCAACCCACTGATCCTCTTCACTCCACCTCTTCTCGCAAGCCTCCTGATCGCCGGCTTCGTGATCCCCTGAATATTATCCCGGAGAACTTTCCGGTGACGCTTTGCTCCCCCCTTTCCCAGACCCTTTCCTCCCTTGCCGCGACCAGACATTGTTCAATTAGGGGGTTGGTTGAACTGATTTGAAGAATTGGGAGAGATTGAGGTTGATTTTGTGAAGGGTGGGTGGGGTTAGGGTTTGTTTATAAAGGGTTGTTGGTGGTGGGATTTGGGGGGAATATCGACGGTTGAGAATGGTGATCTGTGTGACGAGGTTTAGATTGGTGTGAGCCGTTGATGGGATGGTGATCGATGGATGAGAATGTTTGTTGGAAAGGGGTGGATCGATGACGTGGCAACTGAAAAGGTTAATTCGAGCGATCTAGAAATAATGGATGTTCAAAGTCAAATCATGCCAAACTATATTCAATGGGGTTTAAACCATTCTTTGGGACGATGCAATATAAAGGTTAACTAGAATTAGTGCCCGCCTGCGGCGGGTACAACTTGTATATATGACTAACACTTAACCAATGTGCATATTACACGTGTAACACATAACAAAAGTAATACCACTGACCTGCATCACTCGCCACTCGGAAATGTGACTACTTGTTTTTGCTTCGACTGGGCGCAAATTCAATGGCTTCAACAATAGCTCCACATTTTGTTACTAACCTAAACCACATCAATAACAATCTCACCATAGCATGAATTTCATTCCGTGTGTGTAACTGGATAATAGAAATCAAATAATGAACATTATCTATTTTCATTCGGACTATTCATGTAATTTTCATTTGGTGAAATTGGTGGTAAACTTGATCCAAATCAGATTTGTTATTATTTTAGATTTGTGATACATATGTAAGAACCCCGCCGCATTGCGGTGGGTACTAATTCTAGTTGAACTTAAGTAAAAAGATAGAATTCTAGGCACACAAATGATTAGTTTGTCAAACATTAATAACTAAGATATGCATTCAGCAACACAAATCGACTTTCATGTTATACATTACATGTGACATGCCTAAGCATGGTATATTATACATCAACACATGCTCACACGTGCCTCCTTTTATGTCTCATCCTATGATTACCACCTCATAGTTTCCCGGCCATAAACTGCAAGCTGTCGGCTATGGAGATCCTCATCAATATCCGATTGGTTGATCCACCACCACCAATGGGCATTTTACCGTTGGTGGTACCGTTCGGGTTGTTTCCTCCTCCCATGGTTGCAACTGTCAAAGACGTCCCTGTGCTTGTGCTGGCGGCAGCGGCTGATGAAATCAAGTTGTCAATCTTAGTTCTCTTGATCAAAGATTCATCTACTACTACTTCCTCTCCTCCAGCTGATCTCTTTCCAGGAAGCATAAAGTCCAATGGTGAACTGCGTAAACCCATATTTAGTCAAATGCCAACAAAACCCATATTTAGTCAAATGACAACAAAACACACACAAACCTTAACAGAACAAAGCTGAATCAAAATTTATAAACAAAAACAATAACAAAAAAGCACTTTGTTTCACAAATATCTAGCTAACCTTATACAATTTCACTGTCTGTTAACAAATAACAAATTCACTCATGCATCAACCCTAAAACCACAATAACGATATAAACTGTGTGAAAAAAAAAACAAATTCTAACATAGTGAACTGTGTGAGACCATTTAAGTCAAATGCCTACAAAACACACACACAAACTCCTACAAATCAAAGTTGAATCAAAATTTATAAACAAAAACAAACTCAAAATAATAAAAAAACCACTTTGCTTCATGATGATCTAGTTTTATCTATCATATCTTATCTATCTCATCTATATATAAATATGGGCACCTCTTATTTTAATTTTATTTTCTTTAATTCGAGTCCGATCCATGTTCAAATCAACAAAGCTATCTACACATTTGTGATGAAATAAGTCAAATTTTGATATCAAAAATACGATTAACTCTGTAAACATATAATGCCACGTGTTGAACCACAAATTCATGTCAATCTCAAAGTATTTATAGGAAAGTCAACAGAACTACCTGACTAAAAAAAATCAAAATTCTGACCCAATTTTTGTCTCAAAGCATAAATAACAAAAAAAAAAGGTAGACCTTCCCAAAGAATTCAAGTAACTAACAACTCTTTCTTTGTTCACCAATAAAGTATGCTTTCACATTCAAATCCGCTTCTTTCAAGATGCATACACTTTTCTTTGTTGAAAAAAAAAAACAAAACAAAAAACCGATATTACAATATGTGTTACGATAGGAAATGAAATAACTCAAATAATTGGATCGGTTAGTGTGTAGGTGTAGCAGAACAGAATGAACCGAGATTGAGGTAGATGAAATGAGATCAAACTTACGGTGAAATCCCCAATCACCCACCTACGAATCCAGTTAAAAAGCTTCAAAACAAAAGCCCTAAATCAGAATCAACTAACAAACGTTTGAAACAGCCAAAAGAATCCGACTATAGGCAAAATCAAACAAAGAAATAGAGAATATATGGTGCAAAACTCGGTGGGAATCAAGCTAGGGTTCATCAAACTTACCTTAACTGCGTCGATCTACACCGCCGGAGATCCGTGACCATCATGAGATTCCTTAGTCTCCACTTAGTGGGTTGAGGCCTACCACGCGACGGAGCTCGGCCAATTGCCGGAAAATCGCCGACTATGTTTTTTTCGGTCTCTACCGTGAAAACCTCGAAGGAAACTGGAAGACAAACTGATTTTATCTGTCAAGCTCTTGTGTTACAGAGAGAATAGAAAAGGGTTTTGGGAGGAAGAAGAAAAGATGTGTTTTGGAAAAGAAGGAGAGATGCACGTACCTGAGTCAATTTTTTTTGAAAACCACCCAAAGCCAGATGTACAACAGCTGATGCACCAAAAAGTTGCTTCTTTATAAGGGTATAATACTAGAATAGAATAAAGCACCCTCGAATTGCGGTGGGGTTAATACTATGTCAAATAACATCAATACCACAACGCTGTTAGTGACCATCAAAACTGAAGTTGCGGCGTGTTAATGTGAAAAAAATAAGACCTAAACATATAACATATAAAAAATAACTATGTCGATCTAGGGTCCACGCGTTGCAACGGACCTGTTAAATGGAAAAAAATAGACGTAAAAACGTTGAACCACATACTCACGTTGCTCCGTGTTAACTCATAAAATTTAAAAAGAAGCGTAAAAACGTGAACCATACACACACTTTGTGCCGTATTAACTCGCAAAATTTTGCACGAAACGTAAAACGAAAATTTGCGAAAGATAAAAAGTGCAGGGGAACAAAGTTGAAAGTAAAAAAGTTTGATGTTAAATTATAAAAGAGGAAAACCTTTTGGTTTAAAGTAAAAGATATCAGTTTTATGAGGTTAAAATCACAAGAAATGGAAAAATTGGGTTAAAAGAAAATGTTCAATGTTTTTTTTTTGAAAACTACCGAAAGCATGTTGTATAACACTTCATGCATACAAAAGTTACTTATTGATGGTATATAAATTGTGAAAATGTATGTATTCTTTAAAAACGAGTAAATTGTAATTTGTGTCTCTGACTTAAGGGGTCGGTGTCATGCTGAGTTTTTTTTTTCAAAATTTTGTTTAATGTGTCCCCGGCGTTGCAGAGGCACTACACGTTGAGTCTTTGAGACTAATTTATGTTAGTTTGACCAATTTTGATCGTTTGTATCAAGGGTAAATGTGTAATTTCGACTTTAAAATCCCAAACACATGTATTCTTTTGTTTCGACCCCCAAACCATTTTCTCATTCGTAAAAGGAGACCCTATACGAAGTCCAATTCTCGGTCGTCGATGATTCGTGGTTGAAGATTACTCTGAGCCCATGGATATGTATTGGCGAATTTGAGGTGATGATGATCAAGTTGATCCTCATGATTTATACCGTAAGTTATTTGGTGTATAAAACACATTTTTTGATGTAAATTGTTCTTTAAAATCACTAATTAGTTATTTGTAAATATAATACAATCGACCAATCAACGTTCTGTACACTTAAGGTTTATCATGGAGGTGAATTTTCAGATTATCCAGGAAATGAGTATCTAAATGGTAAGATAACATATGTTGATAATCTCAGTACCGAAATATTGAATTTTAATGTGTTGGACCAAATCTTGAAAGATATTGAATACGATATTAATGATGTGTTTTATTACTTTACCAAGAATCCACATATTTGTTTGGATTTTGGACTTAGGCAGTTGAGTGTCGATGGTGATTTAGCTCATTTGTGTGATCTAACTAGTAAAGCTTTTAAGGTTATTGACTTGTATGTTGAAACTGATCATTCCAATGTAATGATGCATTCGTTAGACGATGTTCACACATCACAAAATCATGTTCCAATTGAAGCAAGTCCTTGTAAGACAGTTGCCCCATCTAGCATTGTGATAGTTCAAAATGCCAACTTTATAGAAAGTCAATGTTTTTCATCTGCAAGCAATTTATTAGGGGGAGTCAGAGCTTGCTGAAGCAGTAGATGAGAGTGAGAGTGATGAAAATGGTGTTGTCCATGCTGATGTAGAGGATCCTAATAACATAGTGGGTGATTTTGTAGTAAATATGGAGGAGTTTAGGGCCTTTGTTGAAATTGACCCTGAATAAGTCAATGACATAGTTGAGGATGCAAGAAATCTAAATGTTGATATTGACCTTATGCAGGAAGACATAATCAGTGATGTAGATCATTTTAGTGACAACGATGACATTACAACAGTTTTGGAAATGGTTGCTATTCAGTTTGGATAAAATACTTAAAGCTGGGTATGTATGGGTAACGGGTCCTCCAAGCATAACCTCATTAACCAATTGGATAGTAAATGCACCATATGCAAAAACAAAGTTGGCAAGAATTAATATTCGTATTTATGCAATTTTCTAACAACAATTTTGCACTATTTTAACCACAACATTGTCTTTAAGAATGGTTATGCATTCTTTAACAGCAACTCTACACTAACCTTATGTTGATCTTTTTATTATTTCTCACGCCTTCGATTGGAATACTTGTTGTTATTGATCGTCGTTAATAACTTGAATTCGTACTATCAGAATAAGAAATTTAGGCAAAAACATGAAATCAAAATCAAAGTCCCATGATCACCTTTGTAACAAAGGCAAAACATTGAAATCAAAATCTATAAGTATTAGATATAACTACAACAAAAAGAAGGCTACAGGCTCTAACCATGTTGACGACAAAAAAAGTCTCAAAAATAATAAATACGAATTTTATTATTTTTAATAGTTTTCGAACTATTTTGGGAGAAAAATAATCGATTTTTTATAAAAACTTTTAAATAGTTTAAATATCATTTGCATTAAATAAATGGATCGGTTTTCATTACACTGGTCCCAAAACTACGGTTTGTATACCAAACCAAACAGGTTGTATGGAAACGGTTTCGGTTCGGTCGGTTTTGCCAAAATGTTCCGGTTAACCGGTTTGTTATTCATCTTTAAATGGGATGCTACAATAGATATGCATTAGATAGTATCTTATTAAAATAAGGGTTACCCTAACTTTAACAATCACTATTAAAACAAACTAGTTTTTTTACGTCGCGTTGCAGCGAAACTGAGCAAATGATAATGTAAAACAAACGTGATTTGAAAATAAAACATGTTGTTTAGAAAGACAAACCATTAGACCGATTTAGTTTATCATCGTACTATTTTATGATACAAAATAAATATTTTATTTTGAGTACAACTTTGTTTTTAACAAAACTTATAACGGAATGTCGAGGAAAAAATCAAGCACAATTACGTACTTAAGTTTTTAGAAGAAAAGTTATAAACGCAAATTATAAAAGAAGTATCAAATTTAATTGATAAATTAATACATGTTCTAAAAAAAGAAAAAAAGAATTATTAAAAAATGGTAAAGAAAATATATGGTTTAAAAAAAGAAAAAAATTTAAAAATATGTTATTAAAGGTTAATATAATAATAATTATAATATATTAATAAAAATAATAATAAAAAACTATATATTATTATAAAAATAAAGTTATTATTCATGTTTCTTCGCTAACAAAATTTACTAGTTTTTTTACGTCGCGCGTTGCGGCGAACCCGAGCAAATGATAATGTAAAACACATGTTATTTGAAAATAAATCATATTGTTTAGAAAGTCAAACCATTAGAGCGTTTAGTTTATAATTGAATCGTTTTATGATGCCAAAAAATACTTTATTTTGAGTACAACTTCGTTTTTAACAAAACTTTTAACGGAATGTCAGAGAAAAAATCAAGCACAATTATGTGCTTAAGTTTTTAGAAAAAAAGTTATAAACATAAATTATTAAAGAAGTATCAAATTAATCGATAAATTAATATATGTTCTAAAAAAAGAAAAAAAAAAGAATTATTAAAGAAAAGGAAATATATGGTTTTAAAAAAGGAAAAAAAAATTAAAAGTATGTTATTAAAAATAAATATAATAATAAACTATTATAATATATTAAATAGAAAAAATAATAAAAAACTATATATTATTATTATAAAAATAAAGTTACTATTCATCGTCCTTCGTCAATAATACATATATAGGGTCAGGATTTAGGGAAAACGCCTAAAAGTGTGAGAACGATGACAACGATTTTGGTGTTGACATGTGGCGTTGGTGCTAACTTACACTAAGGGTAATATTGTAAAAAAATACACCATAAAATCGAGTGTTTTATTATCTTTATAACGAGTATACTATTGCTATACTTTTGAAATTAAAAAAATAACATGAACTGGGTGTTCAAATAAAAACGCCATAAAAACACCCAGTTCAGAAAACGGCATGAAAATTACTCAGTTGAAAACGCCATAAAACACCCAGTTTAGAAAAACACCATGAAAAACCCAGTTGAAAACGCCATAAAAATACTTAGTTTAGAAAAACGCCATAAAAACTGGTTGTAAAACGCCATAAAAATACCCACTTCAGAAAAACGTCATAAAAACCCAGTTGAAAACTCCGTAAAAAACAAAGTTTGGAACGCCATAAAAAACCCCACTTCATTTTTTTCGAAAAATATCAATAGTATACTCGTTGGAAAGATTAAAAAACGCTGAATTTTATGGTGTGATTTTTTTTGAAAAAAAATCGCGTATAAAAAGTTATTGGCGTTTAAATATGATTGGGGAAAATGACATGTGATTAGCATGTGCACACTTGTTTGGATCTTCCTATTTTACCCCTCCTGGTAGTTCCAAGGCCCATATTATTTACAAAAATATCACCGCATTAATCTCAGCCACAAACCACTAAGATCTTGTGGCTAAGAATCGTTCTCACCGTTCTCACACTTTAAGGCGTTTTCTCCTGGTTCTGTTCCTATATATAATATATATATAATATAATGAAGAAAAGCAACTTAAATGTGTTGTTAAGTAATTTTATAAACATATGTTAAATTGATCTCTTGAATATGAATGAACCATGTAATTATTTTAAATGAATTATTTTTAAATGGTTTTCGAGTATGTTAGAATGTTCATAAAAAATTGGGATCGCATTTCCACTTTGTGCTTCCGGTTAAAACAACATAGGGTGCTACAAAGTTGGTCTTCACCAGTTAGTTGTCACACCATTTTTCAACAAAAGAAATGCATATATAGTAATATATATATTTATAATATAATATTTTAAATCATTTTGTTTGATTTGGAGATGGTGGTGGCGACGAGGGTGATGGTTGAGGTGGAGGGTGGTGATGATAGGTGGCTGTTGATTTCAGAAATATATATATATAGAGAGAGAGAGTAGGGATCCTACGAAAAGTGTGTTTTTCCTAGAAAGTCTAGGAAGTGATCTGGGCCATCAAATGAGTGTGTTTAATGGTTGAGATGAAGTCAATGGCAATCTTGTAATTTTTTAGTTTATTTAATTCATTGTTTTAAAAGACTAGGGGCAATTTTGAAAATATACTGTGGTTTAAATCAATTAGATAACCGTCAATCAAACCCCAGTCCCTACTTTCACGCGATTTTCCCTCTCTCTCTCCAATCCCATCTTCGAAACCCCAATCCCTACCAAAAATACCTACAATCATGGAAGAAGATAACTTTAGAAAGGATGGAGAGCACCGGATCAGTTGCCGGAAGCCGTTCGAAAGACCCCGTAGTCGCAGGTTTGTGTTTCAACTTAAAGAGGTTGGTAGGTTTAAATTTCAATAACGATAAATGTGTTTTTAACTTTTTACTCATGATTATGGTAGATTTAAAGTTTAAAGATAAATTTGTTTTACGATGTGTTTTTGTGGGTGTGTTTTACAATCATACTTGATTTGGGTACATCTGAAACCCCAAAAGTAAACTGTGTTTTATAATGTGTTTATATGGGTGTGTTTTTCAATCATAATGACTTGTAGCTGTGTTTATGGCAAATGTGTTTTACGGTGTGTTTATGTTGGTGTGTTTTACAATCATACTGGAGTTGGGTACATCTGAAGCCTAAAGTGTTTATGTGGGTGTGTTTTACAAATCATATGCCCTTTGTTAATAACTTAAAACACAATTTGATTTGATACTGCATGAAGTCCTTTGTGTATAAAGTTATGAGCTTAAAACACAGTGCATACTGAATGATACATTATGTCTACTATTAATAACTTAAAACACAGGTTAATGTGATACTACATGATTGCTCATCACCACTATTGTGTACTTAAAACAAAATTCAAATTAAAACACAATCTGGATAATCTAGGGTGGTACATCAAAATAAAACACAATCTAATGAAAATGTTTATCATGCAGGGCGATGCTTTGTCAGTTTATTTGGAAAATGTTGGGCATCTAGCGGCCAGGAAGATCAGAAAATCATTTATATTGTGGGATCTATAAAAACATTGACTTTAGCACTCTAATTGTTAAAACACAGCACCAAGAACATGCTGATGGTTTCCAGACTAATAACTAGTTAACTTTGAAGAAAAACATGATGATGGAAGTTAAAAACACAACAACAATATCTAAAAAACAGTAATATGCCTATTACAAAACCACCTTTATATTACGGGATCTATAAAAAATTGACTTTAGCCCTGTAAACTGTTAAAACACAGCACCAAGAAGATGCTGATAATTTCCAGTAATCTTCTGAACAATGGAATGTGCGATTGGTTTAGATTTCGAAAACAAATTATTCAGAAAATCATGGAGAAAAATGGTTACAAAATATGGACATGGATAGTTAGTTAATGAAGATAAATTCCAAAAATAAAAATAGAATGTGAAAGTACACAATTGCCCTTCAAGTTAAAATCTTCAATGCCACATGTCGTATTCTGATTGCTTCCTAGACTTTCTAGAAAAAACCCACTTTCTACCTAACTCCTACTCTCTCTCTCCATATATATATATATATATATATACACATACACTTATATTATAATGCATGAGGGATGAGTATTTTAAGATACCCAAAAAATAAGAACTTTTACACCCCTTTATTTATAGAAAGACCCCTAAAATGAGGGTAGTTTGGTCTTTTAAACACTATTTATTTTTTAGCTCCTAAACTTATTACACTTAAATCCCTAAATTTTAACAAAATTATAGATAATTAGTTACATTCCCCCCCTCCACAACAAACTTATAATTCTTTTATGTATTCTTGTCATGTCTTACTAAAAATCTTCAATGCCACATGTCGTATTCTGATTGCTTCCTAGACTTTCTAGGAAAAACCCACTTTCTACCCAACTCATACTCTCTCTCTATATATATATATATATATATACACACACACACACACACTTATATTATAATGCATGAGGGATGGGTATTTTAAGATACCCAAAAAATAAGAACTTTGACACCCAATACCCAAAAAATAAGAACTTTGACACCCCTTTTATTTATAGAAAGACCCCTAAAATGAGGGTAGTTTGGTCTTTTAATGTCACACCCTGGCTTTTGCGGAAGCGTGGATTATTTTGGTGTGACTTCTTAATACCATAGCAACAATCATAACAATGCTATATGATAAAAATACAAGACGTTCATCCATTCATTAAGTTTTAAAATACCACAACATTAGTGTTTGGAAAAGTCGATACTTAAAATAATTTTACAAACCATACGTGTCTAAAACGTGTTCATAAGACACAACAAAAGACTTTTAAATAAAACGAGGTTTAAGACATGCAACCCGTCCAGGTAAGGGTTACACCTCCCAAACCTACTGCCCTGGATGACATCTTATTCAACGCAGCTTGACTTATGCATACTTCGCCAGATCCACTAATTCCCTGAAATACATGTAGTTTTGAAAAATCAACATAAAGTTGAGCGAGTTCATGTGTAAGTGAGCATGTATAAACCTTTAAAGTACGTCCCAATGTATAAATCGTTAAAGTACGTTCCAATGTATAAATGTCCCTGGTATGTAGCAATTACGGAAAAAGAGATCACCATTGGGTTGCAAAGCCAATGATATGTGTGAAGTGATGCAGGAAGACTCAAACCTAGCAGATTTTGGCGTCGGGCTCATAGTCACCACAGGGTCCACTCAGCGGACTCAGGAGTGGGGCTCGCTACACCCGAATAGATCTATCACTCATGACCCTCGGTCCTACAACGAGGATTAATGGCCTTTAGTTCCACCTACCCACTCACATGATCTGAACGTCCTAACCCTCCTTAAGCTAACCATACCATGTATAAAAATGTCCTTAATAATTGTAACATGTATTTCACCCCCGAAGTTATAAAACTGAAAACAGTTAAGAGAAAAGGGGGACATGAACTCACAGTATTGCGTCTTCAGTATCGTAACCCAAATCCCTTCAGCAAGCACGACTACCTACAATGTGCTAATGTCTATTAGACGAACGGGTCGTGCCTTGTCTTAGTATTGGTTAGTGCCTATGAATTACGTTTTAAAGTGTCTTCAATATGTTTTTATAATAATACTTCTCGAGTGTTGTTATTCACATTTTCTTCCCAAGGATGGGAGTATCTCATACTTGTGTATTCGTATTCTTGTGTTTGTATAACTTGCCATGTATTGGCGTCGTATGCCGGTGTAGTATTCAAAATAATAATATGCCAATATATTCTCAATATATTACTTCAAAACAATATATTTTCGAGTCTCACTTGGAAAATATTTATAAACTTATCTTGTCCAGATTAATGCATTTCAAGAAATTACATATTTTTCCCAAGAATATTATACTTCTTAATAAACCCAAGAAAATATATTTTTAAGTCATACTTAGAAAATATATATAACTAATCCACAAAACAACAATTATCCACACGTGTGTCTTAATACAAAATATATATTCTAAATATATATTTAACCATTTTCATGTATGAAACCAACCTTCGATACTTTGTATTTTGCTACAAAATTATGGAGAGTTTTATGTTCTAAAAACATAGTCTAAAATACTCTAGTAAACACTTGTCTAGAAAATATTTACCAAGTGTTAGGATTTTCATAAAATTTCACCATAGTCTCCTTTGTAAATGGAGGTGTCCATGCTAAATAGCATATCATTTTCTTTAACATATAACATGTTAGATTGTTCTCAAATAATCAATCCGACATTTAGACATGCAAAATACTACTTACATCCTTTCAGTTTTAATATGCAAAACTGGGCTGTTTTTGGGCATTTTAATAAAATAGTTATCTTATTCCAAAAATTCCCAATTTTTTACAGAATGTCTTATACGATCCAAATATTATTGTGTAAAAATATCGGGGTTCAGTTCATTACCAATATTTTATAAAAATTTATTTACCGGACTGCAATCAGATTTGTCAATTTCTGACTGCAGTCTACGAGATAATTCATCTAAAATTTATCGTAAGTCCGATTGACGAAATTCCAGTGGGAAAATTACTATGACATCAGTGGTCATCTACAGTACAATTTTTATGAGCTGATTCAACATAGATTTCAAGTTATGACTAAAAACATATCACCCATTTACTGCAGTAAAAACTCAGCTTTAGCTACTGTTACAAAACGGGTCTTTAAAAATAGTAAACTACCTCAAAAAAATATGATTCCAGTGCCATTTGCTTCATTTTTCGAAAATACATAATTTAGACTTTAGAAAATCAGTTTTTCGATTTAGAATGATCTGTGTACAGCCAGTTGAAGGTGGCTGAAAATGCAAATCAACATGCTTTTTATGGTCTAAACGCCACTAAAATGTACATTTACGATCGCCATACTTTCTAATACAATTAACATCAGGCCATAAGTCATTTACAACAGGTTTTTGTTTATTTAATTCAGATTTATCATGTATTATCCTCTTTCATCTCATGACCTTTATGTAAAGCTTTTATGTTCATGCTTTAAGTTATGATCTTTAGAGTTCTTGAGATTTCACCATCCTTTTAACTATTAACCATCAAAAATATGAAGAAGATGAAGATCTAAGGCACTTACTACTAGCACAAGGCTAGGGGAGTTCAAGTGTGTAAAAGTGATGGATAAAAGAAAACGAGAGCGGTCCTTGAGCTTCCGAGTACACCAAGCTTACTTGTTCGGTCTCTAGCACCTTTGGATGAGTGTAGAATGTTTGAAAGAAGCTTGAAGGTGGTGGTATGGTGGTGTGGTGGTGGCGGCCGAACCAAAGAGAAGAGAAGGGAGAGTTGAGTGAGTTTGTTGAGTTGTGAAGTGAGAGGCTCAAGACCCTTAGGTTACTTTTATAACTCAAGTTTCATCTTTAACCACCAGACAATATGTTCCTTAATCCACTAGCAATTAAATAAAATATTGTAAAGAATTATGGGGGGTGTCCCCACTTTCTTCAACCGGTTCGAGGGGGGGGGGGGTATGGGGTTGGGTTGTAATGGTTTAGTTACAAACTAGTTAGGATTAAAGTTTTTAGTTAGTATGTTAAGGTGTGTTGTTATTTATAAAGTGTGTTAGGGTGTTCGGGGACCCTAACTAGTTCAGAAAAGTAAAAACAATGTGTTTGGCAATATTTTTATGTTCCGGGTAAAGTCCGGTTGTTCGGTTGGGTGTTGTCCGTTAAAGTGCTAAATTAATCTATAAAGTGTCTTCTATAACGCTTTTAGTGACACATTTAATCCCCAACACTTTGGAAAGTATCTAGGACTATTTTGCCAAGTTTTTGCACTTTGCTAGTATTATTAAATGCTGAATTTTGTTTAAAAGTGTAGAATTCTGCATTTAAAGTGTGTTTTAGGCACTTCCCGGCACTATAACTATCACCTAGTGACGCAGTTTTATGGTCCTCACTTACCTACACTCCCTACTAGTGTAGTACTCTATCTCCGGCTCATACTGGCCTCAAAAACATTGTCTGTCTAGGTGCTGGAATTGTCAGCATGTTTTCTGGGTTATCCGCTCAGTGTGTTAACTGTGCTTTGTGCATCAAGTTTGTCACTAAAGTTTGTGTGAAATAAATGGAGTGACAGTATGAAATGTGATGCATATGTATGTATGTAACAGAAATCAGAAAGCAGTTTAATCACAGTTGTAATCAAGCACAGTCATTAAGCACAAATTAAATATTAATAAATTGTACGACAGCATGCAAATTTGACAGTTTTCACATTCTCCCCCCGTTAAGAAAATTTCGTCCTCGAAATTTGTACTGCCTTAACTCCTTATGGTTCCGTCACATGTGTAAGTATATAAATAATACTGAGGTAGATAATCACCAAACCGAATCAAACGTTACTCACATCAGGTGAGTCCAAGAATATATAACAACCCGAATCCTATAGTTAAAAAAAGGTGTGTGCTTTTAGCATTTGATGTCAAAGGTACAAGACGTATTTAACGTATAGTCTAGGGTATCCGGCTAACAGGGGTCCTACAAAAGAGGAGTTTTGACTAATAAGATCCTCAAACGATCGATCGCAATATACAGACGAGTTTTCACAAACCATAGCATATGTTATATGAATTCAAAATCAATAATTCAAATGTGATAGTAACGTGAAAATGATCTGTCAACTTCCGAATAAACGAATGGTAAGGTTTAGTGTGTTGACATTCTTAGATTTCGAAGGTACACCGAATGAAATACAAGCAAATCTGGTGTATCATTGTCGTGATTCGTAGTTGCATCAGAAATGTTTAAATGACAAGTCAAACGAAAGTATATGCAGTTTTGTGTGAAACGGTTGACCCTGAGTAGCACAAGCTACAAGTTTGTAATGACACCACAAGGTGTCGCAACGACATAATTCAATATTAGTGGTGACCGAACAATTTCACCGTGTTTGAAGTCAAACGAAGAGGTACCGAGACAAGCCTGAAATGTTGATTTACACAATGTTATAGAGCTTTTAATTGAATACGGAACATCGAGGTATTACTGTCTCTGTTTGAAAGTGGAACACTATAAATACTACAAGGTATTTAATTTGTAACGAAAAAAACCGTTTAGGTGGTACACCGTGCTATGAAATGAATTTATGTACCATTGTCTTAACACACAACTGTGTAGAGACTGCTTTAATTGAAATAAACAAGACGGATTTAGAGCAGATTAGCGAATAATTTAAATCCGTGCATGAAGTGAGTAACCAAATTAGCGCAAGCTCCAATTTCGTGAAAGTATCACCGTAAGGTATCAAAATCAACAAATGATTTAGTGGGGTCGTAGACCAACCAAGTCCACTACGACTCGAAACAAAAGAACTTTTACCAATGATTTGAATATGATGCTCTCAATACATCATATGACGTCTTAAACTGAATATACGAAATGGATAAGTTCAAGCAATTGAACTTGGTTTTAGCGTAACCCGACAATAAACATATGTATCAACAAAGGAATCTTGGCATGGTCACAAAGATAAACCATGAATGTAACCTGAAATAAATGAAGTTTCAAGAGGGTGTGTTGACTTGATAGCAAAAGAGTCAACAGTCACCATAATGTAGGCCATTCGAATTCACAAATCGGTAATTAGATTTAGCGTCATAATATTTGAACTTAAATGAAGCGTTTGGAACGAAACGAAGTCGCACGCGTAGCAAATGGTGCATGTGTGACAAATAAGTTTCCAAGAAAAGGAATAATGAGTATCTGCTAAAATGAAGAAATGACCAGATATCGAAGCAAATGTGTGTTCGCTCTCAGCGAAGAAAATTAACGTGATGCAACTACCATTAAGGGGAGTAGAGATGCAAACGTCTACTCGCTAGAAGTAAAAGTAATTCAAGTACTTTCGGTTTGGTCAACGGAACTGGCATATATGTCAGGTTAATGGTGTCTGCTCGAGTTAACGGATGTGGTTCCTAAGTAACGACCTTGGTGAATTTGGTCCTGGGTTCCCAATGGTCCTAAGTACATGTTTCCTAGATTCTTAGAGTTTCTTATTCTGTGTAGAATCGTTCTGTGCATCGTGTAGGAAACGCCATTCTTGTGTATGTTAAAGCAAGTTATTGTCCCACAATTTCCCCAGTATACTTTCTTCCTGAATCCACAGCTAATGGCACTCGATCATTGATCGGTCGGGAGGTACTGGTTGGATCCTCGCAGTTAATTAAATAAGTGAGTCGTCAGTTCTTAGTTGGCTAGCTCGTTCGGCTCCTGGTAGCTTGATGTTCATTTGAAAATCATCGTCTTTTCTCTTGATGAGCAGAACTGGGGTTACCCAAAACGGAAATTTTTGTCTGTTATCTTCCTTCTCTATCCACTACTGAAATTACACTGTCAATCCTTGCATTTCCGAAGGTGTAAGTCTCTAGAGTGCATTACTACAGACGCGGTGCCTGGAATCAAGTCGATGCGAAATTCAACTTGTCGTTGAGGAGATAATTCTGGATAGTCTTCGAGGAAGACTTTAGGATATTCTCTGATCACGGGGGTATCTTCAAGTTTTAGTTCTTTGGCTCCCTCGTCCACGACATGAGTCAAGATAACAGCACATTCCTTACGCCACAACTCCTGTGCCTTTAAGCAACTGGTAAGTTGTAGAGGCGTATTCTGTTTCATAAGTCACGATCGTTCCCTCATTCGTCGTTGGGATGCGAATATCAATCTTCGCTCTATCGCTTGGCAACTAATCCATCCCAATTACCTCGTTGAAGCTTCCCAACCCAATTGGTAGTAGAGTAACCGTAAACTTATGCTCTCCGGGTTCTATCTTGCCGTTTCTAGTTACTGCGTTGGCTTCCACTAGCTTCCCATTAGCTAGTTCTTTCGAGTGCGGATTATCTACTTACTTGCTACTAAACCAAGTATACTCTCAAACTCTAGAGGCGCGAATCGTAAAATTTGCAACAGTATCTAGCAGCACAGATGTATAACGTTGAGTAATATGGGACGTACTGATATTCACGCTTGGATTCCTGGTGTGCTCCCCTAGCTCTGCTACTGAGCTTTTATCCTTGGCCTGATTCTTCTTAGGGCAGTATTTTCTGAAATGCTTCTTGCTCCCACAGTTAAGACAACCTTGAGCACGTTTCTGTTTGTCACTCGTCCTGCCTTGATAATTATCATTGTCGTTGTTTCCTCCGTGATTCTCGCTACTATCTTGGCCTCCATTTCTACGTTCGGTATCTTGCCTACAAGTTTCCTTAGGATGCCCTCTCTTGCCACAGTTATCACATTTTCCATATTTACATCGCCCGACATGATATCGTAGACAATTGTCGCACTTAGGTAGGATACCCATGTAGTCTTTTCCCTTTTTGGCCTTCTTTTTGTTATTCGCCCGAGTAACCTTCTTAAAATTTGCAAGCTTTCTCTTGTTATCTCCAGATGGCTCTACAGGAGTCTCCTTTTTCTCTTCCGAAGTGGAAAAATTTCCTTGTCTAATCGCTTCTTCATTGAGCGCCACACTCATGTCGATTGCTTCGATGATTGTTGAAGGCTTAGATGTTGTTACCAGGCTTAGAATCTGGGGTGCCAGTCCCCCGATGAAACGTTCGATCTTCCTAGATTCTGGTTCCACCAAACGCGAAGCAACTTGTGATAATTCGCCAAATCTCTGCACATAGTCGGCTATCTTTGGACCTTCCATTTTCAAGTTCCACAATTCAGTCTCCAACTTCTGGACTTCTGCCCTAGAGCAATATCTTTTACGTATCAGTTCCTTCAGCTCATCCCACGTCAAAGCATTCGCAGCAGTCTCGCCCATTGTTTGAACTTGAAGGTTCCACCATGACAGAGCCCCATCTACAAATAGTCCAGCTATGTACGTGACCTGATGTTCTGGGGCACATTTGCTCAACTGTAAGACATAATTCGTCTTCTCCACCCAACGCACAAAAGCTAAGGCACCCCCAGTGCCGTCGAATTTTCGAGGTTTGTGGTTCAAGAAGTGCTCGTAAGTGCAGCCGCTGGGTGGGTTATTTCCTAAGGTACCTCCGCCGTGTTTGGAGCGAAGGGCCTCGAGTTGTGCGATGGCTTGCGAGATGCGCCCTTGTAGTTCTGACTCTGCTGTTGTCGGCAGAGGGTTGTTGGTATCGATGTTCCCTTGTATCGACATCTTCTGAGAAGAAGATTGGTTAGGTCAGGTCTTATTCGTTCGGGGAGTGCATATAGTTGTTTAGAGCTCGTATGTACATACACATATTAGGTTATCATACCAACCAATCAAGCAATAGTATAATCATAGTATAACCAAGTAATTTGGTGATTATGTTTAATGAGAGCATAGAAAGTAAGCACGTAGCATTATAATTATAGCACACACATGTAGATCAATAACGCGCTTATTGAAGACATAGCGACTGAGCTTTCATCGGTTATTGGTCACAAAGTATTGTCGCATGTTTAATGAGGATTGACTTCTCATTATTCCCTGGCCACAATTGTATTGTCTTCCAAAATGTATTACATCAACAGGCACACAGGGTCACCCTTCCCTTTTCCATTAAATATATTAGTGTTTCAAAATTTCGTAGTCAGATGTGGTCTTCAAAAGTCTCCACAATCTCGGCTTATCATTAATGTCCTACCCAAATGTAATGCAATCCGCCTAATCTAGTAACCAACTAAACTGGTGACTGAGGTGAAGGAGGAAAGAAAAGTAAACCGTTTATCATGCGTGAACTCCTTCGCGAGCTTGTGTATATGTCGAAGTCATTAACTGTTCTGCCGCTTGACAATAAAGAAACGAGCGTCAAAACCTGGGAGAGGTGTAATAGCAGCAGGTGAGAGCGTCAAAAGGAATCTTGATGAATGTGGGGGATCAAAGTATACTGACAATAGACAGTGTGGAGAACGTGGTGTCAGCTCAAGCTCCAAAACTCTGCGACTTATATCCTTAAACTATAGCTGATGTCACAAGAGCCCTCATCCCGTGTGTAGCCTCCATAATGTGAGGGATGGCAAAGGTCTAAAACCAGTATAGTGTATTATAGGAACCATCGAAAAGGCTCGTCTGGCGTTGTAGAGGTGAATGTAGCAAACGGTGCGACCTGTGAAGTCGGGAAAATACTGCTGTAGCATTTGAATTGTTATGCGGGTGCTGACCTGGAGTACCTTCCCGGGGTGCGGGTATGTTTTGAAAGAAAGCGATAGGCACGTTGGCGCAATGGACGTCGGTCTTCATAGGGGAAAGGAGTAATATCAGCGGTTGTGGGTGCAATATCAAACGTCTCAACTGGTAGGAAGATCATTAGATGCGGGTGCTGGGTCTGGTATAAGGGATGCATTGTCTGGTAAATCAAAAGAAATAGGGTCATGATCAAGTAAAGGTGCAGGATCAGCAGTACAACGTCAGGCTGACCCAAAAAGGAACTGGAGCTGCCTTAGAGGCAAGTTATGGGTCGTGTAACGGTGTGGTGCCTCGAGCAGGTGATAGTGGCAGCAATTATAACGGCGTCGTCGTCTGCGTTAGTAGTAGGGAGCTGTAATCTGGCTGTCTGTAAGGCTGCAGATGTCACAGACTCAAGGGAGTCTGAAATCGAATGTATGCTAGAATCTGAGGATAGCTTGTTAACAGGGGTCTCAAAAAGTGAAATGTATAATAATGTTCTCGTCTAACTTTCTATTATCATGGGTGTCAGCAGGAGGACCATCAATAAACATGTCAACATCATCGTCAATTGTTTGTCGAGTAGCCAACCATCGGAAAGAATGTCCACAGGAGGCGTATTGTCGAGGATCAGAGCCATGGTGTTCTCATCATCGGGATGACCAGTGAAGAAGGGGTCATGGACTGAAATAAGAGTGACAGAAGGATTCTTGTCAGAGAAACCACCCGCAAAGGTAGAGTATCACCAAAATCTGGTAGCGCGGACTGTTGGAAGTCGTCCTCGGTCAGCATATCTGGATCACCCTCAGTGTCTGACATAAATATCTCTGACGCAGATGCAGTCTCATCATCTGTGGCGATGGTAGTAGGGTTATCAATGTCTGATAACTCGCCTTCTAAATAGTGTGACATGTGTGCCGGTACATAATAGTTATAGCATGTATATCCATAGTAATTATTAACATTTAGCGTATGCAAATACTCACCACATATGCGCGTATATCAATAATCAGCAATTAAGCATGTAAGTAATGACAATGTAAGCATGTACTCATCCTAGTCTTCCCCAGACTATCCCACCCAGCCTCTTAGACTGAACTTCCTAGTCTCTCCGACTAACTCCCTGGTCTCTAAGACTAACTCCCTGGTCTCTCAGACTAACTCCCTGGTCTCTAAGACCAAATCTCTCCAGTCTCTAAGACTAAATCCCTGGTCTCTAAGACCAAATCTCCCCAGTCCCTAAGACTAATTCCCTGGTCTTTAAGACCAATCCTCCCTCAGTCTCTAAGACTGATCCTCCTTCAGTCTCTAAGACTGAATTATAAACATAAATTTGGAAATGTGTATGTGTGCCTTTTTGTTTGTAAAAATGTTTGTTTCCTGGATCTGGACATTTTGTGTATGCAATGTAAAAATGTTTGAAAATGTTTTCATGAGAGCCCTGAGGATCATAGTCTAGACTTGAGAAAGAACCCTAGTTCGCTATGATCGAGGCTCTGATACCAAGCTGTCACACCCTGGCTTTTGCAGAAGCGTGGATTATTTTGGTGTGACTTCTTAATACCATAGCAACAATCATAACAATGCTATATGATAAAAATAAAAGACGTTCATCCATTCATTAAGTTTTAAAATACCACATCAATGTTTGGAAAAGTCGATACTTAAAATAATTTTACAAACCATACTTGTCTAAAACGTGTTCATAAGACACAACAAAAGACTTTTAAATAAAACGAGGTTTAAGACATGCAACCCGTCCAGGTAAGAGTTACACCTCCCAAACCTACTGCCCTGGATGACATCTTATTCAACGCAGCTTGACTTATGCGTACTTCGCCAGATCCGCTAATTCCCTGAAATACATGTAGTTTTGAAAAATCAACATAAAGTTGAGCGAGTTCTTGTGTAAGTGAGTATGTATAAACCTTTAAAGTACGTCCCAATGTATGAATCGTTAAAGTACGTCCCAATGTATAAATGTCCCTGGTATGTAGCAATTATAGAAAAAGAGATCACCATTGGGTTGCAAAGCCAATGATATGTGTGAAGTGATGCAGGAAGACTCAAACCTAGCAGATTTTGGCGTCGGGCTCATAGTCACCACAGGGTCCACTCAGCGGACTCAGGAGTGGGGCTCGCTACACCCGAATAGATCTATCACTCATGACCCCCAGTCCTACAACGAGGATTAATGGCCTTTAGTTCCACCTACCCACTCACATGATCTGAACGTCCTAACCCTCCTTAAGCTAACCATACCATGTATAAAAATGTCCTTAATAATTGTAACATGTATTTCACCCCCGAAGTTATAAAACTGAAAACAGTTAAGAGAAAATGGGGACATGAACTCACAGTATTGCGTCTTCAGTATCGTAACCCAAATCCCTTCAGCAAGCACGACTACCTACAATGTGCTAATGTCTATTAGATGAACGGGTCGTGCCTTGTCTTAGTATTGGTTAGTGCCTGTGAATTACGTTTTAAAGTGTCTTCAATATGTTTTTATAATAATAATTCTCGAGTGTTGTTATTCACATTTTCTTCCCAAGGATGGGAGTATCTCATACTTGTGTATTCGTATTCTTGTGTTTGTATAACTTGCCATGTATTGGCGTCGTATCCCGGTGTAGTATTCCAAATAATAATATGCCAATATATTCTCAATATATTACTTCAAAACAATATATTTTCGAGTCTCACTTGGAAAATATTTATAAACTTATCTTGTCCAGATTAATGCATTTCAAGAAATTACATATTTTTCCCAAGAATATTATACTTCTTAATAAACCCAAGAAAATATATTTTTAAGTCCTACTTAGAAAATATATATAACTAATCCACAAAACAACAATTATCCACACGTGTGTCTTAATACAAAATATATATTCTAAATATATATTTAACCATTTTCATGTATGAAACCAACCTTCGATACTTTGTATTTTGCTACAAAATTATAGCGAGTTTTATGTTCGAAAAACATAGTCTAAAATACTCTAGTAAACACTTGTCTATAAAATATTTACCAAGTGTTAGGATTTTCAGAAAATTTCACCATAGTCTCCTTTGTAAATGGAGGTGCCCATGCTAAATAGCATATCATTTTCTTTAACATATAACATGTTAGATTGTTCTCAAATAATCAATCCGACATTTAGACATGCAAAATACTACTTATATCCTTTCAGTTTTAATATGCAAAACTGGGTTGTTTTCGGGCATTTTATTAAAATAGTTATCTTATTCCAAAAATTCCCAAATTTTTACAGAATGTCTTATACGATCCAAATATTATTGTGTAAAAATATCGGGGTCCAGTTCATTAACAATGTTTTAGGCACTTCCCGGCACTATAACTATCACCTAGTGACGCAGTTTTATGGTCCTCACTTCCCTACACTCCCTACTAGTGTAGTACTCTATCTCCGGCTCATACTGGCCTCAAAAACATTGTCTGTCTAGGTGCTGGCATTGTCAGCATGTTTTCTGGGTTATCCGCTCAGTGTGCTAACTGTGCTTTGTGCATCAAGTTTGTCACTAAAGTTTGTGTGAAATAAATGGAGTGACAATATGAAATGTGATGCATATGTATGTATGTAACAGAAATCAGAAAACAGTTTAATCACAATTGTAATTAAGCACAGTCATTAAGCACAAATTAAATATTAATAAATTGTACGGCAGCATGCAAATTTGACAGTTGTCACATTTAAACACTATTTATTTTTTAGCTCCTAAACTTATTACACTTAAATCCCTAAATTTTAACAAAATTATAGATAATTAGTTACATTCCCCCCTCCACAACAAACTTATAATTCTTTTATGTATTCTTGTCATGTCTTACTAACTATAATGTTTTTAAAAAAAAATCCAAAGATAGCATGACGACCTATACATTTTTGTCAACGTTTCGGTAGTTGTCTTGTTCAGTATCGACGTGCGGATTAAAAGGTACAAGTAGATGATGCCTTATTGTACAAGTGATCATTGCAAAAAAGTAGAATAAGTAAATTAATAAACTTTATGTAATCATTTCAAGAGTTAAATTTATTGATTCTACCATTATTGAATAATTGTGTCATGTTTTATTTGATTACTAGAAACTATAAAAAGTATTATAGAATAGATTCAATGACTAAATATTAGTTATATTATAATACTCTAACAACATATTTCGGTTTTGTATAAATATTATTTGACAAAGTAAAAAATGACTAGATATATGCTATTTATTTGCATGAGTTTGACTCACTTAAGAATAAATATTCCGATTTTGTATGGATATTATTTGAAAAAGTAAAAAATTGACTAGATATATATGCTATATATTAGCAAGGGTTTGACTCATTTTAAAATGAATATTTCACCATGGTATAGATATAATAACAAACTTTCTACGAAAAAGGATGGAAAAAAATTAAGTGGGAAACAACTTTTAAAATTTAAAAAGTCTTTACACTAGAAATCTTAAAAAAATGATAGGTTACGTAATTACAATGTTTGAGGTGAACAATAACTGAATCATTAACCAAAACCGAACCCAAAAAAAAAAAAAAAAAACGAAACCGAATGAAATCAACCAACAAATGAATTAGCTGAAAACCAATTAACGAAAAGCTGAATGAACCAAAATCAGTTATTGATTTTTTGTATCCCTATTTAACCAGAATTAACCAAACCGAACCATTCATATTGTCATATATTTCTAGCTTTTATACCTTTAGTTCATGTATATATTTTACACATTATGTATTTATACCTAAATTTCATGTATTTCTAAGCAAAAGTATTAGCCAAGTTTGGTTTTTGCTATTAAATGAATCGAACAAAAAACCGTCAATCTAACCAAATAATTAAAATTGATAACAAAAAACCAATTTGTTAATAAAATTGACGAGGATAAGAACCAAAACAACTGAACCATACATACCACAATGAAATGGACTAACAAATGATTTCGCTTATGGCATATATCCACCAAAATGATGTTATAATAAATATTGCACGAATAAGAAAAACTACCAGAAATGAGTACCACAATGCAAAGTGTCACCCCCGCCGCATCGCGCGGGCACCCTGCTAGTGTGTGTGTGTGTATATATATATATGTAGAGGTTCCTGTAAAAAAAAGGGTTTTTTTGTGAGAAATGTAAGAAAGTTGTAAATAATGTTTAGTATTAAACATATTAATTTTCTAGATTAAGGGTATACAGGTAAATTTAACATTTTTAAATTAAGAAACTAACATTAATGCACATGCAACTCCCCCCCGTCTTTTTTAAACGTCAATAACTTTCTATACGTAACTTTTTTTTTTAAAATTACACCATAATAACGAGCGTTTTTTTTATCTTTAATATGAGTACCATATTGCTATACTTATATAGAGAAAAAAATATGTTTCGATCAGATGTTTAGTCCATGATGTTTTGTCTATGTTCATACAATGGTGTTTTAATTGTATTGTGATTCAAAACGTGGTGTTTTAAACATATACTGGAAAGCGTGGTTTTTTTTATCTACTGGAATGTAGGTTTTAAAACACCATGGTGTTTTAACATATGGAATCTGGAACATCTACTAGCATGCACATGTAAAACACCATGCATGCAGGTTTAAAACACCATGTACAATAACCATACTATGAACATTATACTAAGAACACATTCTGGAAATGGAGGTAGTGTCTTTAATAGTGTTATATACTTATTGAATGGTGTTATATAATTATAGAATGGTGTTATATACTTATTGAATGGTGTTATATAATTATTGAATGATGTTATATATGTGCTGAATGGTGATTTCACAGTGTTATTCGTAGTGTTTTTATAGAGATCTTTAAAATGGTGTTATATACTTATTGAATGGTGTTATATAATTATTGAATGGTGTTATATACGTGCTGAATGATGGTTGCAGTGTTATTCGTAGTGTTTTTATAGAGATATTTTAAAAAAAATCATGTTCCAATAAATAAGGTGGCGGTTGTCACGGCCCCCCGACCCGGTTTGACCCGTTTCAGGAGCCGCGGGACAGAAATCCCGTGGTATTTAATTAATTGAGTTTAACAGCGGAAGTTTATCACCAGGATCTTTTTTTAAACTGAAATATTTCCCGATTATTTTATTTCACAACGCGGGATAAAACCCCGGTAATTTACAATCATTTGATTTCACGAAGAAATCTTTTATTTTACAAAACATGTTTCTTTATTTTATCCTGAGCCACTTTCTCAAGCTTGTAGTGCTTCACGGCACTTTTCCTGGATCATAACAGATCACCTGAAACATGTTTGAAAAAGGTTTTGTCAGCGGGAAATACTGAGTGAATCATTCTATTTACATAAAATGATGCATAGTTATTAATTACAGCATAAGAACGATTACAATGGCTTCTATCTTATTTTTATCTGGCGCTGTGTCACAATGGTGACATGTCACAATGGTGACGATGGTCATACCACTATTAGATCAATGAACCTAAATAGTGATGATTATCCCTAGTAGGTCAATGAACCTAACTGGGAGAAAATTAGTAATGTGCACAATACCCCACTAGCCAGTGATTCAAGATATCCACGACTTAGTCCCTGTAATTATAACTTTTGAAAATAATTTGAGGTATTGTAAAATAGTTGATAAAAAGAGAATAACTCACATTGCAGATTTAATTTGAGCAGAGCCTAGCCTACTGATTAGCCTTTTTAACCTAAATTTAATAACAAGCACACAATTCTGGGTTAGTAATCAATACAGCATTTACGATAACTCACGAGATCAAACCCTCACAACGAATGACAAAGTGCAATCACTTAAACATCCATCGGATTCACAACGAATGACAGAGTATTCCCCGAGTTCAGGTGGTACTCAAACATCCTGTCGGAATCACGACGAATGACAAAGGATAACCCTAATGTGGGCAGCACTTAAACATCCATTGGATATATTGATCGATCAGACAATGAATCGTAATAGCGATCGAGTTAATACCCTGATTGCGGCGTCGATTAGTGATCCGTGTGTGTTAATTGTGGTAAACAGAGCATAACTCGGTGTTTATTTTGAAGTTTTACGTCGAACTGAAGCCAGGAATCAAGTCCCAAGCCCCTGTATTTATACCCTAAATTTGCACCTCCCGCTAGTCGCGGAAGAATCCGTGGCACGTGCCGCGTATCGCCTGGGATGTCAAAATAGGGTAGGCCTGCTTCGTCACCTATCTAGCCCTGATGAGTCGACAACTTCGTAAAATTCGAATTTGACAGCGTTTTATAAGGATAATCGTTAGTAGGGTTTTAACCCCCTGAGTTTTAGGGGCCCTGATTCTAATTCCAATTATTCTGAAAATTTTAGGGTTTGTTCAGAATCACTTGAGTGTCTCAATTAGGGTTTCCTTTTGGACAAATTAATTTAATAAATATGACTTTTTATGAGAGTTGTTACAGCGGTTATGGAAGGTTTTGAATTAACTGAATCAATGATAAAATTACTTGTTTACCCTTTTGAATTAATTTAAATTAAGGAAACATGTCATCTCCACAATATTCTCACACTTCTCATACTTTTAACCTTTTTTACAATAACTTTACCATATATATATATATATATATATATATATATATAGTAGGGATCCTACGGAAAATGTGTTTTTCCTAGAAAGTCTAGGAAGCGATCTGGGCCATCCAATGGGTGTGTTTAATGGTTGAGATCATCTTGGTGGCATTTTGGTAATATGTGTTTCTTAAAAATAGGATTATTTAATTAATCAGGGGTAGATATGTCATTTAGCTTGTTTTAAATATGGAAATAATTGTCATTCCATAACCACCCCACATTTCTTGCGATTTTTTTTCTCTCTCTTTCTCTCTTCCTTCTATCCTTTATGAAGAAACACATCAAGAAAACACATCGTATTAATCTGCTTGCTGTTAAAACAAAACGTCAAGAAATCCTCAAGCATTACCAGCATGGATGGTAAAACACAGCGTATGAATCTACTTGCTGTTAAAACACAACTGTATGAATCTGAATGCTAAAACACAACTGTATGAATCTGCTTGCTGTTAAAACACAACTGTATGAATCTGAATAATAAAGCACAACGTCAAGAAATCCTCCAGCATTACCAACATGGATGCTAAAACACAACTGTATGAATCTGAATGCTAAAACACAACTGTATGAATCTGCTTGCTGTTAAAACACAACTGTATGAATCTGAATGCTAAAACACAACTGTATGAATCTGCTTGCTGTTAAAACACAACTGTATGAATCTGAATGCTAAAACACAACTGTATGAATCTGAATAATAAAACACAACGTCAAGAAATCCTCCAGCATTACCAACATGAATGCTAAAACACAACTGTATGAATCTGAATGCTAAAACACAACTATATGAATCTGCTTGTTGTTAAAACACAACTGTATGAATCTGAATGCTAAAACACAACTGTATGATTCTGCTTGCTGTTAAAACACATCACCAAGAACAAGCTGATGGTTTTGCAGTTAAATGTTAATAACCATCTCCACAATCAACAAGTGTGTTTGAAGCCATGATTTTTCTCTCTGAAAAATTTATTGAATACGAATACTGCTGGTGAAGAAGAAAACGATAGAAAGAATTGTATATACATATGATTTGAATGAGATTTGGATGAGAAACACAACCAAAATTCCGAAAATCATGGACATAATCAGTTACCTTCGAGATCATGCAATGTTAGTTAATGAAATATAAATTCCAAAAAATAAAATTAAAATGTGACATTACATAATTGCCTTTCTATTTAAAATAACTCAATGCCACATGTCCAATTCTCATTGCTTCCTAGACTTCTAGGAAAAATACACTTTCTACCCAACTCCTACTCTATATATATATATATATAGGGTCAGGATTTAGAGAGAATAGAGAGAACGGTGAAAAGTGTGAGAACGGTGAGAACGATTTTGGAGTTGCATGTGGCATTGATGCTAAATTACACTAAGGGGTAATATTGTCAAAACACTCACACACATGAACTGGGTGTTCAAATAAAACGCCATAAAAACACCAAATTAAGTTAAAACGCCATGAAAATATCCAGTTAAAACACCATAAAACACCCAGTTCAGAAAAAGCGTCATGAAAAACTCAGTTTAAAACGCCATAAAACACTCAGTTCAGAAAAACGTCATGAAAATACCTAGTTAAAACGCCATAAAAACACATAGTTCAGAAAAACGTCATAAAAATAACTAGTCTAAAACGCCATAAAACACCCAGTTCATAAAAACGCCATAAAACCCACTTCATTTTTTTTCGAAAAGTATATCAATAGTATACTCGTTGGAAAGATAAAAAAAACACTGAGTTTTATGGTGTAATTTTTTTAGAAAAATAATCACGTATAAAAAAGTTATTGGCGTTTAAATATGATG
Source organism: Helianthus tuberosus (assembly GCA_030545235.1). Classification (NCBI taxonomy): domain Eukaryota; kingdom Viridiplantae; phylum Streptophyta; class Magnoliopsida; order Asterales; family Asteraceae; genus Helianthus; species Helianthus tuberosus. The sequence goes on from CM060393.1 coordinate 61,767,111, forward strand.
GGGGAAAATGACATGTGATTAGCATGTGCACCCTTGATTGGATCTTCCAATTTTACCCCTCCTGGTACTTATAAGGTTCCCATTATTTACAAAAATGCCACCGCATCATCTTAGCCACAAATCACAAAGATCCTATGGCTGAAAATCGTTCTCATTGTTCTCACATTTCAAATCGTTATCTCCTGATCCCATTCCTATATATATATATATATATATATATATATATATATAGTTATAATAATAATAATAAAAATAATATTATTAATAATAATATTTTAAATCATTTTATTTTATTTATTTAAATGATATTATATAAATGGGGTAAAAAGACTAAAATACCTTTGGATGACCATGCTTAACCTAACAACTTAACTGGGTTAGGCCCATAAGACATATCGGGCAAGAATTTGAACATTAAGTGCAGAGCTCGTCAAGTTTTACGCCAAAAGACACTACATGCAAAATGGTATATAGATAAAGGACAAAACTTGTAATTTACTCTAAATATCATTACAAAACTAATATTAATACGATAAGATTGGCTTTATAATAAAACTAATTTATGTTTTAAAAATTGCCTATTTGATGAATTAGCATCTCTAATAAGTTAATCAAACTCAAGCAACCGGTTAGTGGACCATTTCCGTCATCTTTGGCAAACATTGATAGATTGCACGGTAATTACCAATTTGATTGTTTTTTTTAACGGCAAGGAATGATTTGCCAACCACCGTGACACCGGGTGTTTTGGCCAAGGTCGACCCAGCCTCTTGGCTCTCCCCAGATGCGCGAAAACCCGACCTCCACCCGCCCGAAGGCACGACAGTGGAATAATCGGTAAAACCTTGCCTGTCGCCTCCCATCCAAGTCGAAACGGCGCCACCCGTATTCGCTCTTCACCTGGATGCTCAAAAAATAATGAGAAGAATGAGAATCGAACCTGAGTTACAAGGAATACCAATTTGATTGTACCACCGGTATTCAGATGAAGTGCATGTTACATAAATTGCTTCTTATGGAGTGTCACATGGGGGCAATATGTTATCTGATGCACAACTCGTTGATATAATCTTATTGTATTAATATTAGAATTGGTTCTTAGAATTAAAATAGAGTAATAACATAAATGGTCCTTAGAAATTAAAAAGGTATTTAAGTTATTTTACTGAAATTTAACAGAAAAATAAACTAAGTTTGGTATTAGTACCCAAAGGTGGTATAGAATTGAAACTATAAAACCTAAACCCATTAAAAAATAGTACTCAAAGGTGTCACTTTCAATAAACCACAAAAACTATATGTGTAATTAACTCTTAATGTAATGAACACTGTTATTTATATATTGAAAATATAAGATTATAGTTTTTTTATTACTGACTTTCTCTAATAGTAATAACTATACTAAATGTTGTAGAGATCGCGGCGCAAGTCGAGCGGTGAGGTACGGACTAGGGATTCATTGGGGTTAATAAGGATTCATCGGGATTAAACAGATTGGATTTTTTTAAGTATAATGTTATAAACTATATAAATATAACATTAGTTTTATTCTTTTTATGTGTAAATTTAAAAGTTTGGGGATCAAATATAACCTAGTAAAGATGTAGTGGGTTTACATATTAATTATATCTAAACTTAATAAACCCTAATCACCTCCCTCGTGTTCACTGTACGCCCCCTTCTCCCTCAACACACGCATCATACACAAAATACAAACCTTAGCCCCAATTTTCGCTAGAAATTGCTTCGATTTTGGTTCGTAATAAGATAAGAACTCGTTCTACATGATTGATTTTGTCTAATTTTGACCTACTTTAGATCTACTAGGTCCGATTTTGGGAAATTTCAGACCAATTTTGACCTAATTTGACTTTGACCGCCTAGATAGACCGATTTGGCCAAATCCAGGTGGCAGCCCGACGATTGGCGACTTTTCACCACCTAGCGCGTGATTTTTACAATATTTTTCATTATAATTATGTTTTGCAATGACAAAAAAATGAAAGCCAAGGACAATCTTTATCTAGAGTTGGTTTGTGTTTGAAATACTCAGTCTTCACTCATGGCCAATTGTATGTCGCCATGTCAAGAGAAAAAAAAAGCAAAGGCGATTTAAAGTTGATAATAATATATAAGGATGGTAGTGTTACGAATAAAACATCTAACGTCGTGTACAAAGAGGTTTTTAGATGTAACACCTCGAAAATTCACATCCTATAATGTATTGACACGTGTCATAAGCTTGAACGTGTGAAAGAATACCCTAGAGGGACTAAAGTTGACAAACATAGAAAGTATGTGAATATAAGGGTTCAAAATGTCAACAATGGGTAAATATACTTTACAATAGCCCTACAAGATGTTTATACTTTCAAACGAATAAATCATGGATCATACGAAGCTAAATATGAAAGAAAGTGAGAGATTACAAACTACAGGGGTTAAATGTGTCAACATGTTTAAAGTATACCTCTGAGTGACCTTTTAGCAAACCCGAAGCTTTGTAACGATTAATTATGCTCACTAGAATACATGATAAAAATTTCACCAAGTTTCGTTATCGTATGAGAAAGTTATGATAAAATTCGCAAACGAGGGGTTAAAGCGTCAACGAGGAAGTTTATGACTTTTCGGTTGATAACAAAGCAAACCAAGGACTTAACAAAATGGGTATAAGTATTGGAGCCCTTATATGTCAATTTGGAGGGCTCATAATGCAAAATATAAAGATGGGATGACCTTTCAAAGGACCAAGAGCCAAGATACAATAACTAAAAAGTTTTAAATCTGACAGCAGGACTCAGGCGGGCCGCGTAAGCCTTAACAGGAGCTTACGCAGGCCGCGTGCGACCCCCAGATACAGAAACATGGGACAGCAGCCTGTTTAAACGCAATAACCGACTTAAAACAGATATTTCCACTCCATGGGTGACCCCTACATGCTTTTTAGACCTTAGGGACACTTGTGGGTGATCCATTATCAGTTATAGCATGAATTGTCAAGATCACAAGCAATTAAAAACACTATATAAGGCCCCTTTGGTTGCAACTTTTGATCATACCATCACAACTCATCTTCTGATCATCTCTGGAGCTCAAGAGCCTTCTCTAAGCATCTCTGGTCGTGCATTAGACTTTGGTAAGTGCCCTTGACCTTCCTTAATTGAGTTTTACTTAGTTATTAGCTTAAAAGTCAAACCGTCGTAATTAACGTTTGACTTAGCGATTAATCATTAATGGTTCAGTGATTAGTCGAATTGAAGGTAGTTATAAGTTGGTAATTATGTGGGCATTAAACCCTTAAAAGGGCACCCTCTGATTCCCGCTCTAACTAGATCAAATGTCGGGTCAAAGTTGTTTATAAAAAGTCAACAGAACCATAATTTTCGGATTAACGCATAATTAGCAATGATGAAGGTGTGTAACCTATTTTATCACTCATATAACATGGTAATAAGTGTAAGAACATGTCTAAGCATGTTCGACCAAAAAATTTTCTATTTAGACCCGGTTCGGAACCGAAAGTCGCAAAACTTTGACTTTTGCTTTGACTTCAGTTCTGACCCGATTTAGTATGATTTGGAAATTCCTTAGAGCTTCCTTAGGACCAGGTTACATGATAGTATAACCCTCTGTGGTTGGTTCGTTGATTGTCCGATTCGTTTACATATTTCCGTTAATTGCCTAATGTTGACCAATATGCCCTTTTGACCATAAAACAAGAATTTTGGATATATGAGAGGACAATAATCTTTATTACTGATTTATAAACATGTCCCTAAATTTTCACACCAGTTGGAGGTCTAGATTAGGAGTTATGCTCATTAGCGTAATTAGAACGCCTTTTAGTTATTAAACGGCGTCATTAGCATAAAGCCTATCTAAACCAAAATTTTGACACCAAACCTTTTACCCACTGATGTAATATAATATTTTGGGATTTTTAAAGATTTTAATTATTTTTAACCTGCTCGTAACCTAAGGTTATGGCGTTGATTCGGTAAATACCGATTATACCCTTTTTGGTTATAAAATGAGTTCTACATAGTATTTTGACACCAATCCAATTGCTACTGATTTTATATGATAAATGAAGTATTTTGAACTTTATAACCTGATCAGAAAACTCAGATTTCCTGTATAACCCGGAAATCGCTTAAAATGGCGTTTTAAGCGTATTAAACACATAGTTTATGTTTAAAACCATTTTTGTCATATAACTATATAAGACTTATCACAACTGAATATGACCTATTAAAATAAGTTATTTTATTGATGTATTCAGACCCAAATCTCAGAATTATAAATAATCTCTTTTATAATCTTTAAAATGACCAAAATACCCGTACGGGGCTTAAATTTAGATTAAACTCATTTTGGGCATAACGGAAGATATCCTATTGATATCACAACATATTTAGGGCACATTAACTTAGGAAACCTGTAAATGACTCTTATGGTTACCCGTTACGCTTCTTGCGCGTTCGGTTCGGTTTATGTAACTAGTTTGCATAAATTAGCCGAAACGGGTCAAACCTTATCGTTTTTATCTCAAAATCCAGAATGTGGTTAGATTACCCATATTATACAAGTCTTCAAACTTGTTGGGTCTAAATCACATTCTATTCCGGTCTTCGCTTAATCGTGCGTTCGAACCGTATCTTTGTTAAAACTAACCGGTCTAAGTTTAGGCTTAATTAAAGACCCGTTAGGATTCTAATAGGTTATTATAAACCTTCGTTCCAGAATAGGAGACCCGGTAAAAGCTACATGCACTTGCTATTTGTGATTGATACTTGCAAAGGTAAATACTTTTAACTTATTTTCCCTATACGGGCTTGGGGTATGGTATATAAATACCGCTTGGTCGGGCATTGAATCTTTAATTGAATAGAGGTTAAATCATTGATATGCTTCGTTTTGAAATGTTTTGTTTGCTTAAAGCCTTTGGGGGGTTAATGACCATGTCCTGGATATCCTTGGCATCATTTTACGAAATGGCCACGACCTAAGCACGGGGTGTAGGCGTACACCCGTCAGTGCCAAAATAAATAATGTGGTGTGTCTATTGATCTTTAACCCGGTCTACGGATCAGGCTACTGAACGCATAAGGAACATGTAATTCTTTTACAAGATTATATTCAAATAATTATCCCAAGTTATAAAAAGTTTGTGCCACGTGCATTCAAATCAATTTTAATAAACCTTTTCAAATGAGTCTGTTAATTGTATTTACCAGTGTAAACTAACGTATTTTCCCAAAAAGGTTAAGTGCAGGTACTACGCGAACTAGGCTGGCTTTCTCCTAGCGTCCACAATAAGTCTCATAAGCTTTGATGTCAAAACTGTTGAACAATGTTTCCATTTTATTTTTGATCTACCTGTGGATTATTTTCAGCTGTTTGTGATACTTGATATTACAATTATATTCGGTTGAAATATATCTATCTTTTGCTTCTGCTGTGCATTTAAATATTGTGTTGTTTGACTGTAATGTTACCAACCACGTCACGATACTCCCCACCGGGCCCACCTGTAATACGTGGAAATATCGGGGTGTGACAGGTTGGTATCAGAGCCAACATTGAGTGAATTAAACACTAGCCTTTTGTGTTTAATCTCAATGACACAATTGCACATTCCTAAATTTTCGAGTCTAGACAAAGAACTTAGGATAAATTCAAATTTGTTTTTATTTTAACTTTGTCCTTTATATCTCTTGTTGTATCTTTTATTATTTTGACAGGAAATATGCCGCCAAGAGTTAGAAAAGGAGGATGAGGTAAGGGGCCAATCACCGCCCCCAACGATCACGAGGCCGTGCCTTCACACCGGCGAACTCCTTCCACTACAATGAGTGCCGATCTGCAAGGAAACAGGAGGAACCTTTTTGAGCCCGCTAGACGGTTTGTCTCGCACAGTTCAACACCTCCCTATCGTCATTCTTTTGGGCCGCACTCGGAAAACGAGCCCGATAACCCACAACCTTCATATATACCTCTCCAGCGATCCCTTTCGCACCATTCCTTCGGCGACCCTACTCCTGTTTTTCAGGGCCGGTTTAACCCGGCAAACTATATTCAAGAACCAGTGGGTTTTAACCCATTGGGACCGGAGGATCACTTTTCCAGCGATAACGCCATGGATATGGATGAGGACACCGACCCTATGGAGCCTGCAACCGGGACCCCCAACCATCCTATCGAGGTCTCTGATGGTTCATCCTTTACAGTGGTCCAGACAGTTTCCAGGAAAGGTTTAACCAGCATGAATGGTACTTCACACCTTCTCACCATTCATCGCCCCACCAGCAGCAGGATCCCTCTGGGGATTCACGTTTCGTGGCAGTCACGCCACCGCCTCCACCACCGCCAGTTCATCAAGCACCTCCGGAACCACCGAGGCGTAGGAGGACAGGCGCGCGAATATCCGCGCGTGGAGGGGATTTTCACTTCAGCACCCCTTATCACTCAAGTGGCAGTCACTATTCGCCACTACATGAAGACCCACAAATGGGTGGGCCTTCAAACCCAGTTGCACCACAACCACCACCGATGGGTTTTGATAACCCGATTCCTGCATATACAGGTTCAACGAGGTACAATCCGTTTGAGCAGCCGACTCACACAAACTATAATTATGCAGAAGCCGACCCGTACCTAGTGGCGGCAAACTACAATGCCCTCCACCCAGAAGGACCATATGGAGCTCCTTGGGGAGTGGGATATCCAACTCATGGATATCAAGTACCTGCTCAACCACCGATTCGGCAACAGTCGCAGCCACCACGATTTTCCCCACCAGAACAGGAGGAAATCCTCCAAAGACTTAGTCGGGTGGAACATGAGTTCTAATAAGAACGTAGGAACAACAGGGGTTTCCTCAAGGGCCTAGGGAGTTTACTAAAGGGGAAGAAGAAGAGGGATCATTAAAATCCCTATATGTATTGTTGTATTTCCTATTTAAATCAAGTCCCTGCGTGGACATTTATCTGTGTATTTAGTCCCTGCGTGGACTTGTCTTTTAGTCCCTGGGTGGACATCTATTCTAGTATTTGGTCCCTGCGTGGACTTGTATTATCGGTTTAGCCCCTGTATGGGCAAATTGTTTCTGTTAAAAGTCCCGTTTAGGGCAATGTGTAATCCTTTTAATAATTAATGGAATGTTAAGTTTATAAATTTCACTTTAGTCATTATATGCATAAATATATGAAATAAATAAATCAAAATCATTCCTTTTTTAAAATAATCTGCCTATCAAATATTAAATGAGAATCTTAAAGGTATAACCTAGCCTGCATGTCATTATAAGACTTGGCCAAGATGGTAAGACCTGTTTAAAAGATTCGGATCCCTGTTAACATCTGAAAACATGTTAACCCTCCTGGCAGGCGTGATTCGTTAAAAATCACACACGTCATTCTTATATAAGGAGTCTTTAAAAGAGTCCTAACCTAACTTAATGATCTATAAATCATGGGTTTAAATCATCAATTAAGATGATCATATGTTGACCATACATTGGTATATAGTGCCTACGGGCCATAATTATTGTCATATAAGACAAAAGACAGTAGTAGTCTACGACTCCCTGTCAGAAAAAGGTAAAGAACTATGTTCAAACCTTCATGCCTTGATTCTCTGAAATCATGGCTTATAAATTAAAATGTCCCTGTGACTAGGCCTTTTGTGCTAATAATACTGTTATTATTTGATAATTAGGATAAGTTATAATAAAAATACTAAATGAATGTGAGTAACAAATTAACCAAATATGGTCTATGTTTACCATGGTTAATGAATTGCCATAAAAGACAATTCCATAATAAACTCCCAAATAAAGTATTGTCAATATCTTATGTAACATTTCAAGATACATGGCGGACTCGGATGAAATCAATAGTCGGCCAAAGGAGAATTGTGACGCCACCAGGTTCAATGTGACTGGAGCAGAGCTCCAAGCATTAATCGACAATGCTGTTACAAAAGCCTTGGATATGCAGTATAGTGAAGCAAGCGGTACTCGAAGTAGGACCCTATCTGCACCGCATTCAAAGCCTAAGACTCATTCTGAGGCTCACAGCAAGCCACCACCCTCTAAGAAAGACGAGCCAAAGAAAAATGACGACGATCGTCAGTCCTCAAATCAGCAGAGTGCTCCATCTCAAAAGATTGTATTAAATCAAGGACCCCGTGATAAGGGTTGCTCCTACAAGTATTTTGTTTCATGTAAACCCAGGGATTTCACTGGGGAGAAAGGAGCTATAGACTGCATGACATGGTTGGATGAGATGGACACCGTGGTTGATATCAGCGGGTGCACTGAGAAGGATGTGGTAAAGTTTGTGTCTCAATCGTTCAAAGGTGAAGCCTTAGCCTGGTGGAGATCGTTGATTCAAGCTACTGGGAAGATTCCACTGTACAATATGACATGGGAACAATTTGTTACCCTCATCAGGGAGAACTACTGTCCTCAGCATGAGGTCGAAAAGATTAAGTCGGATTTTCTATCACTGGTAATGAAAAATCTGGATTGCCAAGCTTACCTTACGAGCTTTAATACCACGTCAAGATTGGTTCCGTATCTGGTGACCCCGGAACCTAAAAGAATAGCTCGTTTCATTGGGGGTTTAGCCCCAGAAATTAAGGCAAGCGTGAAGGCCTCTCGGCCAGTTACTTTCAGATCTGTAGCTGATATATCTTTGTCCCTCACACTGGACGCGGTCAGACAGAGATCGCTGAGGAACACGGATGCCGAGAAAAGGAAGCGTGAAGATGACAATTCACGACGGTCAGATAAGAAGCACAGGGGAAAAATGACCATAAGAAGGGGTCAGGTTCTAAGAAGGATGGGCATCAATCTGGAGATAAGCCCAAATGTAAGATTTGTCAGAAGCACCACTTTGGGAGGTGCAGACTTGACACAAAATCCCAATCTCAGCCAAGGCCTTGTGGGATTTGCAAATCTTCGGAACATAAGACCCTAGAGTGCAAGAAGCTGAAAGACGCAACGTGCTACAGTTGCAACGGAAAAGGGCACATTAAGACAAATTGCCCGGAATACGCAAAGAAAGCTGATGAAGGAAAGAAGACCAATGCTAGGGTCTTCAGGATGGATGCAAAGGAAGCTGTGTAGGACGACAATGTGATCACAGGTACCTTCCTTATAAATAATGTTTATGCGAGAGTGCTATTTGATTCAGGAGCTGATAAATCATTTGTAGATAATAAGTTTTGCAAATTGCTGAATTTACCTGTTAAAACCCTAAGTGTGAAGTATGAGGTGGAATTAGCAGATGACACCTTAGAAACCGCCTCAACCATATTAGAAGGATGTTTCATATCCATTAAGAACCACTCTTTTCCTTTGTCCCTACTTCCCTTGAAGTTAGCCGGTTTTGACATCGTTTTGGGTATGGATTGGTTATCTCATAACCAGGCCCAGATTATCTGCAATAAGAAGCAAGTGGTGATCAAGACTCCGTCTGGTGAATCACTTACCATTCAGGGAGATACTCAGTATGGACTGCCTGAGCAAGTGACTATGCTCAAGGCCTCTAAGTGTTTAAAGAAGGGTTGTGTCATCTACATGGCATAAGTAACCATTGATGAGCCGAAACCCAAGATTGAGGATATCCCCGTCATTTCTGAATATCCCGAAGTTTTTCCTGAAGAGCTACCTGGTTTACCACCAGATAGGCAAGTAGAATTCAGAATTGACATCATCCCTGGAGCAGCACCAGTAGCAAGGGCGCCTTATAGGTTGGCACCAACAGAGATGAAGGAATTGAGAACGCAACTAGATGAATTGCTAGCCAAAGGGTTTCATTAGACCTAGTTCGTCTCCTTGGGGAGCACCAATATTATTTGTCAAGAAGAAGGATGGATCGATGCGTCTGTGCATCGATTACCGTGAGCTTAATAAGGTCACTATCAAGAATAGGTACCCATTGCCCAGAATCGACGATCTGTTCGATCAACTTCAAGGGGCAAGTTACTTCTCTAAGATTGACCTAAGGTCAGGCTATCACCAACTGAAGGTTAGAGATGAAGACGTACACAAGACTGCATTTAGGACTCGTTATGGTCACTACGAGTTCCTAGTGATGCCTTTTGGGCTCACTAATGCACCAGCGGCATTCATGGATCTCATGAACCGTGTCTGCAAACCATACTTGGACAAATTTGTTAGCGTCTTCATTGACGACATTCTGATTTATTCAAAGAATCAGGCCGACCATGAGAAACATCTTCGATGCATTCTTTCACTACTTCAGTAGGAGAAGCTCTACGCCAAATTCTCTAAGTGTGAATTTTGGCTTCGTGAAGTCCAATTTCTTGGACATATGGTTAGCGAACGCGGAATCCAAGTAGATCCCGCTAAGGTTGAAGCTGTCATGAATTGGCAAGAGCCAAAGACGCCCACAGAAATTCGCAGTTTCTTGGGATTGGCAGGATACTACTGGCGCTTTATTGAAAATTTTTCAAGGATTGCTGCACCCCTAACGTCCTTGACTAGGAAGGATATTAAGTTCAACTGGGGACCCAAGCAGCAAGAATATTTCGATATTTTGAAGCAGAAGCTAAGCAATGCGCCTGTACTGACATTGCCTGAAGGTACCGAAGAATTTGTGGTTTACTGCGATGCATCACACACTGGCATGGGGTGTGTGCTTATGCAGAAAGGCAAGGTCATTGCCTATGCTTCACGTCAGTTAAAGGTACATGAGAAGAATTACACCACCCATGACTTAGAGTTGGGTGCCGTAGTATTTGCACTAAAGCTTTAGAGGCACTATTTATACGGTATCAAGTGTGTGATCTATTCTGATCACAAGAGCCTCCAACATCTGTTTAACCAAAAGGATTTGAACATGAGGCAACGACGTTGGATGGAAACTTTGAATGACTATGATTGTGAGATAAGATACCATCCTGGTAAGGCGAATGTAGTCGCCGATGCCTTAAGTCGGAAGGAAAGGGTGAAGCCCATAAGAATCAATGCCAAAAGCATTGAGATAAAGAACAGTTTGAATGAAAGGTTGTTAGTTGCGCAGAAGGAAGCTGTGTTGGAAGCTAACTATCCTAATGAAAAGTTAGGAGTGACTGAAGAACAGTTATCCTATGGCAAGGATGGAATCCTAAGGTTAAATGGACGAATATGGGTTCCAGTTTATGGAGGACTTCGGGATGTTATCCTCCAGGAAGCCCATAGTTCTAAATATTCTGTTCATCCTGGAGCTGATAAGATGTACCAGGATCTAAAGGCAAACTATTGGTGGATAGGCTTGAAGAAGTCTATAGCTGTCTATGTAGCTAAATGTTTGACGTGTGCGCAAGTCAAAGTAGAACATCAAAAGCCGTCAGGTTTGCTACAACAGCCTGAACTTCCCACGTGGAAGTGGGAAATGGTGACGATGGATTTCATCACCAAATTGCCAAAGACAAGGAAAGGAAATGATACCATATGGGTGATAGTTGATAGGTTGACTAAGTCAGCACATTTCCTACCCATTAAGGAGACCTATAACTCCGACATGTTAGCCCAATTGTACGTAGATAAGATTGTATCTCTACATGGCGTGCCTGTGTCTATTATCTCTGACAGAGATACTAGATACACGTCACATTTTTGGAAGGGTTTCCAACAGTCTTTGGGCACGCGCTTAAATTTTAGTACGGCTTACCATCCTCAGACGGACGGCCAGAGTGAGCGTACAATCCAAACTTTGGAAGACATGCTTCGTGCATGTGTGATTGACTTAGGTGGTAGTTGGGATAACCACCTGCCATTAATCGAGTTCTCATATAACAATAGCTACCATACGAGCATCAAGGCTGCGCCTTTCGAGGCCTTGTACAGTAGAAAGTGCAGAACGCCCGTTTGTTGGGCGGAAGTTGTAGATATCCAACTGACAGGACCGGAAATAGTCTTTGAAACGACGGACAAGATTGTCCAGATTCGTGATCGTCTGAAAGCTGCCCGAGATAGGCAGAAAAGCTACGCAGATTTAAAGCGTAAACCTTTTAACTTCGAAGTAGGTGACAAAGTGTTGCTTAAGGTATCACCCTGGAAGGGAGTGATGCGATTTGGTAAGAAAGGCAAATTAAGCCCGAGATACATAGGACCATTCGAGGTCATCGAACGTGTCAGATCAATTGCCTATAAGTTAAACCTACCTGAAGAGCTCAGTGGTATTCACAATGTATTCCACATCTGCAATCTGAAGAAGTGTTTCGCTGATGAATCACTAGTCATACCACATAGAGATGTGCACATAGAAGAGAGCTTGAAGTTTGTTGAAAAACCTGTGTCGATCGAGGATCGACAGGTTAAGAAGCTTCGAAGGAAGCATGTACCGATTGTAAAGGTAAAATGGGATGCCCATAGAGGTCCCGAGTACACATGGGAGGTAGAGTCCACAATGAAAGAAAAGTACCCTCATTTATTTCAGTAAATCTCAAGGTCGAGATTTCTTAAGGGGGTGAGGATGTAACACCTCGAAAATTCACATCCTATAATGTATTGACATGTGTCATAAGCTTGAACGTGTGAAAGAATACCCTAGATGGACTAAAGTTGACAAACATAGAAAGTATGTGAATATAAGGGTTCAAAATGTCAACAATGGGTAAATATACTTTACAATAGCCCTACAAGATGTTTATACTTTCAAACGAATAAATCATGGATCATACGAAGCTAAATATGAAAGAAAGTGAGAGATTACAAACTACAGGGGTTAAATGTGTCAACATGTTTAAAGTATACCTCTGAGTGACCTTTTAGCAAACCCGAAGCTTTGTAACTATTAATTATGCTCACTAGAATACATGATAAAAATTTCACCAAGTTTCGTTATCGTATGAGAAAGTTATGATAAAATTCGCAAACGAGGGGTTAAAGCGTCAACGAGGAAGTTTATGACTTTTCGGTTGATAACAAAGCAAACCAAGGACTTAACAAAATGGGTATAAGTCTTGGAGCCCTTATATGTCAATTTGGAGGGCTCATAATGCAAAATATAAAGATGGGATGACCTTTCAAAGGACCAAGAGCCAAGATACAATAACTAAAAAGTTTTAAATCTGACAGCAGGACTCAGGCGGGCCGCGTAAGCCTTAACAGGAGCTTACGCGGGCCGCGTGCGACCCCCAGATACAGAAACATGGGACAATAGCCTGTTTAAACGCAATAACCGACTTAAAACATATATTTCCACTCTATGGGCGACCCCTACATGCTTTTTAGACCTTAGGGACACTTGTGGGTGATCCATTATCAGTTATAGCATGAATTGTCAAGATCACAAGCAATTAAAAACACTATATAAGGCCCCTTTGGTTGCAAATTTTGATCATACCATCACAACTCATCTTCTGATCATCTCTGGAGCTCAAGAGCCTTCTCTAAGCATCTCGGTTCGTGCATTAGACTTTGGTAAGTGCCCTTGACCTTCCTTAATTGAGTTTTACTTAGTTATTAGCTTAAAAGTCAAACCGTCATAATTAACGTTTGACTTAGCGATTAATCATTAATGGTCCAGTGATTAGTCGAATTGAAGGTAGTTATAAGTTGGTAATTATGTGGGCATTAAACCCTTAAAATGGCACCCTCTGATTCCCCCTCTAACTAGATCAAATGTCGGGTCAAAGTTGTTTATAAAAAGTCAACAGAACCATAATTTTCGGATTAACGCATAATTAGCAATGCTGAAGGTGTGTAACCTATTTTATCACTCATATAACATGGTAATAAGTGTAAGAACATGTCTAAGCATGTTCGACCCGAAAATTTTCTGTTTAGACCCGGTTCGGAACCGAAAGTCGCAAAACTTTGACTTTTGCTTTGACTTCAGTTCTGACCCGATTTAGTATGATTTGGAAATGCCTTAGAGCTTCCTTAGGACCAGGTTACATGATAGTATAACCCTCTGTGGTTGGTTCGTTGATTGTCCGATTCGTTTACATATTTCCGTTAATTGCCTAATGTTGACCAATATGCCCTTTTGACCATAAAACGAGAATTTTGGATATATGAGAGGACAATAATCTTTATTACTGATTTATAAACATGTCCCTAAATTTTCACATCAGTTGGAGGTCTAGATTAGGAGTTATGCTCATTAGCGTAATTAGAACGCCTTTTAGTAATTAAACGGCGTCATTAGCATAAAGCCTATCTAAACAAAATTTTTGACACCAAACCTTTTACCCACTGATGTAATATAATATTTTGGGATTTTTAAAGATTTTAATTATTTTTAACCTGCTCGTAACCTAAGGTTATGGCGTTGATTCGGTAAATACTGATTATACCCTTTTTGGTTATAAAATGAGTTCTACATAGTATTTTGACACCAATCCAATTGCTATTGATTTTATATGATAAATGAAGTATTTTGAACTTTATAACCTGATCAGAAAACTCAGATTTCCTGTACAACCCGGAAATCGCTTAAAATGGCGTTTTAAGCGTATTAAACACATACTTTATGTTTAAAACCATTTTTGTCATATAAGACTTATCACAACTGAATATGACCTATTAAAATAAGTTATTTTATTGATGTATTCAGACCCAAATCTCAGAATTATAAATAATCTCTTTTATAATCTTTAAAATGACCAAAATATCCGTACGGGGCTTAAATTTAGATTAAACTCATTTTGGGCATAACGGAAGATATCCTACTGATATCACAACATATTTAGGGCACATTAACTTAGGAAACCTGTAAATGACTCTTATGGTTACCCGTTACGCTTCTTGCGCGTTCGGTTCGGTTTATGTAACTAGTTTGCATAAATTAGCCGAAACGGGTCAAACTTTATCGTTTTTATCTCAAAATCCAGAATGTGGTTAGATTACCCATATTATACAAGTCTTCAAACTTGTCGGGTCTAAATTACATTCTATTCCGGTCTTCGCTTAATCGTGCGTTCGAACCGTATCTTTGTTAAAACTAACCGGTCTAAGTTTAGGCTTAATTAAAGACCCGTTAGGATTCTAATAGGTTATTATAAACCTTCGTTCCAGAATAGGAGACCCGGTAAAAGCTACACGCACTTGCTATTTGTGATTGATACTTGCAAAGGTAAATACTTTTAACTTATTTTCCCTATACGGGCTTGGGGTATGGTATATAAAATACCGCTTGGTCGGGCATTGAATCTTTAATCGAATAGAGGTTAAATCATTGATATGCTTCGTTTTGAAATGTTTTGTTTGCTTAAAGCCTTTGGGGGGTTAATGACCATGTCCCGGATATCCTTGGCATGATTTTACGAAATGGCCACGACCTAAGCACGGGGTGTAGGCGTACACCCGTCAGTGCCAAAATAAATAATGTGGTGTGTCTATTGATCTTTAACCCGGTCTACGGATCGGGCTACTGAACGCATAAGGAACATGTAATTCTTTTACAAGATTATATTCAAATAATTATCCCAAGATATAAAAAGTTTGTGCCACGTGCATTCAAATCAATTTTAATAAACCTTTTCAAATGAGTCAGTTAATTGTATTTACCAGTGTAAACTGACGTATTTTCCCAAAAAGGTTAAGTGCAGGTACTACGCGAACTAGGTTGGCTTTCTCCTAGCGTCCACAATAAGTCTAGCAAGCTTGGATGTCAAAACTGTTGAACAATGTTTCCATTTTATTTTTGATCCACCTGTGGATTATTTTCAGCTGTTTGTGATACTTGATATTACAATTATATTCGGTTGAAATATATCTATCTTTTGCTTCCGCTGTGCATTTAAATATTGTGTTGTTTGACTGTAATGTTACCAACCACGTCACGATACTCCCCACCGGACCCACCGGTAATACGTGGAAATATCAGGGTGTGACATTAGAGATTTATTAATTCTTCAGGTATTAATAACTGGGAAATATGGGGTAGTTTTAGTTTGGATACGGTGGGTTGGTAGATTTTTTTTCATGGATGTATCGATGTAACTGTGATGTCTTGTAAATAAGGTGGTGGGCTAGATGTCTTCTAGTCTGCAGTAACATTTTTATTAATACATTTTCGTTGAATGTTCAAAAAAAAAAAAAAAAAAAAAAAAAAAATTTAATACTTCATGTTTTATATTAATACTCGATTGTATTTATATTTCATTTTACTGTTATAAAACGATTAAAAATGTTTGTTATTCATTATCATTTACAATATGTTCTCTTGTTAAGTCCGTGTATCACAAGAATACTTAACCTAGTAACAAATACACTAATTCAAACTATAATTGTTGATAATATATAAAGTAGTTCAAACTAATAACTGTTGATATTAGGCTAAATTGCACTTTTCGTCCTTTATGTTTTAATGTTTCGACATGCGTTGTTCTTTAACTTTAAAAATTACATTGTATGTCCTTTATGTTTGCAATCATTAACGGACGGTGTCCTTTCAGCTAAACCCAGTTAACTTTTTTATGTTAAAACCCCTCACGTGTAACTTTGTAAAACTCCTTAACAGCAGGGACCATATGTGCAATACCCAAATTCTGTTGGACCAGATTTAAAGAACATCCTCCTCCCCATTTCAAAATTCTCAATCTCCATGATATATGTAAGAATCTTGGAGACTAAATTACTTGAGAAATAAATAAAAAAATCGATATATATATATAGGGGAATGTTCATTGGGGAACACTAAAAAAATGGGTAACAGCGGGGAACAGACTCAAACGAACTCCGATTGGACTCATTCCAGCGACGTTGGAACCGGCTCGTCGAACCATAACTAAGATCTTTTAACCCCAAACCCTAAATCCTAACTCCTAAACTCTAAACCCTAAAGCTAAAAAATAAGGCTAAAACCTAAGCTAAACCGTAAAATCTAAACTATAAACCCTAAAAGCTAAACCCTAAAGGCTAAACCTAAAGCTAAACCCGAAAACTAAACCCTAAAGCTAAACCCTAAACCCTAAAGCTAAACCCTAAACCCTAAAGCTAAACCCTAAAGCTAAACCCTAAAGTTAAACCTTAAAAGCCAAACCCTAATATATTTAGGGTTTAGGATTAAGAGATCCTAGTTAGGGTTCGACGAGCCGGTTCCAACGCCGCTGGAATGAGTCCAATCGGAGTTCGTTTGAGTCGGTTCCCCACTGTTCCCCACTTTTTTAGTGTTCCTCAATGAACAACACACTCTCTCTCTCTCTCTCTCTCTATATATATATATATATATATATATATAGGGGCTGGTTAACGTACATTACGTACGCTACAATCTCAGCCGTCAGATCATCTTCCCGCATTGAAAATCGCATGTTTTTTTGTAACAATTTCGCATGTTGGTTTTTTAACATGCGATTTCATCAAAATTACCACATGCGAAATTGTTACAAAAACCAACATGCTATTTCATCAAAATTATCACATGCGAAATTGAATTATCACATGCGAAATTGTTACAAAAAAACAACCTACTATTTCATCAAAATTATCACATGCGAAATTGAATTACCACATGCGAAATTGTTACAAAAAAACAACCTTCTATTTCATCAAAATTATCACATGCGAAATTGAATTACCACATGCGAAATTGTTACAAAAAAACACCTGCTATTTCATCAAAATTATCACATGCGAAATTATTACAAAAAAAAACAACATGCGATTTTCATTGCGGGAAGATGATCTGACGGCTGAGATTGTAGCGTACGTAATGTACGATAAGGGAATTTGTACAGTACCCTTTACCTATATATATATATATATAGGATCAAGATCATTTCAGAACCAAAAAATTTTACAGAACCTCCATACTCTTTACAGCCACTCATTTTATTTCATGTTATTTTTTCATTATTTTATTAATAAGGGGTATTAAAGTAAATTTACACCTAGAAAATTATCACATTTTTAATTTAACCTGATTTATCTCAATTTCAACATATTTCTTTTGAATGAATTCCACTATTTTCTCACATTCAAATCTAAAAAAAATTGAAATATGTATAATGAATCACATGAATTATCCAACTTTTACACATGCTCATTATCAGACTTCGTTTCTTCTTTTGAATCAACATGTTCACAATCTTTAAAAATTCCCTTGTACTTTATTATCACAGTTGCTATTTCGACACTTCCAGAATATAAAATTCATGCTCATAATATTTCTTTTAGAGTTAATATGTTTTTATTCATTATTTACTTTCAAATGGATAAATAGTTTAATATTTTGATTTTGAAGTTTTACATAAATGTAACTAAAGGGTTGACTTGAAGAAATTGATAACCGGTTTGAATATATGTGTAAATGTTATACTTATACGTATATGTATTGAAACATTTACATAAATGCAATTTGACATTCACCTTGAAGTACACGTATGTGTATGTGTATGTGAAACATTTACATAACTGTAATTGACATTCACCTTGAAGAAATTGGTTATGAATATGAGTATTTACATATATGTAACGATTATACTTACATACATGTATGTTAAACATTTACATAAATTGATGATCAACATAGATATTTATATATGTGTGAATATTATAGTTATACATATACATACATGTAAATTAACATTCACTTTGAAGAAATTGGTAAAGGATACCAATATTTACATATATATATAACTGTTATACCTCCATGTATACATATACATATATGTAAATGTTATATTTACATACAGAGTGGGGATCCTACGGAAAGTGTGTTTTTCCTAAAAAGTGTAAAAAGTCATAAAACACAATAATTTCAGGCATAAAACACACCTAAAACTCACAAATAATAGAATGAATATTACTAAAACACTATATTCAAACTCTAATAGTCCATAAAAACTTCAAACGCACCATCGTAGAACTATGAATATAAAACACACAATGCTAAACAACATAAAACACAATAATATTTGTCATTCCACAATCAGAGCCTTAACATCTAAAACACAACACAAAACCCACATACATGATGTTTTAGTAATCTTCATCATATTATTTGTGGGTTTTTGGTGTGTTTTATGGTTGACATTATGGTGTTTTATGACTTTTTACACTTTTTAGGAAATTTGGACTTTCTGTCCAACTCCTAGCCTTTACATATATGTTAACATTATGATATATAAATAAAGTATTAGTTTGATGAATATATATAAATAAAATATCATTTTCTTAATCAAAGCAATAAAAAGCCTAAATAAAAGGTGGTATGGAGTAATATATGAAAAATAATCGGCTATAGGATGTTAGAGAAAAAAGTGGAACAAATTCTTGTTATTTTCTTTTTAAATTAATGTATGTTTACATTTATACCCTTACTCCATTTAAAATTAAATATAACTCTTTTATTGTCCTTTTAATTACAAATATACCATCATTTATTTCAACCATTGATTAATAGATCAATGGCTATAAATGGTTCTTAAGAGTTCTGTATAAAAAGCAAGTTCTGCAAAGAACCCAACCCTATATATATATATATATATATAGGATATATATATATATATATAGAGGAATGTTCATTTGAGAAGAAAATTAAGTTAAGAAGAAAAAGAACAAAGGGTACAAATGTAAAACATTAAATAGTTTTTCTATCAACTCATTTATTATTATCTTTGACTAATTAATTAGTCATAAACACTATCATCCTCCACACTCAAATGTTTGCTTACACACATCAAAATTTATCCTACACGTTTTGAAATTTATCCTCCATATATTGAAATTTATCCTACACAGCTCGTAATTCATCCTACACACCTCGTAATTTATGCTACACTTTAATTATATATATATATTTTTTTGAAAAAATAAGTTATTTTGAAAATAAGTTACAAATTAAATAGTTAGCTATTAAAAAAGAAGACTATCAATTAATGATCCATCTAAGTTTACCAATATACCCTTACATTAATATTAAATACAAAAATTAAATGAAGTAAAATGAAGCATTCTTATTGGTTGAAATTTCTTCTTTTTTATTCTTACAAAAAAATTCTTCTCATTTGAACTCTCCACTATATATATATATAGGTAGAGGTTCCTGTAAAAAAAAGTTTTTTGTGAGAAAAATAAGAAAGAATCTACACCATCTAATGGTTGAGATTATAATGATAAAATTATAAATAATGTTTACTATTAAACATATTCAAATTCAAGTAATTTAGTCTCCAAGATTCTTACATATATCATGGAGATTGAGAATTTTGAAATGCATATAGTAATAAGGGAAGAGGATGTTCTTTAAATTCGGTCCAACAGAACTTGGGTATTGCACGTATGGTCCCTGCTGTTAAGGAGTTTTACAAAGTTACATGTAAGAGGTTTTAACATAAAAAAGTTAACTGGGTTTAGATGAAAGGACACCGCCCGTTAATGATTGCAAACATAAAAGACATACATGGTAATTTTTAAAGTTAGAAAGACAACATATGTCGAAACATTGAATCATAAAGGACGAAAAATGCAATTTAGCCTTGATATTATATAAAGTAATTCCAATTCCACTTTAATAATAGAGTCTTGAAATGTAAGTTGATAAGTTGATGTGTGAAAGCAGGTAGTAGTTTTGGACTTTTGGTGTATAAAGCGGTTGATAAAAGGATAAAGAAGATGGGGCGGCCCACATCTCACTGCTGAAACACCTCTTGACCAAACATGATTGGTTGTTAGAGCCCAAGTTAGGACGGCGTAGACTAAACCTAGTGGCCAACAACCACTTTAGACGATCATAATTTCTCATCTACTAAAGCTATAGTAGGGTCCATTTAACACATTGGATAGAATGTGACAACAGGTTTTAACGGTGTTGGAGCATCTATAGTAGGGTCCATCAGCTACATTGACTAGGAAAAAATGCTAACACGAAAAAGAGGACGGGAACAGTGGCAGATCTAGAAAATTATTATAGGGGCAATGTTTTAACGAAAATGGGTAACGAAATCGAAAAAACGTTAATTTTTTCCAAAGTTTACACTACCATCGGAGCGTTAAGGGGTAACGGAGGTTACCGTTACCCCTTCTTGAAGGGTAGATCCGCCCCTGGATGGGAAAGATAGGACATATGATCTATAGTCAAACAGTCAAAGGTAAGACGAGAAGAGAAAGAGAAGCCAAGGGTCGTCTGTGACTTATGAGAGATGACTAGACCGAAGAAAGAGGGGCAAGCTATGATCTATGTGTTGTCCGTCTATAGGAGAAGCAACACATCTATGTGATAAAGAAGAGAGAAAATGTGTGCGATCTGTGAAAGAGGAAAGGGAATGGCCGTGATTTGTGGGAAAACCATAGACAGTCTGACGTGAAAGCATTTGTACTCTCCCAACCGGTGAAGGTGTCCGATTAGAGCTTTGATTTTAATTTTGATTTTTTTTTGTCTTTCGACTTTATTAACTTTGAATATTAGTGAGCAAAATTATATTTTTCGTTAGTTAACGTGTCTTATTAGCTGTCAAGTTTTAACACGTTTAAACCACTTTGAACCATTCAACATGCTTCCCCTTTAGGTAAGATAATTACATTGACCTATATAAGATAACATAACTTATTCTTAGTAAACCTTTTGTTGTTGTCTTGTTGACTCCTTTTGGAAACTTATCTATGTATGTCACAATTTAAGGTAAGTGGAAATTTCGATTTAACTTCTGTATAAAGGGTCAAAAAAGACGAAAGTAGAATAGTCTAACACACAAGTTGAAACACACAGTAAAATATATATAGAAACACACAAAAATGTGTTAATTGTGCAACACAACACAACACAACCCAAGCAACCTACCCCCCATCTCGCAACATCTGTAGAAAAGTTGTTCACGGAAGTTGGTTTTTGATATATAATATAAATATAAATATAAATATAAATATAAATATAATATAATATAATATTGTGATCCATCATTAAAGTTCAACATTTAATTTAAACCAAACTAATAAAGTACAATCATAAAAATCACAATAAAACACTTAAACAGGTTCAATAAACATAAAACAAAAGGTACAAAAGACACCTATTAATTCATCACAGATTTCACTAGTAAAAGTTAGCAAAATCTATGAAGCATCAACATGACACACAAACTCTAAACCAGCGTTTAGTTTCTACCAAGTCAGGTTTGAGATGGACGAAGACATACGCGCACCTCGTGTTCTTCAGGCCCGACACGGTGTTTAGGCACGATTATCTCAAGCAAAGTCCCCGTCTCGTCCCTGTAAGCTTCTAAATTCGCATCTTCCGGAATCGGCAATGGCAGCTGGATTTCCCTAACAAATTCTCCCGGCGGGCAGTGCTCCGGGGCTAAATCTGTCATTTTAAACATCCGGTTTTGTCTTTTTAACACAGGCCTACACCCGGTGCTTACACACGAAATCTTGACTATCCCTTGTGAGAGTGTGTTTCTCCATGTAACTTTAACCCTTTCGAGATCAACACAAGGCAAACTGACGACAATCAAAAAACCCTCTTCGTCTTCGTATATAGTTTTAGCAGCTGTAACAGGCCCGGTCGCGTTTTTTAACACACCCGAAACATCGTTCACCCAATGTGGCCCCGCGTGATGAACATCAAGAACCGAATCAGAGCTTTCATCGTCATTCCCGTGTGGGGAATTGTTCTTCCGCCGCTTATTATTATTACAACCCGCTAACAGATCCATCCCGTATCCGTTTACATCACCATGCGCGTGATCTGATAACTGCAACCTCTTCTGTTGCTGCTGTTGTTGGTGATGATGATTACCGTTAGACAAATTATCCTTCAGAATCAGCGGTCTTTCGATTTCAAAATCAGTATTCGGAAGATTCCTCCACGAACCGAAATCACTTGCTTCGAGAGTTATAGAGAAGTTCAAATCTCTTCCGGTAAGTTCCATCCACCTTCTTCTTTCTTCTTCATCTAATCCCATCAAATTCGGCGAACGAACAACTTCAATCCCGTGAACACACTGAGGATTCGACAGACCTCGATAATGTTTCCTTTGCATCCTATGTGACCTTACGAAACCTTTATCAGCACAAAACGGAAACGGCTTTTCCCCTTGTCTCGAATGCCCGTTCATATAACTCCTCAACTGCATCTTCCCCAACGCGTTCTCGGGCCTCTCCTTAAACGCCCACATATACATATTCTCCATATCATGCTGAACCAAGAACACATCCAACTTCAGCTCCGACTTATCATACCCGTTCTCCCGATTCCCTTTATTCTTCGACTTCTCATTCAACGCCGGCTTAAAATAAAAATTAAAGAAAAACCAAGCCCCCCACATACTATCAAGCCGTTTCGCAGACTTCTTCCCACTTTTCGTCACACTAATCTGCGTCTCGGTCTGATAATGCTGAGAACCTAAACCCGCATCTAACAAATCACACGAATCATTCGGCGGGCTCGGCTCCACCGAGAAAGGAAGATTAATATCGGGCGGTAGCGTCAGATCCACCGCCCGATTCATCTCCCGGTCGAACAAGCTCGAATCCATGGACAAAAAATGATTATTATCCATAGACAAGGTCGTCAACAAGCCCCCATTCATCTTTTCTTTAGCAGGCATTTCAACAAACACTTGGGGGGTCCCTTTTTAGTTTTATCACTTAGGGTTTCAAAATGACAAGATTCACAAACCCTAACAAGAAATGGAACTAGATCTATCTATGGGATTAAAGAAATCAGTCAACATCGTAGCCGATATGAATGATAGCGCATCGGAAACAATTAAACCGTCTCAGATGCATATTGAAGGCAGGAAAAACAAGAATAATATCATGAGTTAATAATAATAATAATAGTAACTGTAATTGATTTAGTAAATGGTGGTGATGAATTAGATATGTAATGGATTACAAGGGTAAGGTTAAGGAGATCCTGACCCTAGAAAAGTCAAGGTATTGAGAGGAGATAAGGGATAAGATCGAACGGTACCTGTGAAGACAACGCATCGGATCGGAGGAGGGCAAGATGAGTTATGGGGGGGATAGAGGATGAGGCGTTAATGGAGGAGAGAGCTTTAAAGGGGTGTTTGTGTGTGTGTAGGTTTCGCGGTGGTGGGGGAGGAAGAGAAAGACCTACACCAGATGAAACCACCCGGTTTTGTAGTGACAGGTGGATCAGACGCCGTCTACTCCTGCCGTCTACATATTTTTAAATCATGGTTTTCACATGGGCTTTTTATGCCCTATCAAATATCTTATTATTAATTTATTATACAACTAGAGTAGGTTATCTTATCACCATAGCAACCCCAACTGACTTTTTAAGTAAGAGGTCATAGGTTGGAGGTTCGTCTAATACAAGTTTTGTTTTGTATTAAGCTAGAGGGTTCTTTTGACTGGGGGTTTTCTTCTGGGTGGGTGGGTCGATGATTCATTTGACAGGGTGATTCCGGATGTTAAGGTCTTTGTTGTTAAGAAAAACTAGATTTAGTTGTATGGATGGGGTTCAAACCCTAATACGCTTCGAGTAAGTTAAAAAAAAGTTAAAATTGGTTTGTGATTTGTTTGTTTGTTGAGTGTATCTTACTGGTTCGGTTTGGGTTAAACCGACTTCAAATAAGAGGGATATAAACAGTTAGAAACCTACGGGTTGTATTGGTTCCAAATTGGCAGAGCCGGCTCTTGGGCCTGCCAACCCGTGCCATTGCTCGATGCCCAAATTTTCAAAGGGCCCGAAAGATTTCTATAAGCTTTTAAATATATACTAAATTATATATTTAATATATGCATCCACTTACTATACAAAAAATGTTGGTGGTGTAGTGAAAAAATCATCTTAAAATAATATAAAGGTCGCAAGTTCAAGTTTTATCTCCATCATAAGATTTCATTTTTTTTTAATTCATTTCCCCAACAATCACAATTTTGGGCCCAACTTTTTTTGTCGCCCGAGGCTTAATTTTTTTTTAGAATTCTCGAGGACGGCTTTGCAAATTGGTTTCTATGTATATTGGTTTTGGTTTTGACTTATGGTTCTCGATCTGGTTTTGTTGTGCACCTTTATAGATACAAAACAATCATGTTCAGTAAAATCTCATACATAGCAAAACTATTAATAAAAGATGGTGAAATTTAGACAAACCATACATATGTCTTGGTAGATGAATTTTGCCGAATTTTTGGTAAAGAGTTAGAACTTGAAATTTTAACACAACGTCTAACCCTCCGAGTGGTACGTTACATAAAAAAATCATAATTTCTGAAGACTTGTAAACAGGTTAAACAGGTCACCAAAAATAGCCTATTTTTCGGTGATATGAACTTGCCTAATTGATGCTAATCTTGGCTAAATGACAAGTTATAAACTAGTTGAATATATGGCATGCTTTTATTGATAAGTGTGTAAAAAAAGGGGGTCCATAGGGTGATGACCATTGTATAGAATGACCAATCTAACCATCTTATGGATGTTGTGATATAGTTTGACTCTAAACAAGCTAGGTGGGGGCTTGGAGAGGAACGGGTCAAACGGATCATGGATGTGAAGAATGTTTGCGCGGACGCGAGGTAAGTAAAGCTTATACCCAATTTAAGTGTATGTATTTATTTTATAGGTGATAAATATGACAACGGATTGTATCCGGATATGGGTTCCGACACAAAACAATATGAGTCGGAACGAATAAAAACGATTAAAACTATGGTTAATGAAAAAAAGGATCTTGTGGTAATAAAAAAAAAAAAATCCAAAATGGGTCGGATGTGTGAATGGGTAGTTAAAACCATGTTTTTTTTATAAATGTAAATGTTTGGTCGTATAGGCCAAACGGGTCAAATGGTGGTGATAACACCATTTGACAATATCAACTAACGTTTGGTTGTCAAGTCATATGTTCACAGGAGTGAACGGGAAGTGGATAATTGCATAGCTATTAAGTAGCGGCTAAATAAAGTAAGGTATAAAACGGGTCTATACGTTGACCCGAGCCAGGTACTTATAAAGTAAGTTTATAGTTAAAAGTGCAATTTGGTCAAATAATTAGTGAAAGTCCTTCGTCGTAAAGTGAGGGACTAAAATTGACCAAAAATCCCTTGATGGGAAAACCGGGCAAACGACCCTTAGAGGTTGTTTAGGAATTTGCATTAAGATTACGAAATACAGGTAGATACCTTAATGTAGTAAAATGATGGGTGAAAGAAGAGAGTGAAATTTAAAGTTAATGGTAAATCCCTCTAACGGGTCAAAATGAAGTTTCGCGCATGACTCAACTTTTAGTTGCATAATGTATGAAAGTTTTGAACTCACGAGTTAATGGTTTTGAGAAAATGAATATCTCAAGAATTTATAGTGATTTAAACGAAAGTGGTTTAATGAATCATGAAATGGGTCAAAAGTGCTAAAAAATGAATTTCAAGCCAAGAACTTGAAATTTGGATTTTTGAAGTAGTTGAATATCAGGTTTTAACTCCATAAGATGGAGAATTAAATTACAAACGCGTAGGAAAAAGAATCGTGTAAAACGGATAAGTAGATAAAAAGTTATAGCATTTTGAAGTTGGAATTTGGTTAAAAACTAGAGCTGGGCAAAAATGCAGGTTTCAGTAACGAATCTGCTGGAAATTGGTCTTTCTCGTGCCACGCGACGGGTCACAGGGTTTGGGTCACGACACGCGACAGACGTCGCGCCACGCGACAAGCTGAGCAGAGTCTCTCGCGACACGCGAGAGACATAAAAGCTGGAAAAATATTTTTGTTATGTTTGTTTGATGCGTAGAACTTGTTTAAACTTATTTTAAGCTATCAAAACTAACTTTTATGTTGGTTTTGAATTTAGGTGAACCTAGTAAGCATCCGGATGAAGATCAAGCATGGACAAGAACCGAACACATGATCAAACAAGCTTCCGCGTTAATCTAATACGTTTTTGTTTTAAGTGTACTATGTAAAACAATTAGTACTATATTTGAATATTATTGACATGTAAGAATGTTAACTTGGAAAAGTTTTTGTAAAGTCGCATTTTAGCATAAAATGCGTGTTTTATTATTATAATCTTGATTAATTGAGATGGGTGTGACAAGTTGGTAATCAGAGCTCATGGTTAAAGAGTAATGTGTGTTCGGTTCGAGGCTTGATCGCAAATCCGGTAAGTACATGTATGTTAATAGTTTAGTAGGATTAAAGTGTTGTGAACAACACATAGGGTATCGTGTAATATACGTTACACCAATGAAAATGATTAGTATAGTTAACGAAATCACGTGCAGTAAAAAGCCTTGTATTACAATACGTGCATTTATTAATGTTGAAATTACTAACTTTTGTAAATGTTTAGTTGAAAGACACTCGCATCTGAAGATAGCGGGAGTGTAACAAATCTCGGATATGACGAAGGAACAGTCCGAGGTATGACGAGCAGAGCATACTCATTAAGGACCTAAATCGCGTGACGATCGCGAACAAAGATAACAGCAAGAGAAGCCCGTAAGGGCAAGCATTACCAGGTGCACGCTTTTAAATTTAATCGCATAAGTAGTAATATGCAACAAACACGTAGGGAAAGGCGGTTGCATATATCTAATAGAACCTGAATATGATATCTATTCAGGATGATGTTTCCAAGAGAAGTTTAATAGAAACATGTGTTATTCACGATGATGAATAACAAAGAAATAATAGGATTAGTTCATATGGAAACTTGGACGGGGGGTAATTATCCAAGTGGAAAACTCTCAATATAATGCTATTGAGAAAAGTAGCGATCACATTAACGAATGTGATTATATAATAGTTCAATAGAAAAGAAAAAACATTTTATATGTACAAAAGTAAAACTAGTAAAACTAATGATTGTTGTTTTGCAATTAAATAAAGTTTTACTAAATGAAATCAGAGATATGAAATAAATAGGGGCGTTACTTACATGGGGTGTGATGTGAAAACTACAAAAAGGTCATGTGTATCATGTGTTGATCGCTTACTCTGGCCAAGTAAGTAGTGACATATGATGCCATGAACTTCTTGTAGCGGACACATTTACGTCCGATGTAGTAAGGATGGGGTGAATGGGACTAACTTAAATGGTACCCAAATGAGTCAAACAAGTAAGATGTTTGATAGTAAACGTAAACGCAAGTCGGATGACAGGGAGCGTATTATGTTAGAATAACGAGCCCGAAAGAAGGGACAAAGATTAAAGTAAATGAAAATACAAACCAACTAATGTGAATAAGGGATAAAGTTTGACCGTCATAAGTGATGAAATTCACACAGACAAGTCAAAGGGGTAGAATAAAAGAATAAAAGACTTAACTAAATAAAAGCAATGGATTTCGCTAAGACGATCAAATAAATTAAGATGATGTCTAAAACCATATAAGAATGGTTACTTGACGATGACTTCGGTAAAGATACCCGATGGACGGGTAGGATTGTGGGTGAATGCGTAAACCGAGAGACGGGAACGCGAAAAAGAAAGTCAAAAGACTCGGAATATGAGTCATGACTAAAAGACGGTGAGAATTTGCAAACAGAAATTTTGATAACTATGTTCAACTATTTTAAAGTTGAACGGGTCGAATAAAGAATGAAGTTTGACGTTCATGAGTAATGAAATCTCACACGAATAAGTCAAACAAGATAAATAAAGTATAAAAGCTTGGTAGTGCAAGTAAGCGCAACTGAATAATGGAAGCGCGAAATAATAAAGAACCCGGGTAACGGGTCGTAAAGAAGTATAATTATGAACCGGGGAAACAGTGAGCGTAGAACAAACCAACGTGTAAATGACGTAAAGAGTCATAAAGTCGAAAGATTAGTCCAAGAGTAAACGAACGAAGCTTTAGACTACGGTCAAGGCCAACTAAAGTTCAAAAGCGAAAATAAACGATTCCAAACATAATAAGAGATGCTTTGAAGCTATATATGTATATACACATTTGAATATAGACATGGATAAAAGGCGATCTACCGGATCATCATAACCTACGGGATTATAAATAGTGTTAAAGTCTACGGGACCAAAAAGACCTTCGGGAAACAAATAGAAAGAAACGAATTGTTGGGGTTCTCACCTTAAAAAGGTGAAAATCTAAAGAAAAAGTTTATGAGGCTAAGTAAAAGAACTTGCGGGTCACTTGGATAAAGCGTGGAAAACTGGTTACAATTCTCCATGTAAAATAATAACGGTCAGGAATAAAACTTAGACAGAAATTCCTAGACATGAGGAAAAGACATAAGACAGAGAAAACGTAAACTAAAAATTTAGTTTTTAGACAAAAGCAATGTTTTAACAAACATAAGTAGTATAAGGTGATTTAGAAAATCTTAAACACTATAAGGCCAGAGATGGCAAAATAGTATACCCGGATGACGGGGTATGAAGTGATGGCGACTAATTAGTCTAGCCGGTAAAACTTTTCAAAGTCAAGAAAACGTTATGACAAATACAAAGAGC
This sequence comes from Helianthus tuberosus, assembly GCA_030545235.1. Taxonomy (NCBI): domain Eukaryota; kingdom Viridiplantae; phylum Streptophyta; class Magnoliopsida; order Asterales; family Asteraceae; genus Helianthus; species Helianthus tuberosus. The sequence continues at coordinate 61,796,463 of CM060393.1, forward strand.
TTGTTAATATAAGACAAGCGCGGAATAAACTTGTTAACAGACTGACGCGACTGAGTGGTCAAGCGACAACTCGGTCAAATAGGTGACAAGATAAGAAATATAAGATGAAAGTTACGGTTCGTAAGGACTTACACATGAGAGACATACATGTCAATCCGAACGATAAATATTGACCAAAAGGAATGAATGCTTTAAAAAGAAACCGAGTCCGTCTGGTTTTAAACCAAAGAACTACGCAAATAAGGTTTCGGGGACGAAACCTCTTTAAGGGGGGTAGACTTGTAACACCCCGAAAACGAGTTTGGTAATCAGACCACGTTAACATTTATGAACGGGTAAAATACCGTTAGTGGTGAAATTAACCCGGTAAATATTAGGATTTAAACAAATAAACCTAATATTAAATAAAAGTTGAATGAAAACTTTTGAAGAAATAAAAGTTTATAAACAACCCGAGATAACGGGACTTAAAATAAACCGGGTCGTACCCGAAAATATAAATCTTTATATTATAAATTTAATGTCGGATATAAATGAGATGAAATAACTAGGAATAAATAACCTAGTTAATCACAAGTGTTGTAGTAATAAGGAAACTTTGTTAAAACACCCTAAATGAAACTTGGGAAAAGTTGAGGGGCCAAAAGTGAAAAGATGGAAAAAATAGTTTTATTAAATAAAACAATTAAAAACCAAACACACACTTGGTGTGTTTCTGGTCGTAGGAAAACACAGGGGCAACCTAAGCTCATCTTCAAAACCCTAAACTCTCACAAATCTCTAAAATTGAAGGTCAAGATCAACTTCAAAACGAAATCCGAGCCTAGATTGGTGATCTCCATTGCAAGGGGGTCATAAGGTATGTGAAACTTGATAGAAAATCTCTACTTGAAATTCTGATGAACTTAGAGAATTCGGAAATTGTTGATGCATGATTGTTATATGGATGAAATAAGAACATTGTAGTGTCTAGGAGTAAACCCTAGACAAGTATATGTTGAAATCATGCCTAATTCTAGTAAAATCCATGAACACCATTGAAGGTGATTGTTGTTAGGGTTTTTGATTGTTAAAGATAGTGTTATAATGTCATAAACATGTTTTAATTGAAAGCTGAATTCAAACAGCTTCTGATCAGAATTTACAGCCGACTTGTATTGGCTGTAACGTGGACAAAACGTGACAAAAACATGTGTTTCTTGAGTTTAAAATGTAATTCCAGGAAATATATTTAAAACCCCACTGGAATCGCATTTTTTCGATGAAAATTGAGCGTTTTATGAATTTTTCCGTATCGAAGGTTCAAGCTGCGTTTTCTGGCAGAATTTGCAGCCCATTACGAATGTCATAACTCAATTTAGGAATTTAATTATGATCTCAAAATTTTACTGTAGATAATATTAAGTGATTAAAAGAATCGCCAATTGGAATTTCGTTAGTCGGATAAACGAGGAATTTTAAATGAATTTTTCCCTAAGCTGCAGTCAGAAGTGACGAATCTGATTGCATCTTAGTAGATGAATTTTGCCGAATTTTTGGTAAAGAGTTAGATCTTGAAATTTTAACACAAGGTCTAACCCTCCGAGTGGTACGTTACATAAAAAAATCATAATTTCTGAAGACTTGTAAACAGGTTAAACAGGTCACCAAAACAGCCTATTTTTCGGTGATATGAACTTGCCTAATTGATGCTAATCTTGGCTAAATGACAAGTTATAAACTAGTTGAATATATGGCATGCTTTTATTGATAAGTGTGTAAAAAAAGGGGGTCCATAGGGTGATGGCCATTGTATAGAATGACCAATCTAACCATCTTATGGATGTTGTGATATAGTTTGACTCTAAACAAGCTAGGTGGGGGCTTGGAGAGGAACGGGTCAAACGGATCATGGATGTGAAGAATGTTTGCGCGGACGCGAGGTAAGTAAAGCTTACACCCAATTTAAGTGTATGTATTTATTTTATAGGTGATAAATATGACAACGGATTGTATCCGGATATGGGTTCCGACACAAAACAATATGAGTCGGAACGAATAAAAACGATTAAAACTATGGTTAATGAAAAAAAGGATCTTGTGGTAATAAAAAAAAATCCAAAATGGGTCGGATGTGTGAATGGGTAGTTAAAACCATGTTTTTTTTTTATAAATGTAAATGTTTGGTCGTATAGGCCAAACGGGTCAAATGGTGGTGATAACACCATTTGACAATATCAACTAACGTTTGGTTGTCAAGTCATATGTTCACAGGAGTGAACGGGAAGTGGATAATTGCATAGCTATTAAGTAGCGGCTAAATAAAGTAAGGTATAAAACGGGTCTATACGTTGACCCGAGCCAGGTACGCATAAAGTAAGTTTATAGTTAAAAGTGCAATTTGGTCAAATAATTAGTGAAAGTCCTTCGTCGTAAAGTGAGGGACTAAAATTGACCAAAAATCCCTTGATGGGAAAACCGGGCAAACGATCCTTAGAGGTTATTTAGGAATTTGCATTAAGATTACGAAATATAGGTAGATACCTTAATGTAGTAAAATGATGGGTGAAAGAAGAGAGTGAAATTTAAAGTTAATGGTAAATCCCTCTAACGGGTCAAAATGAAGTTTCGCGCATAACTCAACTTTTAGTTGCATAATGTATGAAAGTTTTGAACTCACGAGTTAATGGTTTTGAGATAATGAATATCTCAAGAATTTATAGTGATTTAAACGAAAGTGGTTTAATGAATCATGAAACGGGTCAAAAGTGCTAAAAAAAGGAATTTCAAGCCAAGAACTTGAAATTTGGATTTTTGAAGTAGTTAAATATCAGTTTTTAATTCCATAAGATGGAGAATTAAATTACAAACGCGTAGGAAAAAGAATCGTGTAAAACGGATAAGTAGATAAAAAGTTATAGCATTTTGAAGTTGAAATTTGGTTAAAAACTAGAGCTGGGCAAAAATGCAGGTTTCAGTAACAAATCTGCTGGAAATTGTTCTTTCTCGCGCCACGCGACGGGTCACAGGGTTTGGGTCGCGACACGCGACAGACGTCGCGCCACGCGACAAGCTGAGCAGAGTCTATCGCGACACGCGAGAGACATAAAAGCTGGAAAAATATTTTTGTTATGTTTGTTTGATGCGTAGAACTTGCTTAAACTTATTTTAAGATATGAAAACTAACTTTTATGTTGGTTTTGAATTTAGGTGAACCTAGTAAGCATCCGGATGAAGATCAAGCATGGACAAGAACCGAACACATGATCAAACAAGCTTCCGCGTTAATCTAATACGTTTTTGTTTTAAGTAGACTATGTAAAACAATTAGTACTATATTTGAATATTATTGACATGTAAGAATGTTAACTTGGAAAAGTTTTTGTAAAGTTGCATTTTAGCATGAAATGCGTGTTTTATTATTATAATCTTGATTAATTGAGACGGGTGTGACAATATCGTGTTTTATAAATTTAAAACTTGGCTAAAGAAAGTGTAAAAGGGCTTAAAATATACTTAAACTTATATACACACTTCACACACATCAAGTTTTTGGCGCCGCTGCCGGGGACACAAGGATTTTAAGAAAGTTAGGAATCAGCGGCCTAATCGTTTTTCTTATTTTTCTATTTTTTTAGGATTTTTTTTAGTTTTCAGCTTCTGCAGAGCTCAGCACGGGCCGTGCCTGGTCGGACACGGGCCGTGCCCAGAATTGTTACTGGCAGTTTTTGTTTTCCGAGTTACAGAGAGCTGAGCACGGGGCCGTGTCGGTGCAACATGGGGCCGTGTCCAACTCCCCAGTAACTGGGATCCGGAAAACAATCACTGTATCTCCGACCACGGGCCGTGTTCGCTGAACACGGGGCCGTGGTGAACCTTCTGACCAACGTTCTTTTCTGTTTTTATTGCAGGACTTGGAACCCAGGCGCCACATTTGAACTTCCTACATAGTGTATGAGCTCCAGTTCTAGTAGAGACATAAAAGAACCCCTAGAAGAACCCGAACGCTTTCTCAGAAAAAGTCTTAAAGCTAAAAACCAAGAGAAAGTTTCGGGGGAACCACTTCCAATGGCGGACCAATGTACCCTCATGGATTACCTACGACCCACTGTAGGTAATCTCGGCGCCGCTATCAATGCACCGAATGTCGAAGCCAATAATTTCGAACTTCGACCGCATTTGATACAAATGCTTCAAAACTCCGCAACCTTTCATGGGCTTGCGGACGAGGATCCCCATTTACATATTACTATTTTCTTAGAAATATGTGATACCTTTCGGATCAATGGAGCATCAAACGACGCCATCCGCCTTCGAATGTTTCCATTTTCACTAAAAGACCGAGCTAAGGCTTGGCTCAACACCCTCCCAGTTGGCTCGGTAAACACCTTGGATGAACTGGCCCAAAAGTTTCTATATAAGTATTTCCCTCCTGCTAAAACGGCTAAATTAATGACTGAAATTAACACATATTCACAAGAGGATGGGGAATCCTTATATGAAACTTGGGAAAGGTTCAAGGAGCTACTAAGAAAGTGTCCTCATCACGGTCTTGCGGTATAGCAACAAGTATCCTCTTTCTACAATGGGTTGTTGCCACACACAAGACAAACACTTGATTCTAGCTCTGGGGGACTTCTAGGTAATCGTCGCCCAAATGAAATATATAATCAAATTGAGGAAATTGCTCAAACCAATTTTCAGTGGCACACCCCCCGAGGTAATAAATCTATTGCCCCGGGTGCCCATAAGGTTGATGAAAGCAATTCTTTACAAGCCCAAATCGAGGCCCTTTCTTCAAAAATCAAAAAGTTAGAAATGGCAAAAACGGCCTTGGTTATGGCTTGTGAGGGGTGTGGTGGACCACATGAAAATTGGAGTTGTATGAAAGAAGTAGATGATCAAACAGAAATGGTAAACTACATTGATAATAGACCTAGGCCGTCGGGTCCACCAACGGGTACCTACAACCAAGGATGGCGTAACCACCTTAACCTTGGTTGGAGAGATCCCGGCAATAGTAGTAACCAACAAAACCAACGAACTAACTTTCAACAACCACAAAACTTTTCTCAACAACAAGGTGGACGAGAAAGGCTTGAAGATACTATATCTCGCCTCATCTCCGACACCGAAAAGAAAAACTCGGATCGATTTCAGCAATTGGAATCGAATTTTAGAAATCAACAAGCTAGCATTCAAAACATTAAAAAACAATTAAATCAAGTAGCTCAAAATTTCTTCGAGAGACCACAAGGCGCGTTACCAAGCAATACCGAAACCAACCCAAAAGCGCAAGTACATCTCATCACATTGAGAAACCGAACCGTGGGTCCAGAAGAGGCTCCATTACCGCCGGCTGAAAAAAGCCAATCCAGCCAAACCACGGCTCCACCCGCACCACAACCAGAAAAGGATTCTCCACCAAATCAAGAGCCCACCAAGACTCCTCCGGTTCCATACCCCGGTCGGTTAAATCGTCAAAAGGCCGATGAGCAATTCGCAAAGTTCGAAAATTTACTAAAACAATTGCATGTTAATATTCCTTTTATCGAGGTCCTAACCCAAATGCCTAAATATGCAAAATTTATGAGGGACTTCCTCACTCACAAAAGGAAAATTGAATCATTGCAATTAGTTAACTTAGGCAAAGAATGCTCCGCCTTAGTACTCAACAAACTCCCACAAAAGAAAATTGATCCCGGAAGCTTCACGATTCCTTGCTCGATTGGGGAATCCCCCATTCGTAATGCACTAGCTGATCTTGGGGCTAGCATTAACCTCATGCCCACATCAATGTTCAAACGACTCGGCCTAGGAACAACGAGCCCTACAAAGATGAGCATACAACTCGCCGACAGATCCGTCAAATTTCCACAAGGTGTCGCTGAAAATCTATTGGTCAAAGTTGACAATTTCGTTTTCCCGACCGACTTTGTCATCCTAGACATGGAGGAAGACGCCGATATCCCTCTCATCCTCGGGAGGCCATTTCTAGCCACCGCTCAAGCAGTGGTGGATATGAATGACGGAACTCTAACATTGAAGTTTGGGGACGAGGAAGTGAAGTTTGGAGTTGGAAAGAGAGTAGAAGACGAAGACCCGGTCAACTACATGAAGGTCATATACTCAAGCTTGGATGACGCTCTCCGACGGTGTAGCATGGGATGCAAAACATCCCACTTGAGTAACATATGACCAGGCTTTGGGTCTAGCCAAGGACCCTTATAAACGTGGCGCACCACGGAGGCATTCCGCAGAACTATCATTAGTTTAGTTTAGATTAATCTTTAAGTTTTCCAGTTAGTTTTAATTTTCAGCAATAAAATACACTCAGGATGGCAAAGGATAACAAGGGAAACCTGAACCAGCACTCCATGCAGGAAAACAGGGCCATCCGACAATTTTCTTCATTACAGCAAGTTCAGCACGGGCCGTGTCCGCCCAACACGGCCCCGTGCTGCACAGTCTGCAGAAATGACCCAGTTCAGGTAAACTGGACACGGGCCGTGTTCACCCAACACGCCCCCGTGTCCAGGCTTCTGTTTCTTTTGTTTAATTTTTGTTACTGGCACTTGAACACGGGGCCGTGCCCGGACAACACGGGGCCGTGTCCAGCGCCCAGTAACACAAATTTTTGCCTTTTCACACCTTTTTACACATTCAATCAACCTAAAAACTTATTTTTGGGACACATTGAGGACAATGTGTAATTTAAATGTGGGGGGGGGGGGGGACGCTAAAACCTTGAATCTTGCAAGTCCTAATAACAAGCCTTATACAAAACTCTATTGGAACCGCTAATCACCCCAAATTTTTTCAAAAAAAATTTCATTTTTTTACTTGTCTAGGTTTAATTTGGGAATTTCAAAATTCTAAAAAGGTTATATTTTTACAAATTTACAACCGATAGCGTCGTGATAAAAAGAACCAACATAAGAAAATTATGAAAAGGCATGACAATATTAGTTAAAATCTATATATCTAATAAAGCAAACCATTGGGGGACACATGTCACCCAATGGTGCAAGCCAACTAAGCAGCCATGTCATCATCCATGTGGCACACCTCATAGTTGAGGATTGAACAAGGCTTCTCATGTACGCTTCAATTATACTCTCACTCTCATTAATCGTTCCTCATTAATCGTTCCTCATCTACACGAAAACCCTAATCTCTCTCTGGCGAATAAGAATCCTCTGCGTCTCTCTCTCAGTACCATCGGCGACAACATTCAATCGGATATTTCAATCCATCATTCTGTCGAAATTGACGGATAATTCTTTGAGTTTAAGGGTGTTCAAGGTGATTTTTAGGGTTTCAATTAGGATCTTCGTATAATTTAGGGTTCGATTTCGTATGATTTCATATTTTACCATGTGTTTAGGGTTCGATTTCATAAAATGCAGGTTCAATTTCATACGATTTCTCGAATAAACATTCGTTTAGGATCCAACTGGTAAGATTTTCATCTTTTGTTTTTTGATTTGTAAATCTGTTTTTGCATATTGTTAGTGGAATACCTAATTTTTTTGTGGCAGAGAAGAAAGCTGAGAAGCATCTGGTGCCTCATCTGGGTTATTTAACCAGTATCTACGATAGCTTTGCTCTTAACTTGCATCCAAATTGTTGTTTTCTTGGTGTAATCGTGTTGTGTTATGGTCATGAATAATTCTTGGGTTTTGATGATAGATTATTGCGTTTCTAATAGGGATAGAGAAATGTTTTATTACTTGAAAGGGCGATAGATTGATTATGGTGAAGAACACAAGGCTTGTGGGCATTCTCACTTTGAAAGGATACATGAACAAGGTCAGCTAAAAAGTAATCTTTCACTTATTTTTTCTGAATAATTCAATAAACGATTGATACCCTTCAGTGAGTTGAAAATCATTAGTTAAGCAATTTATAAGATTAAAAGCACCCAAAAAATAAAGCTTCACTAGACAATTTATTTCTTTCAGGGTGTGATTAATTGATTTTGTTTGTTTTGATTTAGTGATTCTGGAAGAAAGAAGACTGCATTTCTGACTTTTAAAGATCCAGAAGCTCTTGAATTTGCACTATTGCTATTTGTAACTTACTTTTTAATCTTTTTTAAAGATCTAGAAGCTCTTGAATTTGCACTATTGTTGTCGGTAACTTACTTAATTATTGCAAGCCCGAGTTGGTTGGACACCCTCTTTATTAACATCTTAAAAGAAATTGGAAATAAAGAGTTTTTTTTGGTAGATATGACCTGACTCATATGTAAATGACGCTTGCCAACTCATTCATTGAAATATTTGATCTATGTAAACATGAATTTTAATGGATTTGTGCATTACAGGCTGTTCTAAGAGATTTATATGCCTATTTTGTTGATAGGCCAATGAAAGAAATTCCACACATAGAGGTAACCAAAATATCATTAGATCATTTTTTGTAGTAATTTGTGAGTGTATCATTTTTTGTAGGTTTTTTTATTTTTCTTCGTCTATTGAGCAATTGGAGCAAGAGTATCATTCACAACCAGTTACACGTGAATGTGAACAACTAGGATTTAGTCTCCGACCGTGATGCACCTTTAATTACTAAACAAAATTGAAATTGATTATATAGGTATTATCATTGATCATTCATCCATATAAAAACCTAAACAAAATTGAAATTGAAATTGAAGTTGCTTAGTGATCATATAGGTATTATAAGGATGTTGATTGTAATTTTGCAGGTTTGATTGCTATTTTGATGGTTTGGTATCCATATTGTTCTTGATTTGATATTGTGATAGCATCTTTAATTTTTGCTAAATTGGCACATTTTGAGTTCTTTTTTTTTTCTTTTTTTTTCAAGCCAGGTATTATAATATGTTCTAAATTAGGTCAATTTTAATTATGTAATTTGTTAGACAATTTGTATCAAGTTTATGGATTATCTAATTAGCTAAATTTGTTTGTTAACAACCTAAAGTTGCAAGCTATGAATCCTAATATGTCAGTAAGCATAATTCTTTATTTTTTTTCTTTCCAGTTTCTTAAACTTACCAACACGGTATACGATCGTCATCCTTTCCTCCATCACCGAATCTTTCACTCCGATTTGTTCTTGAACTTTGAGGTACGGTTCTAACTCTTAAGTAATATTTATTGCTAATTTTGTTAATATTTATTTCAATTCTAACTGTTTCGTTAGGGTTTTCTTTGATCCCTTGCTCAATATGTTATGTTTTCGTTGTTTTCTACTAGAATGTATTTGATTTTTCAAAGTTGCTAATAATTTTGATTCAAAAGTATCTTTTTCTGAATTTTATGTTTTCATGTATGGTATACATTTTCATTTGTTATTGTACTTTTAATATTTTTTTGTTGAAATAACGGTTTTGACTAAAATTATAATAATTTATTTCCAAATTTAATAGATATTCGGCTTAATTTACTCCTATTTCTGTTAACATATGTTAAGACTTTACTAAATAATTTATTTCATTACGTATGTTTAGGATGATTTAATATTTTCCATATATATGGTATGTAATTTCAATTATTGTACTTTTGATATTTTAGTTAATTATTTATATTTATATCAAAATAACCTTTTGACTAAAATTATAATCATTTAATTCCAATTACAATCTTTTAATTCCAAATTCAATGAAAATCAAACTCTATTTTTGTCAACAAAAATTTGACATGTAACTTATTTCATTTCATATAATATTTAGGAAAGTTTTTATTTTGTAAAGTCAACAAAAATTAACATCTATATATCTAATAAAGCAAACCATTGGGGGACACATGTCACCCAATGGTGCAAGCCAACTAAGCAGCCATGTCATCATCCATGTGGCACACCTCATAGTTGAGGATTGAACAAGGCTTCTCATGTACGCTTCAATTATACTCTCACTCTCATTAATCGTTCCTCATCTACACGAAAACCCTAATCTCTCTCTGGCGAATAAGAATCCTCTGCGTCTCTCTCTCAGTACCATCGGCGACAACATTCAATCGGATATTTCAATCCATCATTCTGTCGAAATTGACGGATAATTCTTTGAGTTTAAGGGTGTTCAAGGTGATTTTTAGGGTTTCAATTAGGATCTTCGTATAATTTAGGGTTCGATTTCGTATGATTTCATATTTTACCATGTGTTTAGGGTTCGATTTCATAAAATGCAGGTTCAATTTCATACGATTTCTTGAATAAACATTCGTTTAGGATCCAACTGGTAAGATTTTCATCTTTTGTTTTTTGATTTGTAAATCTGTTTTTGCATATTGTTAGTGGAATACCTAATTTTTTTGTGGCAGAGAAGAAAGCTGAGAAGCATCTGGTGCCTCATCTGGGTTATTTAACCAGTATCTACGATAGCTTTGCTCTTAACTTGCATCCAAATTGTTGTTTTCTTGGTGTAATCGTGTTGTGTTATGGTCATGAATAATTCTTGGGTTTTGATGATAGATTATTGCGTTTCTAATAGGGATAGAGAAATGTTTTATTACTTGAAAGGGCGATAGATTGATTATGGTGAAGAACACAAGGCTTGTGGGCATTCTCACTTTGAAAGGATACATGAACAAGGTCAGCTAAAAAGTAATCTTTCACTTATTTTTTCTGAATAATTCAATAAACGATTGATACCCTTCAGTGAGTTGAAAATCATTAGTTAAGCAATTTATAAGATTAAAAGCACCCAAAAAATAAAGCTTCACTAGACAATTTATTTCTTTCAGGGTGTGATTAATTGATTTTGTTTGTTTTGATTTAGTGATTCTGGAAGAAAGAAGACTGCATTTCTGACTTTTAAAGATCCAGAAGCTCTTGAATTTGCACTATTGCTATTTGTAACTTACTTTTTAATCTTTTTTAAAGATCTAGAAGCTCTTGAATTTGCACTATTGTTATCGGTAACTTACTTAATTATTGCAAGCCCGAGTTGGTTGGACACCCTCTTTATTAACATCTTAAAAGAAATTGGAAATAAAGAGTTTTTTTTGGTAGATATGACCTGACTCATATGTAAATGACGCTTGCCAACTCATTCATTGAAATATTTGATCTATGTAAACATGAATTTTAATGGATTTGTGCATTACAGGCTGTTCTAAGAGATTTATATGCCTATTTTGTTGATAGGCCAATGAAAGAAATTCCACACATAGAGGTAACCAAAATATCATTAGATCATTTTTTGTAGTAATTTGTGAGTGTATCATTTTTTGTAGGTTTTTTTATTTTTCTTCGTCTATTGAGCAATTGGAGCAAGAGTATCATTCACAACCAGTTACACGTGAATGTGAACAACTAGGATTTAGTCTCCGACCGTGATGCACCTTTAATTACTAAACAAAATTGAAATTGATTATATAGGTATTATCATTGATCATTCATCCATATAAAAACCTAAACAAAATTGAAATTGAAATTGAAGTTGCTTAGTGATCATATAGGTATTATAAGGATGTTGATTGTAATTTTGCAGGTTTGATTGCTATTTTGATGGTTTGGTATCCATATTGTTCTTGATTTGATATTGTGATAGCATCTTTAATTTTTGCTAAATTGGCACATTTTGAGTTCTTTTTTTTTTCTTTTTTTTTCAAGCCAGGTATTATAATATGTTCTAAATTAGGTCAATTTTAATTATGTAATTTGTTAGACAATTTGTATCAAGTTTATGGATTATCTAATTAGCTAAATTTGTTTGTTAACAACCTAAAGTTGCAAGCTATGAATCCTAATATGTCAGTAAGCATAATTCTTTATTTTTTTTCTTTCCAGTTTCTTAAACTTACCAACACGGTATACGATCGTCATCCTTTCCTCCATCACCGAATCTTTCACTCCGATTTGTTCTTGAACTTTGAGGTACGGTTCTAACTCTTAAGTAATATTTATTGCTAATTTTGTTAATATTTATTTCAATTCTAACTGTTTCGTTAGGGTTTTCTTTGATCCCTTGCTCAATATGTTATGTTTTCGTTGTTTTCTACTAGAATGTATTTGATTTTTCAAAGTTGCTAATAATTTTGATTCAAAAGTATCTTTTTCTGAATTTTATGTTTTCATGTATGGTATACATTTTCATTTGTTATTGTACTTTTAATATTTTTTTGTTGAAATAACGGTTTTGACTAAAATTATAATAATTTATTTCCAAATTTAATAGATATTCGGCTTAATTTACTCCTATTTCTGTTAACATATGTTAAGACTTTACTAAATAATTTATTTCATTACGTATGTTTAGGATGATTTAATATTTTCCATATATATGGTATGTAATTTCAATTATTGTACTTTTGATATTTTAGTTAATTATTTATATTTATATCAAAATAACCTTTTGACTAAAATTATAATCATTTAATTCCAATTACAATCTTTTAATTCCAAATTCAATGAAAATCAAACTCTATTTTTGTCAACAAAAATTTGACATGTAACTTATTTCATTTCATATAATATTTAGGAAAGTTTTTATTTTGTAAAGTCAACAAAAATTAACAATTTATGATATTTTAACTCACCTAATTTCCTTGAATCATACTACATATTATAATGGTAATTATTATTTATTTTTTGTAAAATTTGTAATAATATAACACATAGATCGAAAGCTTATATTAGTTGTATAGACTTAATAGGTAAAATAAAAATTATCGTAACACAAAATTTATGGAAAAAATACAAATAGAAAATAAGGATCATGAAGTTTCATAATGAAAGAGGTGTATACTTTAAGATGGCAATTCAACGGTTAACATATTACACCTAACAAATATATAATTAAATAACCAAGTCCATATAGGTATTATAAGGATATGGGGAAGGTTATTTTGGTACAATTCTACGTCAACCTTTTAATTTGTGAGCATAGACAATGTAGCATATTATATCTACTTTACCGTTTATGTTATTGAACATGAATTTGTTTATAGAACTTTAATGCTTATATCATTATTGTCATAAACACACAATAACCACTTTGTACTACAGCGTATCGTATGCATCTACATATTTAGTTTAGTTACATGCTGGTGTAATGGCTTAAATAGTCAAATACGAATAGGTAATGACTGCTTGACTAAATAAGAACGGGCAATGCTATATACACACATAAGCAATATGTATGCAATATGTATGGTGTGTAGAAGAATATATAGAAGAATTGAATAGTAACGCTATCCGTAACATAATCACCACATATTTGCAGATTACAAACCTTTGCCATTAATACTATTTTACCAAGTTAAAATGGGTTGGTTGGATTGGTCCAACCGACCAAGGAAATATATATTATAAAATTTAAACTCAAAATTAAAAATAAAGTTTAGAAAATCACATAAAAACCATGAGTATCATGAAAATGTTATTAAGGAGCAGCACGAAAATGTTATTAAGGAGCATCACGAAAATGTTATTAAGGAGTATTTTTTGTTGCAAGGCCTCAGGTGTAGGTGTTAATGAAGATTAATCACAATTTCATTATTTTTTAAACTGACATGTAAGGCGAATATTTGAGGGGTATTATATGGAAAGTAAACAAATGAGAGAATGAAAATAGTAGTATAAAAATGGAAATGGTTTTTATATGGGTCTTATTTATTAAAAAAAAATAGTTTCAGTTTGAGTTTGTTTTTAACATTGCTGATTGCATTTACAGATGGCAAACGTCTTATCGAAAGAAGATTTTTGACGCTTCTGTCAAAGTTTTGGTTTTGGTCATTCCCACATGTTTTGATCAAGATTTTTGTTTTGTGTTTGTGTGTTCAAGAAACAGCCACCAACATGTATTTTGATTATCTATCCTTCTCTCAGGTACCTTCAACTGCATTTTGATCTAGATATTTGTTGTGAGTTGTTCTGATTTTGTAAGTTTTTTTGTCATTTAAAATGCGATATCCTTTTCAGTGTGATTTGATACATCATATAGGTCAAATGGGTAATTTTGGGAGGTCAAAATGGGTTGGGTTGCTTGACTGCACCAGGGGCACCCCTATACTTGACCAATGGCCACACACTTTATTTTATACCTTGACTAATTCACATGATTTGCTAAATTTTGAAGCCTTACAAAAAGATTAAAGAATGTATATTCTTTTTGGCATCTTTTTTATATGTTTTTATGTTTGGATTATTCTGTTAAAAATTGTTTGTACTAAACGGGCCAAGATTGACTGTTTGATGCTTAATGGATACAACTGGTCATCCTGGTCGGGTTGGTTATATATCACGCTGGATCTTTCGGGTTGATGCTTGATGAGGACAACTGGTCATTTGGGTCGGCTCGGGTATATGATTGGATCATTCAAGTTGATGCTTGATGTGTACAAGTGGTCATCTGGGTCGGGTCGGGTCGGGTTGGTTATATTACGCTGCAACTTTCGGGTTTGATTTATTGTTCTTCTGAATTGATTACTTGCTCTTGAATATCAAATTTTTTTTGTTTTATTATTTCTTTTAACTTTCAGGATTAATTCAGTTGTGTAGCCATCTTAATCGACATTTATGTTTCAGCTGCGATTTTTGGGAAATGATATGTAAGTCCTTGGAACATTTAAATTTTTTTTATTCATTTACCTTTCATTTCATAGATTTATTAGAATTATAAATTCAATTCTTTTATATGACTAGATTCATTACGTGTGACATTTATTTTGTTCATATTAGGTACAAAGAAGAAGCCGAATGATCTCAAATTGTCAAGATGTTCAAGCAACTAGCAAGTGTTTGGATGATATTCATGCTCTTAAGCACTTTCTATAACAATTATTACTTAATATGATTTGTGTATTAATTCTCTAAAATTACTTGATTCAAATTTGTGATGAATGATTAGTCCCTTTTACTACTTGATTCGAAAATATATTTAAGATAAAATTTCTATAATTAGTTGTTATACATGAATAAATGACTTTATCTTTTTTATATAATGTTCTTTATTTTCAACCATATAATACATTCACATTTTATTACATTTGGTTCATATTTTGATATTTTCTTTTTTACTCGACCGGTGTATATTGATCAACAGAATTTTTTATGCAACAGTACAAGACTACGTATTACTAAACTTTACAGACGTGTTATAGAATATGAGATTATATATGGATTTTAATAGGTTTTTATGCGTTTGTACAAAATATTATATTTCAAAGTAAATTATATGGTTTTGGATGAAGCCGCGCATCGCGCGGGCATTAACCTAGTTAATTATATATACTTGATCACATAAAAACCCATTCCCACAAAAGTGAGTTTTGAGCCTTTATTGAGCATACAAATACATATCTTTAAATTAAATGCTCATTTTTCGTTTCTTGTGTGAATAGCCGCTTGGTTCTTACAACTCTAGAACTTGCCACGACGATACATTCCCGGTCCTTACCAACTTAAACCCGAGTAAGTAAATGATAGAGGCATTAGGACTAACCCTTTTTATTTCTACACCATTATTTTTCTTTTTTTTACCACCTACCCAAAATCCCCCTAGTTAACCCCTTTGAGCCTAAACCTTTTCATTTCTTAACCCAAACCAAACACCCTTTCACCCACCAAAACCTTTTTATTTTTAACCCTTTGTTTTAGTAACAAGCTCGGTTTTTCGTTTGACTTTGAAAAAAAAAATATTTTATGAAGCAAAAGAAATAAACAAACAAGTTCATCAAAAATAACTTTGTTTGAATAATAGCTTCATCAAAATAAAAAATTGCAAAAATAAAAAGTCTTTCGAAAACCGACGTTTTTTACGCTTTTTCACCCTTTTCTACTAACCCCTAACCACTAACCCAACCACCTACCTTTAACCCAAGCCTAATCCTTCACCCAAAAAGCCCTCTTGATATTTACACAGGTATATAGTTAAAAAGGAGGATGATTGATTGCTTGGCAAGCCTATGGTAGGAGTAAGTTCCATGCCGCTCTCGAGTGATTCACAAAAATACATCTTCGGCCGAGTGTTGAGTGATCCCCCGTGAGGTATGTGAACTTGTATATAAAAAGAATTTTAAAGAGGTATGTTATGCCCTAATAAGTAATTTATCGTATGAAAAGTTTTAAATAAATCATGACGAATAGGATTGTAAATAAATAAAAATAAAACGTAATAAAGAATCTTGGAAATCCCGACACTCTATGACAAGCCCAAAAACCTTCTTTTCTACCAATTCCATTTGGGAGTGTAAAGCCATATTATAAAGAGTTTTTCTTGAGGACAAGCAAAGATTCAAGTGTGGGGGTATTTGATGTGTGCAAAATGCAACATATAAATGACATCAATTGTGGCATAAAACTAACCCCTTTTTAGTACTAATGTTGGAAAAAGTGTGTTTTTGTCTTCCTTTTGTATTTTCAGGATTAAATGAGCTCAAATTAACAAAAGAAGCAAAAAGGCAGCTACATCTAACATAAATACAAGAAAAGGAACAAACGTGGCATGCCCGACCTCCCCGAAAGCATCTTCCCAAGCAAAACAAGAGAACAGAAGGCTGAACACGCCCCGTGCTCAATGAGCACGGGGGCGTGCCCAAGTGTCAGCATAAAAGACAAAGTTGTAGAAGCTTCCATCGCCCACCACGGGGCCGTGCTCAGCGGACACGGGGTCGTGGTCAACTATAAGATTCACAGAATCCAGGAAAATCTTGATAGTACAGATATGCTTCTGCACACGTGGTCGTGCCCAGCGGACACGGGGCCGTGGTCAACTAATAAAGACAAGAGCAATTAATGAAGACAGAGAAGGACATGGACACGGGGCCGTGCCCACTGGACACGGGGCCGTGCCCAAGCTTCTGTTCAGCCTATAAATAGGAGTGATTGGCTTAAGTTCAAACCATCCCTTGGCACACCACCTCTCTCACACTTCACCCACCACCCACCACCACCATAACACCATCATCCACCACCATCATCCCTTGTCCATCATAGAGTGTGTGAGTCGTCTCGGGATCCAAGATTGATCGTAAGAGTTTTTGACAATCAAGACCATGTTTGCCTAAGTCTCTTACATCACTTGGTGAAGACAAAGTGTCTAGTGTAATACTTTTTATTTTTAATCTTTTCGCACTTTTAATTGGTTATGTATTAATGACTTTAATAACTAGTTTCTTATGTTGAAGGTGATTCTTCCTTATCGTTTGTCCGTGGTGTCTTGGCATTATTTTACTGTCTATATAAAATAAAAGATTTTCACCATTCATATCTCCACGGTCTATATGGAGGTATGTTGGCTACCTGGTCGGGGGTTAAGGGAACGGTTTGGTAAGAGTCTTGCGATTGTTCAGTGTATAGATCCTGCAAAGGACCTGGATCAAATTTAGTAGGACCTCCTTCAATACTTAACGGTATTGGATGGCGGGGGTCCAAACTCTTTGATCCCCTCATAAGTTAAACTACTATTAAAACTTTAACCCGGCTACTTAGGACTGTATCCCTGCTGACTCAGACTACTTAGCCGAGGGTAACGTCGCATTCAAAAGAGGGGCCTACCACAATATGCATTAATAACTTAATTAATTATCTTCCAATAATCCGACCCTTTAGGATTGTATCCTTGCTGACTCAAACTACTGGGTTGAGGGTAACGTCACCTCCAAAAGAGGGGCCTACTACAATAACTAAGATAATCTCTTAAATAGTGCAAAAGTGCGGAAATAATCAAAGGTTACACTAAACACGAGTCGGAGCCAAGTGATTCATCTTGTCTATCTGTTTCTACTTTTATTTTTATTTTTCAGCATTTTAGTTAGTTTTATTTTCTTAGTTTAAAACATTTTTCTAAACTTTTGATTTGATTAGACGTTGAGGATAAACCGGTACTAAAAGCTCTTGTATCCTTGGACGACCTCGGTATCTTGCCAACACTATACTACGCTCACGATGGGTGCACTTGCCCATATGTGTGTTTAGTGTTAGTAAATATCGTGTTTTATAAATTTAAAACTTGGCTAAAGAAAGTGTAAAAGGGCTTAAAATATACTTAAACTTATATACACACTTCACACGCATCAACCTCCTACATGATTTCTATGACACTTAAAGAGGTACCTAAATGGAGAATTTATCCTCCTACCTCATGCTTGAAATATTGGACATAATAATATGTATATAATATATGTAATATACTTAACAAACCGAACCTTTGATGATGAACAAATGGACATTGTCAAGTAGTAAGTTTATCATCCAAACATCATATGTTAAGGATGGTTATTTTCATATGTCTATGTTCTTATTGTTTAAATTCCTAAATCTTTAATCTACCGTTACTCTCCGATACTCATACCCCTTGTTTACTTCGTGTAGAAGGACTTGGTGTTCCAACCTCCTAATCAACAAACAACCCACTCGTGGACTCTCAAGTTCAAGACTTGCAAAACAGTGAGTACACTTGCCCCATTTACTTTTAAAGACACTTTGGGTTGTAACATGTTGTTATACAAAATACACACTCACACACTTAAACATTCTTTATACTCTCAATCCGTTATACATGCTACTTGTTTACTTAGGTTCATGCTAGAATATACATGCTATATGTCATTCACTTTGCTAAGCCCTCAATTTAACATATATAGCGCTATAGAAGTAACACACCACCCGTCAGGGTCTTGTTAAGTCTTTATTCTAAACGGTCTCGTCACTTTTGTGGTGAGGGATGCTAAATACTAGTGGACACTTGGGTTTGACGTATTGCTATGCATGCTAGTTACATTGTTTACAAATTGCCATGATTCGAGATAATGCTTTTTATACTTATGCTATACTTATTCAAACCTTGCGTACTCGCCTTTGCTTTTGCATTGAAATTATTTTAAACATGTTACAGGTTGAGGATGATGATACTATGAAATGAAGTAGCGATGATGCCTAGATACACATTTAGACGTCTTAGGTTTAAATTATTGTATCAATTTTGTTATGTTTATGTTATGAACAAAGTTGTTATTTAAATTTCTTGTAATGTGTTGACAATTTTATTATGAAATGAAAATGGTTGATTTAAATATTGTCACAAATAGTGTTATGAAGTCTCTTGCAATCTATTTCGTCTCATCCCGATGATTCCGCCATCGGTTGGGGTGTGACAGATTGGTATCAGAGCCATAACTATAGGGAATTAGGTTGAATTGCCATGTTCGACCTAGTCTATAGTAGGAACCATATTTTGACCATTCTTGATTCTTGCTTAAAATGTTATTCTTCCTACTTTGCTTCTTCCTCTTCTTTTTGGTCTTAATATTTACATAATGTCTTTCCTAAGACATTTTACACAATACACTTGAAGACTTGAAGACTTGTAGACACTCTTTATACAAAAGAGACGAGTTTACCAAAATAGGCGTGAAACCCACAATTTGGCGAACGACTCTCATTCTGCTTATTCTTATTTTGCACGAAATTTCAACATTAAGCTAGGAGTGAAATCTACATCTTAATGGTAAATTTCCAATTCAAACTCTAGTGGACCCTCGTCAAAGTGTTGAAATTATATTTTGACCCGACGAGTACCAACCACATTAGGGTACGAAATCGTCAAGTTAGGGGTGAAACCCGCACCTTGTCGATTAAGTCCCATTCCTCGATTTTCAATCTCGCCAAAGTTTCGATTGTTTCAATCGATTAGAGAAGTGTAGTAACTGGAAAGGTAAGATAGCGTTAATCGCTTCTCGACGAGAGTATCTTACCTATAGGCCAAAGGACGTTTCTCTAATTTGAAAGGACTTTCGATTCACTTTGGAATAGTCGACGTCTCTCTACCCGAAACAATCTTATGTTTTATGAGCCTCTCTTTTATGTGATTCAATTTATATGTGATTTTATACTTGTTACCTCGTTCATTTCAAAACCGTTACACAATTCGCACGTCTCGCGCAATAAAAAACGATAATAATTCTCACGAACAAACTAAATTTATACTCTTTTTACGCCTTCATACGTGTTTATACTTGTTGAATCCATGCTAATTATGTGAACCATACGTGTTACATCATGCAT
The DNA here is from genome assembly GCA_030545235.1 of Helianthus tuberosus. Lineage (NCBI taxonomy): Eukaryota > Viridiplantae > Streptophyta > Magnoliopsida > Asterales > Asteraceae > Helianthus > Helianthus tuberosus. The sequence continues at coordinate 61,816,422 of CM060393.1, forward strand.
ACATGCTTAAACTTACTTATTGTGAATTTATGATCAAGTCTCATCCTTTTCCTTCTCTTTCGATTCCTTAGATGTCGTTCAACGGTGCCTCCAAGAGAGCCAAGTCCAAGAGGGGTTCCACCTCTGCCTCAATGTCCAAGAAAGATTGTATGAAGTTCATGGCCAAGCAAATGGCCAAGGTCATACCCGATATTGTGAGCAAGATTCAAGCAAACACCGATTGACCGCATGGCTCTGTCGATTCGAAGGCAAAAACACCCAAGCCAAGGTTCCAGTTCAAGCAATTTATGGCTTGTAAACCTCTAGAGTTTACTGGCAAAGATGGCGCTACCGCCATGATGAATTGGTTTGACGCGATTGAGCTTACTTTCTTGCAAAGTGGATGTCCTGATGAGCTAAGAGCTTTGAACGTGACTGGAGTTTTCCGTTCAAGGGCACTCGAATGGTGGACCACCGAACGCAACAAGAGGGGAAACGATGTTGCACATGCCATGCCTTGGGACGAGCTTAAGCAGCTTATGAAATACCACTTCTGTCCTCCTCACGAACTCCAAAAGTTGGAGAACGAATTTTGGAACTTAACATAAAAGGGGAGCGACATGGATGGTTTGATTACACGCTTCAAACAACTCAGTGTTCTTTGCCCTGGACAGGTCGACTCCGTCCCCAAAACCATAGCCAAGTTCATTCGTTGTGTTGCACCTTCCTTGGTTAACCATGTTGCCTCTGCTTGCCCTAAAACCATAGAGGAAGCCTTTAGCATAGCCACGAGGTTAACAACAATTGAGTTCTTCATGGAACCTATGATAAAGTTTCAATGAAGAGTGCTCATTAAGCCGTCGCTGATACCACCGATACTACCACCGCTGTTGAACCTTCATCCTCCCAATCAAAGAAAAACCGAGGCAAGAAGCGGAAGGCTTCAAGCCAGAATTGTGCGGTCGTCACTCCGCCAAACCCTCAACCCATCCAATCAGTAGCTGCCGTTAATCCCACAACCCTAGAACCACCAAGAAGAAATTACACTGGGACATGGCCCAAGTGTAACCAATGTTCTTACCATCACCCTACTGGCACCCTATATCGCAAATGCGCCTCCTGTCACAGGCTGGGGCATTTTGCCGATCGCTGTCGCTACAACCCAAAGGCTGCCCAAGATTAGGCTATCGTTGCAAACCCTACTCCTAATCAGGTTCAACCTCAAGTTGCTCCTGTGCGAGCATGCTTCAAGTGTGGTGATCTCAATCATTTAGCCAACATGTGTCCTCAGCGTAATCAACCTCAGCAGCAACAACAGGCTCAGCAACCAGCTAGGGGCCGAGCTTTTCTCCTCACCACTGCTCAAGCTCAAAACGCGAATGACGTCATTACTGGTACGTTTCTTGTGAACCACGTTTATGCTTCTCGTCTATTTGATACTGGTGCGGATAAAATTTTTGTGTCATTAGAATTCGAACCTTTGCTTATGTGTAAACGCTCTAAGTAGCCAAAATCTTTTGCTGTCGAAGTCGCTAATGGTAAATCCGTCGCTATCGATTTCGTTCTTTCCAATTGTTCCTTGATTCTTAATGATCATACTTTCTCAATCAATCTTATACCTATGCAAATGGGTAGCTTTGACATCATAGTAGGCATGGACTGGCTCAGGCGAGTTCGTGTTGAAGTTGTTTGTTCTGAAAAGTTTATCCGCCTTCCTCTTCCAAAAGGTGATTCTCTACACGTGTATGGCGAGAAACCTTCTCAAGGTCTCAAGCTTATGTCGTGTATCCAAGCGAACAAATGCTTGCACAATTCGCCTTTCTCGCCCACATTGTGGAAAAGAAGGACAAAGGCCCAAGCATAAGCGACGTTCCCGTCGTAAGTGATTTTCCCGATGTGTTTCCCGATGATCTTCCTGGTCTGCCTCCTGCTCGTTCTGTCGACTTTTGCATCGATTTAGTGCCTGGCTATGCCCGTCGCTAAGTCTCCCTACCGTTTAGCACCCTCTGAGATGCAAGAGCTCTTGAGTCAACTTCAAGAGCATCTTGATAAAGGCTTTATATGCCCTAGTACTTCTCCTTGGGGCGCTCCCGTTCTATTCGTCAAAAAGAAAGATGGGTCATTCCGTATGTGTATTGACTATCGTGAGCTCAACAGGCTTATTGTCAAGAACCGATACCCTCTTCCTCGCATCGATGACCTCTTCGATCAATTGCAAGGCGCGACCTGCATTTCCAAGATCGATCTTCGTTCTGGGTACCATCAACTTCGAGTCCTCGAAGAAGATGAACCTAAAACCGCTTTTCGTACGCGTTATGGTCATTACGAGTTTGTGGTCATGCCCTTTGGTTTGACCAACGCACCTGCTGTTTTCATGGATTTGATGAACCGCGTGTGCAAAGCGTACTTAGACCGTTTCGTGATCGTCTTCATCGACGATATCCTTATCTATTCCAAGACACAAGAAGAGCACGAGCGGCACTTGCGTCTTATCCTCCAACTTCTTCGTACTGATCGTCTATATGCCAAATTCTCCAAGTGTGAATTTTGGTTAAAAGAAGTTCAATTCCTTGGTCATACTGTCAACGAACTTGGTATTCACGTTGACCCTGCTAAAATCGAAGCTGTGAAGAACTGGATCGCACCTAAGTCTCCGTCTGAAATCCGTTCATTTCTTGGTCTTGTTGGTTATTATCGTCGTTTTATCTCTATCTTCTCGAAGATCGATGTTCCTTTGACCTCTTTGACTCAAAAAGAGAAACCTTTTGTTTGGGGTCCCGAACAAGAGGAATCTTTTCAAACGCTCAAGGATATGCTATGTAATGCTCCTATCCTCGCGCTTCCTGATGGTAATGACGATTTCATCGTGTACTGCGATGCCTCAAACCTAGGTATTGGTTGTGCCCTTATGCAACGCGACAAGGTTATCGCTTACGCGTCGAGACAACTCAAGATACATGAGAAAAACTACACTACTCACGACCTTGAACTTGGCGCAGTTGTTTTTGCGTTGAAAATTTGGCGACACTACCTATATGGTACTAAGTGTATGGTCTTCACCGACCATAAGAGCCTGCAACATATCTTCAACCAAAAAGAACTGAACATGCTTCAACGTCATTGGGTGGAATTATTAAACGACTACGACTGCGAAATTCGCTACCATCCTCGTAAAACTCATGTGAAGAGTATTCATTGTCTCCAACTCGTTAACGACCTTCAAAACCGTATTCGTGAAGCCCAATATGCCTCTATTAACGAAGGTAGTCTCTCTGTTGAGATACAAGGCACTGTTGAGCAAGATCTCGTGTCCAAACCCGATGGTATTTTGTACTATTGCAATCGTATCTGGATTCCTAATCGCAAAAACCTTCGAGACTTTCTGATGAAAGAGGCACACAAATCAAAGTATTCCGTTCATCCTGGCGCTGACAAGATGTACCAGGATATGCGTATGTCATATTGGTGGCCTGGGATGAAGAGGGATATTGGCTCTTACGTTGGAAAATGTCTCACCTGTTCAAAGGTAAAAGCCGAACATCAACGTCCCTCTGGCTTACTCGAACAACCAGAGATTCCTGTCTGGAAATGGGAGAGCATTACCATGGATTTTATCATTAAGTTTCCCCGTACTTCTTCTGGTGATGACAGTATTTGGGTGATCGTTGATCGATTGACCAAATTAGCTCATTTCCTTCCCATTCGTAAGGATTTCAAAGTCGAGAAATTGGCTAGAATCTACACCGATGAGATCATCTGTCGTCATGGTATCCCCATTGACATCATTTCCGATCGTGATGCTCGTTTTACGTCTCGTCTTTGGCAAACCTTTCAATCTACTATGGGTACTGTTCTTAACCTTAGCACTGCTTTTCACCCTCAATCAGACGGCCAAACCGAGTGCACTATCTAGACCTTAGAAGATATGCTTCGTTCCTGCGTAATAGATTTTGGTGGCAACTGGGATTCACACTTGCCTTTGGTCGAATTCTCGTACAATAACAGTTATCATGCGAGTATTTAAATGGCACATTTCGAAGCATTGTATGGTCGCAAGTGCCATTCGCCTATTTGTTGGCACGAGATTGGTGAATCTCAATTCACTGGTCCCGAGCTTATACAAGAAGCAACGGACAAGATTTTACAGGTTCGAGATAATCTACTGAAAGCCAGGAGCCGACAAAAGAGCTACGCCGATAAGCGTCGCAAACCCTTGGAATTCGAGACAGGTGACTTGGTACTTCTCAAGGTATCCCCTTGGAAGGGAGTGGTTCGATTTGGTAAGAAAGGGAAACTCCCACCTCACTATGTTGGTCCTTTCAAGATCCTCAAAAGGATTGGCAAGGTTGCGTATAGACTGGACCTGCCTGAAGAACTCAGCAATGTACACCCTGTCTTCCACGTGTCCAACTTAAAGAAGTGTATAGCCAATGAAGGACTTCAAGTCCCACTCGGGGACCTTCAAGTTAACGAAACATTGCACTTTGTGGAAAAACTCGTCGAAATCATGGATCAAGGAGTCAAGGTATTGAGGCGCAGTAAAATTCCTATCGTCAAGGTTCGATGGGAAGGAAAACGTGGCGCTGAATTTACTTGGGAACTCAAGAGTGAAATGAAGGCGAAATATCTACAACTATTCGCTACTTCTTCCTAAATTTCAGGACGAAATTCCCTAAAGGAGGGGAGACTGTAACGCCCTGCTTCTTTGTACTTTCCATAATTAGAAGGTCTTACTTGTATTTCTATTTTTGGAAGTCTTGTGTTCTTGTAATCGTTCTTTCTTTGTAATCGTTGTAAAATCTGAGACTTGGATCATAAATAAAACTCGTATTTCATTAAATTCATATTGTACATACTTTATACATGCACATACATTTAATTTTGTGAAACATTTGATGCTTATTCGTAATTCTTGGAAACTATGTGCCAAACTTGCAAATATGTGAAACTTATGCATTATACGTCTTTTGATCGAATACAATATGTAAATACGACATTTATACGCTTATTCATACTTGTATTATGTTCATGATACATGATTAATCCTTACAATATGCTTTTATTACATAAAACACCCTTGAAATACATTAAAACCCTCAAAATAAACAACAGGGGGCTGTTTTGCCAAAAATCAAACTTAAAATCCGGAAACTGGACCCGTAGAATCACGCGACGGGTATGGATGGATGTTGTCGCGTGCGGAGACACCCTTGATCCGCCAGAATGTTGTTTCAGCTTTGATTATTGGCCAATTTTGTGTTTATTAAGTGTGTTTCTTGCACTTAATGTCCAACTAACCTCACCTAATCACCTCCTATAAAACCCAACTCAATCCCACACTTGATTCACTTTACAAACACACTAATCCACTCTCTAATCACTCCAAATCTGGTGCAAAAACAGTAGCAAAAGTTAGAATCATTTCAGGTTGCAAAAGTGAGTTTAACCTCACTTATCTTCCATCTTCTTCATCCTTTCTAGCTTCTTAGCACTTGGAACAACCCTAGGGATGTTTCCAAAGGTTTTCCAAAGAAAACCAAGGATGGATGATGTGTGTGAAGTGTGTTATGGTTTTAATGTTTATTTTAAGCCCTTTTACACTTTTTTAGCCATGTTTTAAATTTATAAAACACGATATTTACTAACACTAAACACACATATGGGCAAGTGCACCCATCGTGAGCGTAGTATAGTGTTGGTAAGATACCGAGGTCGTCCAAGGACACAAGAGCTTTTAGTACCAGCTTATCCTCAACGTCTAATCAAATCAAAAAGTTAGAAAAAGGTTTTTAAACTAGAAAAATAAAAACTAACTAAAATGCTGAAAATAAAAAATAAAGTAAAAACAGATAGACAAGATGAATCACTTGGCTCCGACTCGTGTATAGTGTAACCTTTGATTATTTCCGCACTTTTGCACTTTTTAAGAGATTATCTTAGTTATTGTAGTAGGCCCCTCTTTTGAAGGTAACGTTACCCTCAACCCAGTAGTTTGAGTCAGCAAGGATACAATCCTAAAGGGTCGGATTATTGAAAGATAATTAATTAAGTTATTAATGCATATTATGGTAGGCCCCTCTTTTGAAGGTGACGTTACCCTCGGCTAAGTAGTCTGAGTCAGCAGGGATACAATCATAAATAGCCGGGTTAAAGTATTAATAGTAGCTTACATATGAGGGGATCAAAGAGTTTGGACCCCCGTCATCCCATACCAGTAAGTATTGAAGGAGGTCCTACTAAATTTGACCCAGGTCCTTGCAGGATCTATACACTGAACAAGGCAAGACTCTTACCAAACCGTTCCCTTAACCCCCGACCAGGTAGCCAACACACCTCCATATAGACCGTGGAGATATGAATGGTGAAAATCTTTTATTTTATATAGACAGTAAAATAATGCCAAGACACCACGGACAAACGATAAGGAAAAATCACCTTCAACATAAGAAACTAGTTATTAAAGTCATTAATACATAACCAAGTAAAAAGTGCGAAAAGATTAAAAATAAAAAGTATTACACTAGACACTTGCCTTCACCAAGTGATGTAAGAGACTTAGGCAAACATGGCCTTTGATTGTCAAGAACTCTTACGATCAATCTTGGATCCCGAGATGACTCAGACACTCTATGATGGACAATGGATGATGGTGGTGGATGATGGTGGTGGGTGGTGGGTGAAGTGTGAGAGAGGTGGTGTGCCAAGGGATGATTTGCAAATGAGCCAAGCACCCATATTTATAGGCTGAACAGAAGCTCGGGCACGGCCCCGTGTCCAACATCCTTCTCTTTCTTCATTAATTGCAGTTTGTCTGCATCAGTTGACCACGCCCCCGTTTGCAGAAGCAAATTTGTACTATCAAGATTTCCCCAGATTCTGCGAATCTTAGAGTTGACCACGGCCCCGTGTCCGCTGAGCACGACCCCGTGGTGGGCGATAGAAGCTTCTACAGCTTTGTCTTTTCTGCTGGCACTTGGGCACGCTCCCGTGTTCACTGAGCACGGGGCGTGTTCAGACTTCTGTTCTCTTGTTTTGCTTGGGAAGATGCTGTCGGGGGGTCGGGCATGCCACGTTTGCTCCTTTTCTTGTATTTATGTTAGATTTAGCCGCCTTTTTGCTTCTTTTGTTCATTTGAGCTTATTTAATCCTGAAAATACAAAAGAAAGACAAAAACACACTTTTTCCAACATTAGTACTAAAAAAGGGTTAGTTTTATGCCACAATTGATGTAATTTATATGTTGCATTTTGCACACATCAAATACCCCCACACTTGAATCTTTGCTTGTCCTCAAGCAAAACTCTTTATAATGTGGCTTTACACTCCCAAATGGAATGGGTAGAAGAGAAAGTTTTTGGGCTTGTCATAGAGTGTCGGGATTTCCAAGATTCTTTATGAAGTTTTATTTTTATTTATTTACAATCCTATTCGTCATGATTTATTTAAAACATTTCATAAGATAAATTACTTATTAGGGCATAACATGCCTCTTTAAAATTCCATTTATATACAAGCTCACATACCTCACGGGGATCACTCAACACTCGGCCGAAGATGTATTTTAGTGAATCACTCGAGAGCGGCATAGAACTTACTCCTACCATAGGCTTGCCAAGCAATCAATCCTCCTCCTTTTTAACTATATACCTTTGTAAATATCAAGAGGACTTTTGGGTGTAGGGTTAGGCTTGGGTTATAGATAGGTGGTTGGGTTAGTGGTTAGTAGAAAGGGCGAAAGGCGTACAAGCTTCGGTTTTCGTAAGACTTTTTATTTTTGAAAATTTTATTTTGATGAAGCCTTTATTCAAACAAGATTATTTTTGATAAACTTGTTTGTTTATTTTTCTTTTGCTTCATCATCAACACATTTTTTTTTTGAAAGTCAAATGAAGAACCGAGCTTATTACTAAAACATAGGGTTAAAAATAAAAGGGTTTTGGTGGGTGAAAGGGTGTTTGGTTTGGGTTATGAAATGAAAAGGTTTAGGCTCAAAGGGGTTAACTAGGGGGATTTTGGGTAGGTGGTAAAAAAAAATGGTGTAGAAATAAAAAGGGTTAGTCCTAATGCCTCCATCATTTACTTACTTGGGTTTAAGTTGGTAAGGACCGGGAATGTATCGTCGTGGCAAGTTCTAGAGTTGTAAGAACCAAACGACTATTCACACAAGAAACGAAAATGAGCATTTAGTTTAAAGATATGTATTTGTATGCTCAACAAAGGCTCAAAACTCACTTTTGTGGGAATGAGTTTTTATGTGATCAAGTATATATTATCAAATTTTAACTAAACTTGTCATGCCGTTTCATAATTTTCTTATGTTGGTTCTTTTTATCACGACGCTATCGGTTGTAAATTTGTAAAAATATAACTTTTTTAGAATTTGAAATTTCCAAGTTAAACATAGACAAGTAAAAAAAACAAAAAAATTTTGAAAAAATTTGGGGTGATTAGCGGTTCCAATAGAGTTTTGTGTAAGGCTTGTAATTAGGACTTGCAAGATTCAAAGTTTTAGTATCCCCCCCCCACACTTAAATTACACATTGTCCTCAATGTGTCCCAAAAATAAGTTTTTAGGTTAATGGAATGTGTAAAAAGGTGTCTAAAAGCAAAAATTTGTGTTACTGGGCGTCTGGACACGGCCCCGTGTCCGATGGACACGACCCCGTATTCAGGTGCCAGTAACGAAAACTTACAGAAGGTGGCCATGGGGGAGTGTCCACTGGGCACGACCCCGTGTCTGTCAAAAGTCTGCAGAATTAAAACAAACAGCAGGTGTGTGGTAGTGGGCACGAGGGCGTGTCGGCTGGACACGACCCCGTGTAGACAGTCTGCAAAGTTGAAAAACAGGTTTCTGGCTTCGGTTTTCCTGTCCCGGCTTTAGTAGCACTAATGTTTAGTGCTCTAAGCCTCATATGTACCTGTTTTATCAATAAACACTACACCATACCATAGCAAACATCCTAAATTACCAAGTTCAACATCCACGTCACAAGGTAAAAAAAATGCAGAAAATAAAAAGAGTTAAAGGAAAGTAAATTGTTCAACACACGACACGCAGACCAGAAATTGTTCAAGATAAAGGGGGGTTAACCTGTGGGATCTCCAACCATATGCTTCTACCTCCACTCTTCCTGCCTAGTCCATGTCCTCGTCCTCATCGTCATCACCTCCTCCTCCGTGCCCCGCCATGTACTCCCGGATGCTCCCAATGTCATCCTGAATGTCGGATATGTTTCTCTCGATAGCTCCGACCCGGGTGTACGTGTTGCTCGCCATGTGGTAGGTGTTCCTGGTGCACATGAGGTTTTCCTGCAACAAATCATGTAAACTTTGGAAGTTAGGAAAACCGCCTCCTTGTGAGGAGGATTGGCCCGGATCACCGTGGGGCTGGTACTGGTAGTGAGGAGGGTGTTGAAACTGTGGAGCGTGAATGATGAGTGCCTCTTGCGGGTTCCATGCATGCCCCTGCATCCTTTGGAAGCTAACTGACCCGTCTTCAGCCTCATAAATTAGGTTCATGGAGCGGCAAATGTGTACATCCACTCTTCCCGACCATGGGCTCCTTTCAAAGGACCTAGGTATGTTCACGAAGTGCTTGAAGAGACGGTATATCCACCCCCCGAAGAAGGTAGGGGTTGGTGGAGTAGAAAGCCGGTTGTGAATGCAGTGAAGGACTATCAAATCTCTCAACCCAACAATGCCACCGCTATCATGCCTTTGGCTAAGAGAGTAACCGAGGACCCTATGGATGTATCGGTAGAGTGGGCCCCTCAACTTAGTGCTCTTAGTGCTGCTCGGGTTGTAGTTTCCTTCACCAATCTGAGCCCACGCGGCTTGGCGTTCGTTCTCATCCAACTCTCGCACCCCTCCGGTGTTCTCTTCATTACCCGCATCTTCCTCCGTATACAGCCCAATTATCGAACCAAATTGTGCCATCGAAATCGAGTACCTAGTTCCACCACAACGGAATACCACCCCATCATTGTCGAAAGGGTCGCACCTTGAATTGAACGTGAAGGTGCTATAGAATTCCATAGTGCAGTCGTGGACTGAGCGAAGTCGAGTGGTTAGGGCGACTCTAACGAGGTTGTTAAACCGGTCAAGTTGGTTCACCATGGCTAAAAGATCCGTGCACACTTGTCTTGGGTATTCTTTCGGTCTTGTTTGAAGTACTTCGTATCTTGCCCTAGCATCGAGCTCATTTGCGTTGAACCTTGTGAATTTCTTCGACATCTAAAAGAATACACCAAAAGTTAGCACGAAACAATGGAACTTTCGGACAAAACTGCAAACAGCTAGCTGGACACGGCCCCGTGTTCAGCGGACACGACCCCGTGTCCAGCGTCTGTTACTAAAAAAATTCATTTTTCGACCCGGTCCCAAAAACTTGAAAATTTTTGGTCCAATAGGTGCGGTTTCCCCTGAAAATGAAACCCCAAGTGCCTTTTTTCCCAAAACAAACCGTTTACCCCTTCAATTTTATCTTTTTCGGTTAAAAAACAAGGGTTTGGGGTTTTTGTGAGAAATCGGGCGAATCTATGAACAATACAAGTGGGTTTACTTCCTATAACATTAATCTAACTAAATGCAAACAGATTTATGCAAAAAATTGAGGTTCGATCCGGATGAAGTTCAAGAACCCTAGATTTTCCCCAAATTTTTGATGTTTTAACTACATGCAAATGCTTAATCTAACTACTAATAGTGATAGAATCATACCTTGATGTTGTTAGAATTGGGGGAGACGTCGAAAATCTGCGGAAAATCGCCTTGAACCAGAGCGTTTTTGGGGAAACGGGGCGTGTGAAATGGTGTAACTGTTATGAAAAAGGGGATTTATCCCGACAGTCGCGCGGACACGGCCCCGTGTCCAGCAGACACGGCCTCGTGCCGAGCGAAGTTTTTTTTTACGTGCTCGTGTGAGTGCCCTTGTTTTCCCAAAAACTTGGTTAGAAAACTTACCGATTTAGATGTCATCCCGTTGATTCGTAACTTACCAGGTATGATGTTGTTGCTTTTACTCTTCGACTGTTTGAAGCGAGATTTCTTCCTCTTCATCCTCAATGAATCCTTGATAGAGTTTCAGCCGTTGGCCATTGACATTGAATGGAATTCCATTCCGAGATTTAATTTCTACTGCACCGTGTGGGAAAATATGGGTGATGGAAAAAGGTCCTGACCACTGATGCGTGCGAAGTGTCGTATATATTAGGTGTATATTTTAAGCCCTTTTTAACACTTATTTTAGCCAAGTTTTAAATTTATAAAACACGATATTTCACTAACACTAAACACACATATGGGCAAGTGCACCCATCGTTGAGTGTAGTATAGCGTTCGTAAGATACCGAGGTCGTCCAAGGACACAAGAGCTTTTAGTACCGGTTTATCCTCAACGTCTAACCAAAATAAAAGTTTAGAAAAATGTTTTAAACTAAGAAAATATAAAAACTAACTAAAATGCTGAAAAATAAAAATAAAAGAAAAACAGATAGAAAAGATGAATCACTTGGTTCCGACTCGTATCTAGTATAACCTTTGATTATTTCCGCACTTTTGCACATAATTAAGAGATTATCTTAGTTATTGTAGTAGGCCCCTCTTTTGAAGGCGACGTTACCCTCACCCCATTAGTTTGAGTCAGCAGGGATACAATCCTAAAAGGGTGGATTATTGGAAGATAATGAATTAAGTTATTAATGCAGTATTGTGGTAGGCCCCGCTTTTGGCGGTGACGTTACCCTCGGCTAAGTAGTCTGAGTCAGCAGGGATACAGTCCTAAATAGCCGGGTTATAGTATTAATAGTAGTTAACTTATGAGGGGATCAAAGAGTTTGGACCCCCGCCATCCAATACCGTGAAGTATTGAAGGAGGTCCTACTAAATTTGACCCAGGTCCATTGCAGGACCTCTAAACGCTGAACAATGGCAAGACCTTTACCAAACCGTTCCCTTAACCCCCTACCAGGTAGCCAACATACCTCCATATAGACTGTGGAGATATGAATGGTGAAAATCTTTTATTTTATATAGACAGTAAAATAATGCCAAGACACCACGGACAAACGATAAGGAAAGATCACCTTCAACATAAGTAACTAGTTATTAAAGTCATTAATACAAAACCAAATAAAAAGTGCAAAAGATTAGAAATAAAAAGTATTATACTAGACACTTTGTCTTCACCAAGTGATGTAAGAGACTTAGGCAAACATGGCCTTGATTGTCAAGAACTCTTACGATCAATCTTGGATCCCGAGACGACTCACACACTCTACGATGGACAATGGATGATGGTGGTGGATGATGGTGTTGTGATGGTGGTGGGTGGAGGATGAAGTGTGAGAGAGGTGGTGTGCCAAGGGATGAGATGAAATGAATCCAAGCACTCCTATTTATAGGCTGAACAGAGAGCTGGGCACGGCCCCGTGTTCGCTGGGCACGGCCCCGTGTCCGTCTGACAATCTCTCTCCTCATTAATTGTAATTCGCAATTACAATAAATGCGCCTGCTGTACTTTCGACACGCCCCCGTGTCCGCTGAGCACGGCCCTGTGGTGGGCAATAGAAGCTTCTATAGGTTTGTCGTTTCTGCTGCTTCTTGGGCACGGCCCCGTGCTGGCTGAGCACGGGGCGTGTTCAGTCTTCTGATTTCTCTACTTTGCTTTGGAAAGTGCCGTTGAGAGGTCGGGCAGTCCACTAATATTCCTTTTCTTGTATTTATGTTGGATTTAGCTATCTTTTTGCTTCTTTTGCGTTTTTGAGCTCATTTAATCCTGAAAATACAAAAGGAAGACAAAAACACTCTTTTTCCAATATTAGTACTTAAAAAGGGTTAGTTTTATGCCTCAATTGATGTAATTTATATGTTGCATTTTACATACATCAAATACCCCCACACTTGAACTTTTGCTTGTCCTCAAGCAAAACTCTTTAATATGTGGCTTACACTCCCAAATGGAATAGGTAGAAGAGAAGGTTTTGGGCTTGTCGTAGAGTGTCGGGATTTTGCAAGATCTTTTTGGGTTTTATTTTTATTTATTTACACTCCTATTCGTAATGATTTATTTAGAACTTTTCATAAAAGAAATTACTTATTTGGGCATAGCATGCCTTTTTAAAATTCTATTTATATACAAGTTCACATACCTCACGGGGAAATCACTCACACTCGGCCGAAGGTGTATTTTTAGTGAATCACTCGAGAGCGGCATGGAGCTTATTCCTACCATAGGCTTGCCAAGAAATCAATCCTCCTCCTTTTTAACTTTTATACCTTTGTAGATATCAAGAGGACTTTGTGGGTTAAGGGTTAGGCTAGGGTTAAAGGTAGGTAGTTGGGTTAGTAGAAAAAGGGCTAAAAGCGTAACAAGTGTCGGTTTTCGTATTTTTTTGCAACTTTTTATTTTGATGAAGCTTTTATTCAAACCAAGTTATTTTTGATTAACTTGTTTGTTTATTTTCTTTTTGCTTCACTTTTTTTTTTTTTTTTCACAACTTTTTATTTTGATGAAGCTTTTATTCAAACCAAGTTATTTTTGATTAACTTGTTTGTTTATTTTCTTTTTGCTTCATCATTATCACACTTTTTTTTTTTTTTCACGAAGAACCGAACTTGTTACTAAAATAAAGGGTTAAAAATGAAAAAGGTTTTGGTGGGTAAAAGGGTTTTTGTTTGGGTGATGAAACGAAAAGGTTTAGGCTCAAAGGGGCTAACTAGGGGGATTTTTGGGTAGGTGGTAAAAGAAAAAGAAAAATAATGGTGTAGAAATAAAAAGGGTTAGTCCTAATGCCTCCATCATTTACTTACTCGGGTTTAAGTTGATAAGGACCGGGAATGTATTGTCATGGCAAGTTCTAGAGTCGTAAGAACCAAGCGGCTATTCACATAAGAAACGAAAAATGAGCATTTAGTCAAATGATATGTAATTGTGTGCTCAATAAAGGCTCAAAACTCACTTTTGTGGGAATGGGTTTTTATGTGATCAAGTATATATAATCAAATTTTAAATAAGTTTGCTATGCCTTTTCATAATTTTCTTATGTTGGTTCTTTTTATCACTACGCAATTGGTTGTAAATTCGTAAAAATATAACCTTTTTGAGAACTTGAATTTCCCGAGTTAAACCTAGACAAGTAAAAAAATGAAATTTTTGAAAAAAATTTGGGGTGATTAGCGGTTCCAATAGAGTTTTGTGTAAGGCTTGTATTTAGGACTTGCAAAATTCAAGGTTTTAGCATCCCCCCCCCCCCCCCCACTTAAATTACACATTGTCCTCAATGTGTCCCAAAAATAAATTTTTAGGTTGATTAGATGTGTAAAATAGTGTTTAAAAAACAAAAAAATGTGTTACTGGGCACTGAACACGGCCCCGTGTTATCCGGGCACGGCCCCGTGTGCAAGTGCTAGTAACAAAATTAAAATAAGAGAAACAGAAGTCTGGACACGGGGGCGTGTTGGGTGAACACGGCCCGTGTCCAGGTACCTGTACTGGGCGTTTTTCTGCAGGTGGTTCGGCATGGGGCCGTGTTGGTTGGGCACGGCCCGTGTTGAACCTTCTGAAATGGAGAGAATTGTCGGGTTGCCTTGTTCTTGTGCATGGGACCATTTTTCTCGTTCCCTTTTTCATCCTTTACCACCATGAGTGTGTTTTATTCATTACAAACCATCCAAACCTTAAAACCATCATTTCATTTCATCATAGAGAGAACTTACATAGTCCTAAATTAAACTAGACAAAACAAAGAAATAACAAACCATGGAGTCCTGGCCTTTACTTTATTTTAATTAGCAAAATTTCCAAGAAGTAATTAATCTTGGTTAACCAAGGCCTTTTTGAACTCCTTCTTCCGCGTGCGGTTCTCCTCAAATATCGGCGAGCCATTCTTCCACCTCCCTTGGAAGGAGAAAAGACGGCTCATTGGCATTAGTTTGAGGAGTTTCAACTTCCACCGGGATCTCTTGTTGGTGTTCCACGGGAGGTTCCACCGGAAAGTCTTCCCACCCGGTAGGGTTGTTGATTCCGAGTGCCAGGTTCCAATCCTGTTGAGGAAGGACTGGTTCCATTGGAGGTGCTACAAGAATATTTAACCTCTGGTGCAAGAGGTTAATTTCTTGGAAGCTGCTTTCAAGTCCCATCGTAAGATCGTTAATACGGTCGATTAGGACCTCCTCTACTGAAGTCATTTCGTCGAGAGCCTCCCTTAATGCTATCACATAGTGCACAAGTGTAGCTTCAATGGTGGGTCTTCTTCCTCTTCGGCTGTTTGACGAATGCACAGAAGATGTTTCGCTGTTTTCACTCGACATCCTACGAAAAATAAACTAAAAATAGTTTATTTAATGAAACAGTGACCGGACACGGCCCCGTGCTCACTGAGCACGGCCCCGTGTTCATCTTTCTGCAGAGTTTTGGAACAAGAAAACTTGGATGTTTAAGTTATTTTCTGAACTTGTGGGGCCTTTTTAGCTATTGATAACTTAAAACAATGTTTCATAACATGTTTTTACCAAGATTCTTTGAACAAAACTCATTTATCCCTACCATAGAGTTGGAGGAATTCCAAACTTTCAATGGTAGCTCTTGGAGAAAGATGGAGAAGAAGGAAATGGCTAAAAGAGGAAAGGACAAGATGGGTTGTTGGGACCTTCTTTTAGACTTACCTAGGATAGTTTGAGAGAAGATTCCTGCAAATCTCTGTCCCAAGTTGGTCCAAATGTGCAGAATTCTTGGCTGCATTTATAGAAAACGACAGCATCCTGGACACGGCCCCGTGTTCAGTGGACACGACCCCGTGTGCAGGTGGAATTCTGACACAGTTTGTCCGTATTCTGACGTACTGATCAGAATGGAATCTTTCGATGGACACGGGGGCGTGTTGGCTGGGCACGGCCCCGTGTCTAGGGACTGTTTTATGAAGTTGTCTAGTTTTTTTAAGGAACTTGTTAGTATCGGGTGGCTCCTGAATGGTTGGAACAACCCCAAAGTGCCTAAGATACCTTAATTGTCCTAGACTAAGGCGAGAACGCAAGAGGTTGTCGGTGAGGGTAATTCCTATTTTCATTCTAGGTGGACAAGTCCAACCCTTTCCCGGGCTCTTGTTAAAGAAGGTGTATGTCGAATCGCTCAGGTCTATGTATGCACCGAACGAAGTCGATGGTGAGTCCTTCACGGCACAATCACCACAGGGACGACTATCGTCCAAGTCTTTGCTAGGTACGAAGGTATTTTCGGGAGCAACGAGGTTGTCGGAATGCGGTTCCAACATTTCTTCATGGTTATCGTCTTGGGGTGGATCAATAAAATCCTTCCTAAGCTCTTCTAACCAATTCTGAACTAGCTTTTCTAGTTGAAATAACTCATCAAGGAGCATTTCCCCTAGAATATCTGGCTGGGCGCATTCGAGGGAGAAATAGTGTTTATTTTTACTTTTGCCCCTCTTAAGGTTGTAAGATGTTGGTGGTTCCATGTAGTGGGGCCTATAATTTAGGAAGTAGCATTTTACTTCTTCATGTTTGCCATCACATAATTGACACCACGTACCATAAGAGTGCCGAAAGTAAAAATAATTACTATCACTCATGTTTATGTCAGAAATTACCAACCGCCGGGATCTAACGGTTCTGTTTTCAGTAACTGAAACTTGGGCACGGGGGCGTGTTGAGTGGGCACGGCCCCGTGTTCAGCTTACTGTCTGATGTAAAACAGGATTGCCAGTTCCAATGATTGAGCACGGGGGCGTGTTCAGCGGGCACGGCCCGTGCTGAGCTCTGCAGAAGCTGAAAAACTAAGAAAATCCTAAAAAAATAAAAAGAAAAAAAAATGATTAGGCCGTTGATTCCTAACTTTCTTAAAATCCTTGTGTCCCCGGCAACGGCGCCAAAAACTTGATGCGTGCGAAGTGTCGTATATATTAGGTGTATATTTTAAGCCCTTTTAACACTTATTTTAGCCAAGTTTTAAATTTATAAAACACGATATTTCACTAACACTAAACACACATATGGGCAAGTGCACCCATCGTTGAGTGTAGTATAGCGTTGGTAAGATACCGAGGTCGTCCAAGGACACAAGAGCTTTTAGTACCGGTTTATCCTCAACGTCTAACCAAAATAAAAGTTTAGAAAAATGTTTTAAACTAAGAAAATATAAAAACTAACTAAAATGCTGAAAAATAAAAATAAAAGAAAAACAGATAGACAAGATGAATCACTTGGTTCCGACTCGTATCTAGTATAACCTTTGATTATTTCCGCACTTTTGCACAAAATTAAGAGATTATCTTAGTTATTGTAGTAGGCCCCTCTTTTGAAGGCGACGTTACCCTCACCCCAGTAGTTTGAGTCAGCAGGGATACAAACCTAAAAGGGTGGATTATTGGAAGATAATGAATTAAGTTATTAATGCAGTATTGTGGTAGGCCCCGCTTTTGGCGGTGACGTTACCCTCGGCTAAGTAGTCTGAGTCAGCAGGGATACAGTCCTAAATAGCCGGGTTATAGTATTAATAGTAGTTAACTTATGAGGGGATCAAAGAGTTTGGACCCCCGCCATCCAATACCGTGAAGTATTGAAGGAGGTCCTACTAAATTTGACCCAGGTCCATTGCAGGACCTCTAAACGCTGAACAATGGCAAGACCTTTACCAAACCGTTCCCTTAACCCCCTACCAGGTAGCCAACATACCTCCATATAGACCGTGGAGATATGAATGGTGAAAATCTTTTATTTTATATAGACAGTAAAATAATGCCAAGACACCACGGACAAACGATAAGGAAAGATCACCTTCAACATAAGTAACTAGTTATTAAAGTCATTAATACAAAACCAAATAAAAAGTGCAAAAGATTAGAAATAAAAAGTATTATACTAGACACTTTGTCTTCACCAAGTGATGTAAGAGACTTAGGCAAACATGGCCTTGATTGTCAAGAACTCTTACGATCAATCTTGGATCCCGAGACGACTCACACACTCTACGATGGACAATGGATGATGGTGGTGGATGATGGTGTTGTGATGGTGGTGGGTGGAGGATGAAGTGTGAGAGAGGTGGTGTGCCAAGGGATGAGATGAAATGAATCCAAGCACTCCTATTTATAGGCTGAACAGAGAGCTGGGCACGGCCCCGTGTTCGCTGGGCACGGCCCCGTGTCCGTCTGACAATCTCTCTCCTCATTAATTGTAATTCGCAATTACAATAAATGCGCCTGCTGTACTTTCGACACGCCCCCATGTCCGCTGAGCACGGCCCCGTGGTGGGCAATAGAAGCTTCTATAGGTTTGTCGTTTCTGCTGCTTCTTGGGCACGGCCCCGTGCTGGCTGAGCACGGGGCGTGTTCAGTCTTCTGATTTCTCTACTTTGCTTTGGAAGGTGCCGTTGAGAGGTCGGGCAGTCCACTAATATTCCTTTTCTTGTATTTATGTTGGATTTAGCTATCTTTTTGCTTCTTTTGCGTTTTTGAGCTCATTTAATCCTGAAAATACAAAAGGAAGACAAAAACACTCTTTTTCCAATGTTAGTACTTAAAAAGGGTTAGTTTTATGCCTCAATTGATGTAATTTATATGTTGCATTTTACATACATCACCACCTAGACTTTAATTTACCAGGAAACAATCGAAGTCGTGAAATAAACAAAAGAACTTGATCCCCTACTCGAAATTCATTAGGGTTAATATGTTTGTCATGCAATTTTTTCATTCTTTCCTTATAAATTTCAGAGTTTGAGTATGCATAATTCCTAAGTTCATCTAATTCATTTAATTGACAAAATCGATTTCTACCAGCAAACTCTAAATCTAAGTTTACATTTTTAATTGCCCAGTAGGCTTTGTGTGCAATTTCTACTGGCAAATGACAGCTTTTTCCGTAGACGAGCTTATATGGGGTTGTACCTATTGTCGTTTTATAAGCAGTTCAAAAAGCCCATAAAGCATCATCTAATTTATCTGCCCATTCCTTTTTATTTAACCCTACGGTTTTTTCAAGTATTCGTTTTAAACCTCTATTAGTCACTTCGGCTTGTCCGTTTGTTTGAGGGTGATATGCTCTTGAGACCCGGTGATAGACCCCATATCTTGTTAAGATTTTTTCAACTTGATGGTTGCAAAAATGGGTACCTCTATCACTTATTAAAGCTTTAGGTGTTCCAAAACGAGAGAATAATTTTTTCAGAAATCTTACCACGACTCTTCCATTGTTGGTTGGAAGTGCATCGGCCTCGGCCCATTTAGACAAGTAATCTACTGCCACAAGTATATATTTGTTTCCTTTTGACGGTGGGAAAGGTCCCATAAAGTCGAGTCCCCACACATCAAAAATTTCACAAACAAGAATGCCATTTTGTGGCATTTTGTTTTTGGAAGAAAATTACCTGTTCTTTGGCAAGCATCACATGTTTTAACAAGACTTTGGGCGTCTTTGTAAATGGTTGGCCAATAAAATCCTGAATCAAATACCTTTCGTGAGGTACTAGCGGCACCATGATGTCCTCTGTATGGACCTTCATGACAGTGGCGGAGAATTCTTCTTGCTTCGCTACCATGTACGCATCGTCGGATGAGTTGGTCGGCACATATTTTGAAAAGATATGGATCCTCCCAAAAATAATGCTTCACATTAGCAAATAATTTCTTTCTTTGACGATGTGGCCAACCTTTTGCGACTATATCGCTAGCTAGGTAGTTAGCATAGTCGGCGTACCATGGTTCTTCTTTGTACTCCACCATTTCTAGGGACTCCGTTGGAAATTTTTCGTTGATTTGCTCGTCCCTGGTCGCCTCCATAGCTGGGTCTTCTAAGCGCGAAAGATGATCTGCTGCGGTGTTTTCTGCTCCTCTTTTATCTTTGATTTCAATATCAAATTCTTGGAGGAGTAGAATCCACCGAATCAAACGTGGTTTTGCGTCCTGCTTTTTGAAGAGATATCGAATGGCTGCATGATCTGTATAGACTATAGTTTTAGAAAGAACAAGATAAGAACGAAATTTATCAAAAGCAAATACCACAGCTAGTAATTCTTTTTCAGTTGTTGTGTAATTTTCTTGTGCATCGTTAAGTGTTTTACTTGCATAATAAATTGGGTGAAAATGCTTCTCTTTTCTTTGTCCCAAGACGGCTCCAACTGCAAAGTCACTTGCATCACACATGATTCGAAAGGAAATTTCCAATCAGGCGCTATCATGATAGGCGCATTGACTAGCATTTCCTTTAGGGTTAGAAATGCTTGATTGCAATCCTTATCAAAGATGAAAGGGGCATCTTTTTCAAGTAATTTTGTTAGAGGCCTTGAAATTTTAGAAAAGTCTTTGATAAATCGCTTATAAAATCCGGCATGCCCTAGGAAACTTCTGATAGCTCTAACAGAGGATGGGGGTGGTAATCGAGAAATAGTGTCTATTTTGGCTCGATCAACCTCCATTCCTTCGCTTGAGATTTTGTGACCGAGTACTATTCCCTCCGTTACCATGAAATGGCATTTTTCCCAGTTAAGGGCGAGGTTAGTTTCCTCACATCGGGATAGCATTCGTTCAAGGTTATCGAGGCATTGGTCGTATGAATCCCCAAAGATAGAAAAGTCGTCCATGAAGACTTCCATTGTTTTTCTATCATGTCATGGAAGATGACTACCGTGCAACGTTGGAATGTTGTGGGGGCATTACATAAACCAAATGGCATGCGTCGATAAGCAAAAGTTCCATAGGGACATGTGAAGGTTGTCTTTTCTTGGTCTTCGGGTGCTATTGGGATTTGAAAGTAACCTGAAAAACCATCCAAGAAACAGTAAAATTTATGACCGGATAATCTTTCTAACAATTTATCAATGAAGGGCAAGGGAAAGTGATCCTTCCTTGTTGCTTCATTTAATCGTCTATAATCTATACATACTCTCCATCCTGTGACGGATCTCGTTGGTATTAATTCATTCTTTTCATTAGTTATTACCGTCATACCTCCTTTCTTTGGAACTACTTGGACGGGACTTACCCAAGGACTATCGGAGATAGGATAAATAAGTCCGGCGTTAAGAAATTTGATGACTTCGTTTTTAACCACTTTTTGAACATTTAGATTTACTCGACGTTGTGGTTGTATTACCGATTTGTAGTCATCATTCATTAAAATTTTGTGCGTGCACATGGAAGGACTTATTCCTTTAATATCTACAAGCTTCCAAGCAATCGTATTTTTGTGTTTTTTCAAAAGGTTAATTAGTTTTTCTTTTTCTAAACTATCTAACTTAGACGAAATAATTACAGGTGATTTACCATCTTTGTCAAGAAAAGCATATTCCAAACCTTTTGGAAGTTCTTTGAGCTCAAGAGGTGGGTCTTTAGGAGACTCCTTATTTGGTTGCTCATTTTGATCAAGAATTTTAAAAGTTTGTTCTATGGCGACCTCTTCTTCAACAAAGTGGTCAATCTTTTCACTTGAATCGGGTGGTTCATCTTCATCTTCAATTAGGGGGTCATTATTGCCGAATGGATATTTCATTGACCGCTCAAGATCGACACTCTTTTTGAATGCCCCTACTTGAAGAGGTAGATTGTTGTATTTCCGGTTTTTCAAAGCTTCGTAAGTTTTTACAAAGGGTCGTCCCAACATTAGAGGAGCGTCATCGAGGATAACAAAGTCGGTTGGGATTACCATTTGACTTGTTTGAACCAAGACATCCTCAACTACACCGATTGATTTTATTGCATTCCGATTAGATAGAAAAATGGGTATTTGAAGTGGAGAAAATTCACTAATATTTAATTTTTTGAAAATGTAGTTGGGCATTATGTTAACACAAAGATCTTTATCAATTGTGACATTACTAATAAATGAATTTTGAAAAAAAACATGGAACCGGTGTAATGTTAATTTCAAATGGTCTTCTTTTATTAGCGAGGTTTGATCATTAGTTAACTTAACGCTTACTGTTTCATCATTTTTAGTGTTAGTGTTTAACTCTTTTAAAAACTTAGCATGAGTGGGTACTAAACAATGATTTTCAAAAGAAGGCGACAAGAGATTAATTTCTTCAAAATTAGACTCTTCTTGAATTTTAACGTTGTAGGACTCACCTTTTTCGTTGTTGAACTCATGTGTAGGTTCTTCACTTATTTGTTCTTCCATTTTTACACTTTCAGTTATCTCTTCTTTATTTAATTCTTCTCTTGCGCGGGACTCCTCTTCCCTTGCGCGAGATTCTTTTGTGTACCGCTCGATAACTTTAAGGTGTTCTAATATCCTATCGGTTACTTCGGTGATAGAAAAAGGATCGGGATTTTCAAAGCTTGAATCCGAATGTTCGATCCTTTGTTCCTTATAATACCCACATGAAGTAGATGGTTCACACCATTGTTCTTCATTGTAAGTATATGATGGATAAGGGTCGTAATTTTGTTCTTCATAGTACTCATATGAGATGGGTTGTTCATGCCATGTTTCCTCATAGTAAGCATATGAAGGTGGTGGCTCATATCTTGGTTCCTCAAAGTATGAGTATGAAGGCTCATACCATGGTTCATCAAAATATGAGTATGAGGGAGGAGGTTCATACCTTTGGTGTTCATAGGATGTGTATGAAGTTGATGGCTCGTACCTGGGCTCCTCATAGTAGGTGTATGAAGTGGATGGTTGGTATAAGTCACAATATTGAACCGAGTGCGGGTCACCATAATTAGTGCAATAGTTATTCCTATAATCATCTTCCTTATAGGTGTAGTTGTAACCTCCTGAGTATTGATCCATAATAATCACTCAGCAGACCACAACCAAGTCTCGAGACCAGAAAACAAAAATAAAAATGGAAACAGAGGCTGGACACGGCCACGTGTTCAGTGGACACGGCCCCGTGTACAGAATATGTATCTGGGCGTTTTAATTAAAGTTACTGATTTCTATGAGCACGGGGCGTGTTCAATGAGCACGGCCCCGTGTTCAGAATCTGTATCTGGGTGTTTTTATGAAAAATGTGCAGCACGGCCCCGTGTTCAGTGAGCACGACCCGTGTTCAACCTACTGTAAATGCAAAACTAAACTAAAATGCAGAAAAATATGCGCTCGTTTTGAAAAGGTTTTGAAAAACTGATTGGGCAGTCGATTTTAAGCTTTCTTAAAATCCTTGTGTCCCAGGTAGCGGCGCCAAAAACTTGATGCGTGTGAAGTGTGTTATGGTTTTAATGTTTATTTTAAGCCCTTTTACACCTTTTTAGCCAAGTTTTAAATTTATAAAACACGATATTTACTAACACTAAACACACATATGGGCAAGTGCACCCATCGTGAGCGTAGTATAGTGTTGGTAAGATACCGAGGTCGTCCAAGGACACAAGAGCTTTTAGTACCGGTTTATCCTCAACGTCTAATCAAATCAAAAAGTTAGAAAAAGGTTTTTAAACTAGAAAAATAAAAACTAACTAAAATGCTGAAAATAAAAAATAAAGTAAAAACAGATAGACAAGATGAATCACTTGGCTCCGACTCGTGTATAGTGTAACCTTTGATTATTTCCGCACTTTTGCACTTTTTAAGAGATTATCTTAGTTATTGTAGTAGGCCTCTCTTTTGAAGGTGACGTTACCTTCAACCCAGTAGTTTGAGTCAGCAAGGATACAATCCTAAAGGGTCGGATTATTGAAAGATAATTAATTAAGTTATTAATGCATATTATGGTAGGCCCCTCTTTTGAAGGTGACGTTACCCTCGGCTAAGTAGTCTGAGTCAGCAGGGATACAGTCCTAAATAGCCGGGTTAAAGTATTAATAGTAGCTTACATATGAGGGGATCAAAGAGTTTGGACCCCCGCCATCCAATACCGGTAAGTATTGAAGGAGGTCCTACTAAATTTGACCCAGGTCCTTGCAGGATCTATACACTGAACAAGGCAAGACTCTTACCAAACCGTTCCCTTAACCCCTGACCAGGTAGCCAACATACCTCCATATAGACCGTGGAGATATGAATGGTGAAAATCTTTTATTTTATATAGACAGTAAAATAATGCCAAGACACCACGGACAAACGATAAGGAAAAATCACCTTCAACATAAGAAACTAGTTATTAAAGTCATTAATACATAACCAAGTAAAAAGTGCGAAAAGATTAAAAATAAAAAGTATTACACTAGACACTTGTCTTCACCAAGTGATGTAAGAGACTTAGGCAAACATGGCCTTTGATTGTCAAGAACTCTTACGATCAATCTTGGATCCCGAGACGACTCACACACTCTATGATGGACAATGGATGATGGCGGTGGATGATGGTGTTATGATGGTGGTGGGTGGTGGGTGAAGTGTGAGAGAGGTGGTGTGCCAAGGGATAATTTGCAAATGAGCCAAGCACCCCTATTTATAGGCTGAACAGAAGCTCGGGCATGGCCCCGTGTCCATTGGGCATGGCCCTGTGTCCAACATCCTTCTATTTCTTCATTAATTGCAGTTTGTCTGCATCGGTTGACCACGCCCCCGTGTCCGCTGGGCACGCCCCCGTGTGCAGAAGAAAATCTGTACTATCAAGATTTCCCCAGATTCTGCGATTCTTAGAGTTGACCACGGCCCCGTGTCCGCTGAGCACGACCCCGTGGTGGGCGATAGAAGCTTCTACAGCTTTGTCTTTTCTGCTGGCACTTGGGCACGCCCCCGTGTTCACTGAGCACGGGACGTGTTCAGCCTTCTGTTCTCTTGTTTTGCTTGGGAAGATGCTGTCGGGGGGTCGGGCATGCCACATTTGCTCCTTTTCTTGTATTTATGTTAGATTTAGCTGCCTTTTTTGCTTCTTTTGTTCATTTGAGCTCATTTAATCCTGAAAATACAAAAGGAAGACAAAAACACACTTTTTCCAACATTAGTACTAAAAAAGGGTTAGTTTTATGCCACAATTGATGTAATTTATATGTTTCATTTTGCACACATCAATGGAACATCACCATAAAAGGTTTATAAGTGCAAGAAATTTTCTAGTTTGTACAAGAACTTTGATAAACATGATTAAACTTGAGGAAACTCATCTCAAACCTACGTCCTTATGCTTATAACCACTTCTATGGTTAGTTAGGCTTAAAAACAAGGTTGAGACATTCAAAATCAGAGGATTAATCCTCACAAACTTTCTGTTTTGTTCAAGGGTTTAACCCACAAGTGATGTTCAAGTTCAAGACTTGATGTAAGTGTGATTTAGGATTAACTTGGGTTGTCCTACATAAAATCCACACATTGCTTGATGATTTCTTATAGATTAGTGTTTAGTATTCTTGTATTACTTGTAGTTCATGACCCTCCTTGTATGTTCATAACATCAAGTGTAGTGGTGAACACTTAGAGGTGCCTAAATGGAAGACTTTTCTTCCTACCTCCTACATGATTTCTATGACACTTAAAGAGGTACCTAAATGGAGAATTTATCCTCCTACCTCATGCTTGAAATATTGGACATAATAATATGTATATAATATATGTAATATACTTAACAAACCGAAGCTTTGATGATGAACAAATGGACATTGTCAAGTAGTAAGTTTATCATGCAAACATCATATGTTAAGGATGGTTATTTTCATATGTCTAAGTTCTTATTGTTTAAATTCCTAAATCTTTAATCTACCGTTACTCTCCGATACTCATACGCCTTGTTTACTTCGTGTAGAAGGACTTGGTGTTCCAACCTCCTAATCAACAAACAACCCACTCGCGGACTCTCAAGTTCAAGACTTGCAAAACCGTGAGTACACTTGACCCCTTTACTTTTAAAGACACTTTGGGTTGTAACATGTTGTTATAGAAAATACACACTCACACACTTAAACATTCTTTATACTCTCAATCCGTTATACATGCTACTTGTTTACTTAGGTTCATGCTAGAATATACATGCTATATGTCATTAACTTTGCTAAGCCCTCAATTTAACATATATAGCGCTATAGAAGTAACACACCACCCGTCAGGGTCTTGTTAAGTCTTTATTCTAAACGGTCTCGTCACTTTTGTGGGGAGGGATGCTAAATACTAGTGGACACTTGGGTTTGACGTATTGCTATGCATGCTAGTTACCTTGTTTACAAATTGCCATGATTCGAGATAATGCTTTTTATACTTATGATATACTTATTCAAACCTTGTGTAGTCGCCTTTGCTTTTGCATTGAAATTATTTTAAACATGTTACAGGTTGAGGATGATGATACTACGAAATGAAGTAGCGATGATGCCTAGATACACATTTAGACCTCTTAGGTTTAAATTGTTGTATCAATTTTGTTATGTTTATGTTATGAACAATCTTGTTATTTGAATTTCTTGTAATGTGTTGAAATTTTTATTATGAAATGAAAATGGTTGATTTAAATATTGTCACAAATAGTGTTGTGAAGTCTCTTGCAATCTATTTCGTCTCATCCCGATGATTCCGCCATCGGTTGGGGTGTGGCAGCTCGTCAAGTATGCTAAACCAGTTTCAAGATTTATTAATCTTAGCTCCATTCACCTGATGTTTCCTAATGATAATTATAAAATACAGATTTTATTTTTGAGGATCTGTATTCCACTCACCTCCATCCTTTACTCCCATACTTTGAGTTCCCTTCTTTTTTTAAGCAACACAGGGAAAACTTGGAGTTTTCATCTCCAAGGTTGGTTCATTGTTTCTTTATATTTTTGTAAACACTCCTTGTTATTTATTTTCCCAATCTTTGCCAACTCTATCGTTAGAGTTTTCTTATCCTTGACGTTCATCTCCACATTGGTTCATCAACTATCTTACTCTCTAAAAGATTAAGTGCTATGAGGCACTCAAGCTTAAATAAGTGGCTATGTAACTTGAATAAAACGTGTTTTATAATAAAGAGTTTATACCTGTAAAAATCCTTTATGTAAATATGGGTTTAATCTCACAGTTTATGAAATGAAACCTACGGTGTTTTGAAAACTCTGATATTTTTCCTGACACCCGGTCCTGATGAATATTCCGCTGCGATAATTTTAATAAACACCGGTACAACTTTTATATGCTCACGGCTCCCGCCCAGGGTAGGATCGGGGGTTGTGACACCACGACACAAAATTATTGAAGATTTAGCAATACTTGTAACAAAATTGTTTTTATTTGAAAACGATTAAGAATAGTCTGTTCATTGTAATCATCAGATCTGAAGACGACCACGACCACTATTCGATGATTATCAAAAATTTAAAAATTAAACAACAAAACAAAACCTATATTGAAAAGATTGCTAACCTGAACCAGTTATGGAACAACAACAACAACAACAACAAAGATGTGAGGTGGTTTATATGGGAAGAAACAAAGTAACATCAGAAAGAGAAATCGAAAGAATAAAATTAAACCTATAATACATACCGATCGATTGTAGCATCCGAATTGTAGAAGAATCAAGAAGAAGGAACACAGCTAGGGTTTTAGAAAGAATACATATCGAACGATTGCAGCACCCGAATCATATAAGAAGGAACACAGCTAGGGTTTTAGAAGATGAAGAAGACAGAGGGCAGGAACCAAAGTCTGGTGTAGATGAGTATTAGGGTTTGTGTATGAAAGAACAGATGAGAAAAAAAAGAGCGTACGCGAAAAAGAGAATTGTGTAAGATTAAATATATTATGTTGTAATATTTAATCTGGTAGCCATTATAATCATTTACATTATACAGATCAAAATATATAACAACCTATTAAATAATTAGTTGGTAATTGTTGGTGGACCATATTACCCTTATTAACTAATTAGAGTTTCCTCTTAGGTGCATATATAAGGAGACTAATGTAGATGTTTCAAGGTTAGACAACTTGATTATTCTCATAACATCAAATAGCTTCTCTCTCTCTCATAGCCGATTACCCTTTATCGGTTTTCTCATCACAATCATTAGATTGCACCCTAAGGAGGAACCAGATCACTCTGACAATCATGTCAAACTCTATTGCTGCATCTCCATCTAGATTCTCTGCTGGCATGTCTGCAATCAAAGGTATGTTTTCATGTTTTTCATTATGCCTAAAACAGAACTGATCAACATGTGGTATCAGAGCATATGTTGATAAATCCGTTATGTTTTCGTATCCATTATTCTGGAATTGAAATCTGGAAAACATATTTTTGTTTTGAAAACTTAATAAAACCATCACAGCCGGTTTCGAGTCCTTTAGATGTCCCGAGATCACTGTTTTGGGAAAAAGAAAAGAAAAACTAATGTTAATCGTTGACTCGAAATCAAACAAATTGGTAACCTTGATGTCCGAAATCCGTATAAAACCTTAAGATTCAGGTTTCGGGTTCCAGAATTTTGTTTTATTATTTAGGGTTCATCATGTGTTCTTAGGAAAATTCGAAACTCCTTTATGTTTTGGAATGTAATTGGATTGTTGGATGTTTTTCTCTGTTTTGATCTGTTTTTTTAATCTCTTAAAATTTTGAAAACGCTTAAAAAAATAAACAGATTATATTTTTTGAAATATTTTGATAAAATTAGATCAGTATTAAAACAAGAAACTCTATCACAATCCCTAAAAATTCGAATTTTCAATATTATCTCCAATTACAGCTGGTGATAAGCAGATTCGAGACTTGGAGAATAAGTTTCGAGATTAGATGGTTTGGACTAAGGTTCCGACTCGAAACCTCATAATTGACTCGAAATCTCACTAAAATTTGAGGAGAACTAAGATTTCGACTCGCAATCAGGTTGTTGCGACTCGAAACCTCATAATGAACTCAGAATCTCATTAAGACATTAATCTTCATCACTCGAAACCTCGAGATTTTGAGTGAGGTTGCGACTGGTATTAGTGACTCGAAATCACCAGAGATCTCGAGTCCGCACTTAGAAGTCGAAATCTCATAAGATCTCGACATCATAAAAGGACTCGAAATCTCATTATGGTTTCGAGATTAAAGGGCCACTCGAAATCATAAAGGGACTCATTATGAGTCGAAATCTTACTCGAAACCTGACCCGAGATCTCACTCGAAATCTAAAATTAATTTGAGATTTCATAACTGAGTCGAGACCCCACTCGAAATCTAAGCTGAACTCGAAATCTCATTAATTTATCAACTGTTATTAAATAATTGGTTTTGTAAATACTTAGTTTATTAATCAGAATCAGATAATGTTTTACAAAACCAAAATAGCTTAACTTGAATGAGCTACCGATGTATCACTTCTGGCCAAAGCTGATTTGATGCATCTATTTATTGTTCAAGTGTTGTAAAAGCTATGTTGAGTATGCATTACAAATGTGAATGTCTTATTTCTGACCAAAGTTGATTTAATTCTTTCATGTCTAACATACTTATCAAGTGCATAACTAAAGTGATTGTCTCATTTCTGGCCAAAGCTGATTTGTCACGATCATTTTGCACACATGCTTAAATGATTACACTTCTGGACAAAGCTGATTTGTCTTCATTTAAGTAGAATTTTAACTAAGTCTATTATTTTGATGTTAGTAATAGATATATCACAACTTTTTCAAATAATGATCCTCGTATTAATGATCCTTCATTAATCTTATGATCATTTTTTGTCTGCCTTAATTTTTTTAAGTACCCATAACTTTACTCAATATAACTTTCTTCTATAAATCTATATCTCATCCACTCTAATTCCTAAACCTAAAATGTTTTGCTTTACTTAAAGTTTCTATAAGATTAGCTCTTAAATTAAATTCTTGATTATCCCTTAAGACACGATAATCCTACCGCTCTTTTTTGATAAAAGTACTACAAAGGAAAATTAGAGCATGATGAATAGGATAAGTCGAACATGATGTCTCTCATGATAATCAGGAACTCTTTTAACAAAATTGCTATCACTAAAGTTTTTCCGGATTAAGTTTTTCCTAAGACTAATCTATTATATGTGGAATGATCACAAGAACTCCTAAGATGCATGCCTTCATTTAAAATCTAAATTATAAAGTTAAGTGGTATATGAGAATACGTTACAATATAGAATACAATGACCCATAAAGTTAAGGGCTTACGCATGGAAATAAGTATATTTTTCCAGTACATTGCATACTAAGATTTTCACTTGTACAATTTGATGTCTTATAAATCAACTATAACACTCAAAAGTACCAAAGGAAAATGAGTGCGTTGGTATGCATCATATGTACAAAGAAATAAATGTTTGAAACTAGAAAATAAGATGTTATTCACCTTACAACCACTGAAACCTTAAAAGAGGATTGTTCTAAGGTCCATAATCAAAATCCAAGTACAAAAATTCAAACTATAAGGTTCTTCAAGGGAGAATCTCACTGCATAATTATGCTATTAGACTAGGCATAATCAACGAGACTATCTATTATTCAAAAGAACAATTGGATAAGTTAATTAGGTAGTCACTTACTAATGATATTTAAGTCTGCTAATTTTATTATTCCTATTAGCACATGATTAGTTGACTCTAGTTCCATACGTTTCCTTACCATAATTCAACAAATAACTAACATGAGAGTATGTGACAAAATTAAACGTTAAGGCTATAAGAACCATAATGAGCAGTCTTCTAACAAAGCCTTTCGATACCTTACATATTCTGAAGACTAATCAGAATATAGTATTATAATTAAGCTATGTTATGAAGGTTGTGAGGTTTGCATAGTCAACATAAAGTCATACTTACCTAACTCTCATATTGTTTGTTTTTTTAATATCTGGATAGAAACATTACTAAGATGAAACTAGATGATACCTTACACTTTCACAACTTTTGTTATCATGCAAATGAGAATTTAACAAAAGGAAAATGAGACCTATAAATTTCATCCATTATAACCGAAACTTATGAGAAATCATGACATGGCTAATGAGGATGATTTTTTTTATCAAATCTCATTCTAAGTGATTTTAAATCATGACGTTAAAGACCTAAATATGACTTGGCTTAAGGAATAAGTATGGGTCCATCATAAGTCATTCATTGACATTCGTGGAACTTATTCCAAATGGAATATTCAGACATAATTTATTTATCAATTAAAGACTATCTACTTGTATCTAATTTTTTTGTCGCATATGGCCCACGGTCTTAAAAGAAATCTATTCATATATATACTTAATAAGATTTCTATTAAATATGTCCCTAAAGTTTCTTATGATATCTTGACATTATAGAAATCAAATAAAGTCTAACGTATATGTGATAGGTTCCCACGTCACGTACCTCGTTGAAACTTCTCTTGTAGCTTTTCTAGAGATATCAAAGATCAGTGGGAGCATTAAGTGTCTTAATCACAACTTACAATAGTTGCAAAAGGTAGGGGAGTGAAAAATTCACATTACCTTAATTTACACATCTTGTACAAAACACTGCTCCATCTCGACACTGTTCTATCAAAATTTGTCTCATTAAAATATAATGCTACACTTATAAAAGTTTGATTGTTGCTTAATTGTGGGCACAATTAGATTTCTTACCTAAACTAACATAATCCTCAACAAGAGAAATTACAACGACTAATGTCATTAATTTGTTTTCTATATTAGAATCTGTTGGTCGTTAAATATTGACCCTAAGCATGCCGAGTTCATTAAGATTTCTAAGGTCAGTGGGAGCAGCCAAAGTCCTTATCATGACTTGCAAGGAATACAAGAGGTGGGGGGAAGAGAGTCATTAAATTGTACTCCGAATTTAACTCCGATTACACCTCTTGTACACCATACTGCATCAACTCTTACACACTTAGAATACTGAAAACGATAGCAACCTAACCAAGAGCTAATCCATAAAACTAAAACTTTTAATAAACCCAATAATCAACTCAGGAGGTCATCTAGGTTTAAAAACCTACTAACTTTGATGATTACATAACCTCCCTAATTGAAGTTGAAATGGATTTTGGAAAAGCTTACTGGTCCTATTTCTTCTAATTAAGCCATTAGTGTCAATTAATCTTCTAAATGGAATAAAACCTTTTCTAGTAAAACTGATTTTATGTGTTCGTATAACGTTTTGGATTTGATTGAATTACCCAAGAGTGTTCATGACTAAACCAAATCCTAATATAAGCATTAAGACACAAAGAAGCATGATTGATTGTCAAAGGTTATACTTAGGAAGAGATAAATTATCAAAGATTTCTTTGAGGATCATCCCTGTTCTAGTAGCTTATAATAGTTTTGAGCTACATTAGATGAACATCAAAACAACTTTCCCTAACAACTGACTCACACATTTACATGTTCATTAGATAACAACCTGAAAGTTCTGAACAGAAGGTTAAAGAACACTTTATTTGTAAGCTAACAAAATCCATGTACGGGTTAATGCAAACATCATAATGTGGTGAAAACTTAACGTAATTATTTTCATCAAGAACCAAGTGGATTAATGTACCTACCTCAAAATGAGTGGGATCAACTAAGATAAACTTGTCTATATATGATATTCTTTTGACAAGTATATGTTACATAAGTCAAAGCATTGTTAACACAAACTTTGATATAATAGATCTCAGAGATATCTTTTACATGATAGATATCATAACATACCGAGATAGACCCAATGGGACATTGGTTTCGTTCCATAAGCTTAACCTTAAATGGGTCCTTACACATGTAACAAACAATACTACTCTCCTTTAGAGGATAATATGGTAAATGAGATTATTTCCTTACGCTTTATTAATTAGAAGCCTTATGTAAGTTTAAGTCTATACTCGTTTAGATATTACTCACATTGCAACACACTAGATATGTCTAGATTAATGTGAAGCATCTAATAAAGTATTACAATATCTTTAAAAGAAACGAGAGGCTATGATTTAAAGAAGAAGTGAGAACTTAAACCGGTTGATTACTCTAACTTTGTGATATTCAAAGATGACAAAATGTAATTTCGGGTATATCCTTATGTCAGCAGACAAAACCTATTTCATGGAGAAGTCATAATGGACTGATATCAACAACCTAAGTTATAACGACATAATTTAGTCACTAAATATTGTTGGAAATTTATCAGTGGACTCATAAGTTTATTAACTCCATATAATTAATATATTGAAGACTTATTGTGATAAAGTCAGCTACCATTTCTCCTTGAACAGTAACAGTTCAAGAGGTGCTGCATTAGATTTCGATACACAATTAATTATTTATTAACTCCATATAATTAATATATTGAAGACTTATTGTGACAAAGTCAGCTACCATGTCTCCTTGAACAGTAACAGTTCAAGAGGTGCTGCATTAGATTTCGATACACAATTAGTTATTCGTTTATGAACGAATTAAGGAAACTAAATCTTTGTATCGAATACATTCATGATATGCTTAAGGATCCTATAACTGAAGGGCTATTACCCATAAGTCTTATTAAGAGAGCTCATAAAATAGACGGGTTTTTTATGGTCATGCGCAACTGCATATCGTACTATGAATGACTAACTATTAGTTAATTTTCCTCATCAGTTTGATTTTGTATGTCTCTAAGAATATGTTTAAACCGGTATAATGGCATATAGAAAAATATAATTACAAATCAAACAAAGGGCTTATGCGTATTTTGATCATAACAATTAGGTTTTAGATTGAGGCTGTAGTATGACTAATGGGGGTCCTGAGTCGCATAATGATTCAACGGCTGTATTTCTCTGCTACAGTTCTTGGTTTAAGGCTAAAATGAGTGTTAACTCCTGATCAGGCTTATCTAATACTCATAGTAAATGATTACTCAGCTAAGTGGGAGAATGTAAGATTAAATATATTATGGTGTAATATTTAATCTAGTAGCCATTATAATCATTTACATTATATAGATCAAAATATATAACAACCTATTAAATAATTAGTTGGTAATTGTTGATGGACCATATTACCCTTATTAACTAATTAGGGTTTCCTCTTTGGTGTATATATAAGGAGACTAATGTAGAGGTTTCAAGGTTAGACAACTTGATTATTCTCATAACATCAAATCGTCTCTCTCTCGTAGCCGATTACCCTTTATCGGTTTTCTCATCACCATCATTAGATTGCACCCTAAGGAGGAACCAGATCACTCTGACAATCATGTCAAACTCTATTGTTGCGTCTCCATCTGGATTCTCTGCTGGCCTGTCTGCAATCAAAGGTATGTTTTTATGTTTTCCATTATGCCTAAAACAGAATCGATCAACAAATTGAACATTCATTCTTGAATTGCCGCTAGGGCTAGAAAACAGCGTATGAGAGAAGGAACGAATGTGAGAAAGGAAAAGAAATTGCCGCTCAAAATTTTTATTCTCCTGATTAAGGGGATGTCCACATCAGCTTTTTGGAGGCCTAAAAACATGCCATGTGACTAAGATGTATTCTTTTAGTATAGTAGATAGATAATAATGTCACATGACAATCTCTTTTTCAAACTTACAATTTTACTTTTATTTTATTTAAAAAGTATTGTTATCCTTATTACTATTATCAGTATTATTATTATTTATGAATTCTCCTAATTTAGAACTTAATATATATGTATGTAGGGGGCCGCTAAAATGAAAACCACTCCCAATTGTGAGAACCGGGTGAACCAATTTTCTACCATTAGATCTTCAAGATGGATAGATGAGATTAAAAGTAATTAAAATTAATATTAAATTATTTTTGTATTATTATGTTTTTAATATTTTAATTCAAAAGGTTAGTTTAGTAAATTACTCTTTTTTGTCTTTTTGTCTTTATTATTTTTTATTACTTTTTTTGTATTATTATATTAGTTGTTTTTTTTAAACAGATATTTTTTTATTAAAAACTATTTTAAATTCAGATTTTTAAACAAAACACATTTTTTTGTGCGCCGGTTTTTGCACGCCGTTTTTACACCCGGTTTTTTCACGCCTCGTTTTTTAACGAGCCGTTTTTGCACGCCGTTTTTACGCCCGGCTTTTTCACGCGTCGTTTTTTTAACGCGCCGTTTTTTACGTCGCGTTTTGCACGCCGTTTTTACGCCCGACTTTTTCACGCGTCGTTTTCACGTCCCGTTTTTTTAAGCAGCGTTTTTATGCCCCGTATTCACGCCCATTGTTTAGGCGCCGTTTTATCACACGGTTTTTTTTTATGTTTTACAATTTACGTAAAAAAAGTTTTACGTTTTACGTTAAAAGGTTTTTTTTACATAAAAGTTTACGTTTTACGTTAAAAAGTTTACGTTAAACGCTTTACGTTAAAAAGTTTACGTTTGACGTTAAAAAATTTACGTTTTACGTTAAAAACTTTATGTTTTACGTTATACGTTAAAAAGTTTACGTTTTACATTAAAAAGTTTACGGCTTTAACTTTTTTTTTTTTACAAAAAACTTTTTTACACAAAACAAACGCACCCATAAATCACAACTCGGTAGGTGTCTCAGATAGATTGAACTTATCATCATCGACTTGGAAAAAAAATGTAAAAAACCCAACAACAAAAATCAAAACAAATGTGTGGATCTTGAAAAAAACGGTGTTTGGCTCAAAGTTTCCAATAATCAAGGCTGCAAAGTGGGGTTGCAGGTTCAAAAACCTACCCTTCACCATCCTTGCCGCGCCATCATCATCAATTTGTCGGAACAATTTTTTTGAACTATCACTGCCAATCTCAACCCCCTATATCAAAAGTAGCAGACAAACCTCACACAAATTCGACAACTTTTCGATCGGGCACCACCGGCACCATGCGGGCACCACGGGGCACCACCCGGGCACCATCGCACCGCTTGCAAAATCGGTCACCTGTAAAAACAGTCGACATCGAAGCCAGCCAACAGAAGCACACAAAACATCTCTAATAAAACACCCAATACCCATTTCATAAAGAATACCCAAATCAAAGGAAAACCCAGCAACAATAACAACCAAACATGTTGTACATACCGAAAATCAAATCAAAGGAAAACCCAGCAACAATAACAACCAAATTTGTGCAATTGCAAAACAACAGAAACAAATCGAACCTTTGGACTCACGAAAGGTTGACTGGCCGGAGGTCCGCCGTCAGGTTGCTTCAGGGGTGTGGGTGACCGGCCGGAGGTCCGCCGGAGAATCAAATACCCACGTAATGAAGGAACCTCCGACATCGATGACACCACCACTCACACAGCCACCACCTCCAACCCCACCGCCGCTAACACCGTCGGGCCACCCCCCAAAACGCCACCACCTCTACCCACCACCCAATCACCGGCACCATCCAATCACCACACATTTGTGTATATCTCCGGCCGATGATGGTGGTTTTGTATCTCCGGCCGATGACGGTAAGGGTTTCAAAACAGAGGATGATGATGGTGGATCCGAGAACTCACTGGAGAAGAAGTTTGACTTCCATTTCCGTCGTGCTACCAAAAGGTGCTCCGGTGGTGGATCCGATAAACTCACCGGTTGAAAAAACTTGTGGGTACCCGAAGTGTTTGACGGTGGTGTTTAGGGGTCGTCGGAGAAAACGAGGGGGTCACCGGTTGTTCAGCTGAAGATGATGGTTTTTCTTCATCAGAGATGAAGAGAGAGATGTGAGCTAAATGACATAGGATGGTGTTGAACAACTTGAGAGGATGGAGTTGAACAATTTGAGGGAGAGAGAATAGATGAGAGAAATGAAAAAGTCTGATGAGACTTTAAATTTGACAAAGACAATAGACGAAGGACAGAGAAGATTTGACATTTTTGGTTAAATTACCACAATAACCTTTTGGGTTTAAAATAATAGTGTATAAATGACATAATCTTATTGGTGGAGAGTGGTTCTCGTGGTTCTCACAATTGGGAATGGTTTTCATTTTAGCGGCTCCATATGTACGTATATCAATTAATTTTTATCTTAAAATTTTGGTCAAACTTACTAATATTATAAAATAACAATTATACAAGTTATAAAATTATTATTATAACAAATACATTATATAATAATACAATAATATTCTGATTTTAACTTATAGTATAACACAACCGCACAAACCGTATAAACAAAAAAAACGATTTAAGGTGTCTCACTAAAATTTAATAATATTATAATTTATGAAACAATTGATATACTCATCAACAATACACATATTCAACCATATGCTAAGATTATAATATTATTACATTTAGGGTTTACATTTGTTAAAAGTGTTATATATTTTTACAAGAATATTTATATTTCCTTAACCCATGTGATAAAATTCATGAATGTATAAGATTATAATATTATTACATTGTTTAATCGTATGATAAGGATTATATAGAAATTTATGATTTACTTTTTTTATATATTCAACGCGTGTAATACACGGATTTATAACACCTACAAATTAAAAATAATAGTCAATCTAGATTTGTTAATCTCATGTAATACACGGGTTTATAAGCTAGTTTATATACATATAACTATAATCGAACCATTAGTTTTTAATTCAACCAATGTTGAACTCTGTTTATGAAATGCTTTCACATATATTTTTTTATCGTGTTCATATATACAGCTCACCTTTGGATAATTATTTAAAATATATAGTAATTATAGCATTTTTCCTATAAAATATGAAGAACATGAGACAATTTTGGTCCATCTTGCTCTAATCGCCCCTTTCCATATTCTTAGCCTTGTTTATACTATGCAAAATTAAGCATATTTGTTACTCAATTGCCGAATTCCGTCCACATCCTTACCTCAAAAACTCTAATGGCGTATGATAGTAACACATTGTTAACAGAAGTATATATTGTTCTTCTTTTTATCGCGTCCGGGGCTTTAGTGCTTGTGTTATATAACTGCATCTCGATTATTTCATGGGGCCTGGATCGTCGTAGGAGACAACGAGGCCTCGTAGAGACACGTGGGCAAGAAACTGAGGTGAAAGTTGATGGTTATGTGGTTGGGCACATCCCAACCCACAAACACATGAAGGTCGCGGGCTCAGAAGAAGATGAACATGTGTGTGCCGTGTGTTTGAGTGAGTTCGAGGAAGGAGAGGAGCTACGCACTTTGCCTGAGTGTATGCACTCGTTTCATGTCCCATGCATCGACATGTGGTTGTGCTCGCATCGTAGTTGCCCTATTTGTCGAGTGGATGCGACCATTGTTGCGCCTCCATCGGTTGACATTATGTGTGTAGTTGACCCATAATAACAACAAGAGGAAGAGGTAACAATACCATAAGATTCCGACATGCCACTAGATTTAGTTATATAGAGTAGGGTTTTTATGGTAAGAAAATTCTTTAGGATACTCAATTTGATTCGTTTGTTACTTTCTTTGGAGTTGAATATTTGTGCAATAAAAATTTTACATAAATTTCTGACCTAGAAATGTTTATTTGGTTGTTTTTGTTTTTTATAACAGAAAAAAGTTTTTTTTTTTTGAAAGTTAAATTTCATAACAAAACGCACACTTGATCCCCAAGGCGAGGACCAAGACGAGCAAAAATTACATCAGATCACAATTACACCATTCTTCCCAAGTACAATTTGTATTCCTATTCCTATTGTTATACCACAAATAACCATACGTTTTAACGTCCGAAAAAACCTCATCAATCTTTGTTTCTTTGTTATTGAAGATACGATCATTACGAGCTTTTCAAATTCTCCAACATCAGATAATCATTAGGCCATGAACCATATTCTTTGTCACCGAATTGAGCCGCAAATTCTTGTACATACTCGTGAGGTCTTTTAAATCACACACGTAGAAAACTGGAAATCTACACCAATTAGCGATTGCTTGCCATAGAAAATTTGAAAACATACAACCTGTGAATAGGTGTTCTGCTGTTTCTTCTCTGTCTTGACAAAATATGCACATGTTATTTCCCATTTGAACATTTCTCTTAAGTAAAGCTTCTTTGGTTGGTAAACGCTCGAGCCGTGCCCTCCACATAAAGATATTGCACATCTTTGGAAGCCATTGACACCAATAAAAAATAGCCGATGTATTTGTAACTTCGGTGGATGATATCCATTTTTTGATATTCACCACTGTAAACTCAGAACCGGTACCGTGCCACGACCATGAATCTTTCTTAGAAGAAAGATTCACATTCGCAAGCAACAAAAAACAATCCGTCAATTCCATAGTTACGTCTAAAGATGTCGGATCGTGTTTCCAACGCCACGCAAAACTACTAGCACCACCAACTTTCAACACACGATCGACACCTTACAATGCTTTTCGGTCTCTAAACGATAAAGATTTGGGAACCGAACCTTTAGAGGTTTATCACAAATCCATGGGTCCAACCAAAATCTTATCGTATCCCCCTTCCCAATATCGGCTCTAACCAGAGAATTAAAATCGA
This sequence comes from Helianthus tuberosus, assembly GCA_030545235.1. Classification (NCBI taxonomy): domain Eukaryota; kingdom Viridiplantae; phylum Streptophyta; class Magnoliopsida; order Asterales; family Asteraceae; genus Helianthus; species Helianthus tuberosus. The sequence goes on from CM060393.1 coordinate 61,855,647, forward strand.
CCTCAGCAACTTTCAAGAGTCTACCCAGTTTAACTATATGGAACCACGCACCCTTAAACCTTCCTTGACACGGATATAATTCCCAATTCCGAGCCTGCAAATGAACGGAGTCTATTACCTTCCTCCATAAAGCATTCCCTTCGCACCGGTAACGCCATAACCATTTCAACAGGAGACTATGATTAGAATTTTCCAACCGGTTAATTCCCAAACCCCCTTTATCTATTGGAACCGTCACTTTATCCTAACCCACCCAATGTAATTTTTTCACCACATCACTACCTCCCCACAAGAATTTCTTCATTAAAGCTTCTAGATCAATAATCACCTTTTTTGGAGCTTTGTATAAAGAGAAATAGTAACACGGTAAGCTTTCAAGAACCGACCTTATAAGTGTTAATCTACCACCTATAGAAAGAACATGAGATTTCCATCTAGACAATCGCTTCTGAAACACCTCTTTAACCGGTTGCCAACTCGAAATTCGATTCATGTTGGCGCCCACTTTTATCCCCAAATACACGAACGAAGTACATCCAGCCTGACAACCAAAACCCTCTGCCACCCTATTAATGACCTCCGAATTTATCCCAAATCCAAATAATGTCGACTTACTAATATTAATACGCAGACCCGAACAGAGAAAAAAAATTCTCAAAATCCGTTTCAAGTTATTAAAATTAAAAGCCGACCATTCACCCAAAATCACTGCGTCGTCTGCATAAAGAAAATGATTTACCTCAATGCCACCATTCGGCAAACGAATACCATTAAAAGCGCCAATATCAGTTGCTTTCCTGAATAGACTTGAAAAGGCCTCCATGACAATGACAAACAAAAAGGTGATAACGGATCGCCTTGACGAATTCCTTTCTTGCAATCAAACTCAAATGTTGGCGCACCATTTACAAGAACCGCCGCCCTATTTGAAGTAAGAATGCCCTCCACCCACACACACCATCTAGAAGGGAATCCTAATTGCCGAAGGATGTCTAGAAGAAAACTCCAATGAACGTTGTCATACGCCTTTTGGAAATCAATTTTAAAAATGAACATCTCCCTTTTCATTTGTTTTGCCCAAGCGATAAGTTCATTGATCATCATTGGACCATCTAAAATAAACCTACCACTCAAAAATGCAGATTGCGTTTCTGAAATAATGCTCCCCATGACTTTTCTCATCCTATTAGCAAGTAATTTAGAGATAAACTTACTAATAACACCGATAAGGGTAATGGGCCGATAGTCTCCTAACCCCGAAGGCGTCGAAGATTTCGGTAAAAGAGTAATAAACGCTGAACTCACCCCACGGCTTATAAGGCCCGAATCATAAAACTCCTTCGCAATGTTCATGAAATCGGCCGAAAGAATATTCCAGAATTTTTTAATAAACTTGAAATTGAAACCAACTGGACCCGGCACCTTGTCACTTCCGCAACCAAAAACTGCTTCCTTAACTTCGCTTTCAGAAAAAGGAGCTATTAGAAGAGCCGCCTCTTCATCAGACACTTTATTGATGTTGTGACACCTTAACTTTGGTCTAGACACCATATCCTCCACAAACTTATTTTTGAAAAAACAAAACACTTCTTTTTTAACCTTAGAAGGTTTTGTTTCCCAAACCCCATTGATTAACAACCCAGGAATACTATTCGATGCCTTCCTTTTATTGATCAACCCATGGAAAAATTTTGTGTTATCATCCCCGTCGGCCGCCCATTTACATCTAGATTTTTGTTGGGTATCTTTGTATTTGAAATCCTCAAGTTCCTTTAGACGTCGCCGCGCTTCTTCCCATGTCCAAAGTTCCACTTCCGTCAAATCTCTGTCGTCCCGAATCGTATCAAACATGTCCATCTCCTCTTTAAGAATCATGGTTTCTTCTAATTCTTTATGGTTGGTGTGACTCTTCCAATCATTAATACGGCTGCGAAAGAATTTAAACTTTTGCAATAACATCAAATCGGGCAGCCCATAACCCTGAAAATCACTATTTGCCTTCAAAATGACATCCTCAAAATCGCCCCTGTCTAACCACGAATTATAGAAGCGGAACGGCTTCGGGCCAAAGTTAGCTGTAAATGTCTTAAGAACCACCGGACAGTGATCTGGGAGACCTTTCGGAAGAACTCTATATTCCGCCGAAGGCCACCTGCAAAAAGAATCCCAACACACCAAAAATCTGTCAATACGACTCAATTTATTACCAACTGAGAAGGTAAATTTCCTTCCCCTGAGACACAATTCATGCAATCCCGCATCTTCTATAAAGTCATTAAAGTCTCTAGCTGCAGCTGGGTTGAAAATAGAATTCCTCCGTTCATGCTCATTGCGAACTGAATTGAAATCCCCTCCCACGATCCACAATCCATTAGAACCTCTAATAATACTGATCAAAACCGACCATAAATGGTGTTTCTCCACATCACCCTGTGGCGCATACACATTAATGATGTTTATAGTCTCCCCACTACCCACAATATGACCAGAGCAAACCAACAAATTCCTATTGCTTATTATCGGTTGCAAGCAGAAAATGGATGTATCCCACATGGTTATCAAACCTCCTGACCTCCCAGTAGGATCCACAGAAGCGAAATCAAAACAACCTCTACCCCAAAAACCCTCAATTTGTTTAGCCCCAACATTATTGCAAAATGTTACTTGAAACAAAACACACCCAATTTGTTGTTCCAACCTTAATCCCCTAAAACAAGACTTCTTTGCTTGAACACCCAAACCTCTAACATTTAAAGTAACGAAATTCATGAAATAACCGATTGAAAACCTTCATTAACAAGCGAAACATGTACCTGCTCTATGAAAGCCCCGATGTTTTCAGCACATAAACACACCCCCAAGTCAACCGTATTGTTTACCTCATCTTGTAGTTTTTGAACATTATCATTGTGATGCGGTTTCTGAGATGAATCAGACGGCAGTTGCTTGTTCAAATCCGGAGTACAGAAAGTAGCTTCAAGTTTCTCACTATCTCCACAGGAACTTTTGTTACTTGAATCAACCTCAAATTGGGCCGATAAGTCCTGAGATGGGCTGGTTGTATTGTCCTCAATTCCTAAAAGTGAATTCAACCCAAAAGGATCTCCACTTCTTGCCCTTTTTTAGGCCTATCTTGAGGTGATTTGGATTTGGCCCTCCCTTTTCGGTCCAATTTTTTAAACTTTTTTAGCCCACTTTTATCACCCTTCTTAATATTCCGGAATGAATATTTAAAAAAATTACTTTTATTATTATTATTATCCAAACAGTTATCATTCCCAAGAGAATTTTCAAACCTATCATTTTGGTTTGACTTTCAACATTATGGCTAATGTTTTCCTCATCATTACTTACCAAGTTATTGCCACCTTCAATATGCACATGATTGGTGTCATCAATACTATCCAAATTTGCATGAGTTACCTGATTCACCATGTTAATGTCCGACTACTTCTCCGGTTCTGAAACATCATCGGATTTTTTGGGATTGAGATCATCGACTCTTTCCTCCTCCATATTACATTCTGAATGTATCTGGCTCCCATCTTCACCGTCTTCCTCCAATAAATCCGGAACCCATTCACGTGGCTCCACCTCGATCCATACCCTAATCGTTTTATCCTGCCATTTGAGAGACGTAGCCTTCTTGATCCGACTGCCTTCACCGCTTAGAATACCGACACATACGAAGGAAAGGTCATCATCATCTTCCGAAACATCCGCTGGCTGAACCACATTCCCGAGCCTTCCTCCGATGGCGTTAAAAACCGGATTAATTGCAAGATTCAATGGAACGCCATAGATTTTAATCCAAGAAATACGTTCGTACGCCAACATCTGCCCCTTCCAAACATCAACTGTCCTAAAACATTCCTTCCATAATATGTCATTACCCACAAAAGAGTTTGCACTGTCAACGGTGTCAAAAATCAACAACACTGATGTCCCTTCAATATATTTGATCTGCACCTTCTTAAGATCTTTTCCATGCAACTAACCTCTTAAAGTAATTAGCTTTGTAAAATTAATGACTCTCCCCACAATCCCTTTAACATGCCACTAAGAAAAGGCATTAATAGTTGGTGCTAACTCGATCAAATCAATATTATTGATAATATTCTTTGTGAGAGTTTCTTTGAACGATGTGCCTATACCCAGATCATAGATTTCCTGAACCGATGACGGTTCCACAACATGTGGACTCTTACCTTTGTCATTCGATGGAACATTACTGGACTCCCTTGTTTGATTTTTGTTCATGCCTTTGGTACCTTCCGTAACTTCTCCGTCTACAAACTTTGCTATGCTCACAAAAAGTTTATTTTCTCCAATCTTTATATTACGTAAACCTGATTCCAAATCGTACTTATCTTTTACGTTAGCAAACGACACGAAATCAAATCTTTGACCCATCTTGTTACGTTTCCTTGCCATATAAATCCCTTCGATCTTTCCGAAACCCTCAATAAATCTCCTTAGATCATCGCCAGAACATCTTTCCAGAATGTTTGCCACGTAAAACTTCGTTAGATCCAGTCTTTTGATGTTCTCATCTTGCTGAAAATTACCTCCTTTCTTCCTTGCAGTCACTTCCTGCCATTCTTTGCCATTAGGGTTTGGTTTCCTCATCCCGAAAAAGACGGAGCTCACTTCCTCTAAAATTAAAGTATAACAGAAAAAAGTATAATATCCAAAACTAGAACGGCTAATTTCCTAAACAACTTATTCATGTATATAATGTCTTACCTCATATTGAGCTTCGGTAATTTTAGGTGGTGTTTAAAACCGTACTAAGTAGGTTGGTAAAGCGGGTAACCGACTAAGTCACTTGTTTATTTTGTTCGACTAAACCGCTTTATAACACATCAACCGGTGTTGCTCAAAACCGAGCTGAAAGGGAGAGTCTTCAAGAATTCAATTAATCGCATATATGGGACAAGTTTTATGTTCAAGGTTTTGGGAATTCCTAGGTCCACTTGCAGCCAAGGGCGAACCCAACCTACATGGGTCATGGTCCCCCAACCTTAAAGTTTTTTAAAATTTTAGTAGAGCCGATATGTTAAATTTTTCAAAGATCCCATAAAAATAATTTAACATATTAGATCTACGAAAATGATTTGATGAAAGTATAAAACCAATAGTATCAAGGTGAAGTCTAGTGTAGTGGACACTAGTGGTAGATCACTTGTTACTATGGGTTCCACCAAATTATTCTTATAAGGTCCTTGAAAAATTTAACATATTGTCTCTACTAAAATTAAAAAAAAAATTGAGGTCTGCGAACCCCAACTCACATACAGTGATTCTACCGTTGACCGCGAGTGGACCCTGAATTCCCAACAGCTAGTTTGTTAGATAATAATAAACTAGTAATAATGCCCGCGCGTGTTGCGGCGCGGGTATATCGCAAACATCGAATGCATTAGTCCAAGCATTATGTGTCGCGTTAACCACACGAAAACGCATGTTTCGACGTATCCGATTGAACTTAATGTAACCTACATAAGCATTGCGATTTGATCCAAGCGTTATGTGTTCTGTCAACTACACGAAATCAAATTTGAAAAATCAGAAATGTTACACTTCTAACCGAAACATTGGGGGAGAGGGGCGGGTGCATCTCCCGTCCATTAAAAGCTAAGTCCCACTCTACTATAATGATGATGGTTTGAATAGGTGACATGTGGTTTTGTATGGTGATGGCTCATAATATTGTTCATGGCAGTGGAGACGGTTACTTTTAGTGCTCTATGCCATAGGTTAAAAAGTTTGGGGTGGTCGGTGGCTCGACTTTCTCCTTTAAGATATAGGATAATATATATTTGAATGTGCTTTTGAAGGTTGGTAAAAGGTGTGGTGATTAGGGGTGTTCATTGAATCGAATATCGAATTTTCGAATTATTCGAATCGAAATTTTCGAATAATTTTTCTTTTCCTTTGAATTCGTATTCGAATCGAATTCGATTATAATCTACCAAATTCGATTCGAATTCGTATTCGAATAAAAAACCCAATTCGTATTGAATTAAATTTTCGAATTCGAATCGAATTCGAATAAATTCGATTTGATTTAAATTTTAAAAACATGTAAAAACTATCAAAATGAAACATAAATTTTAAAGCAACCATAAAGCACGATATCATATTAAACAGTTCCAAATAAAGTATCATAAATCTAAAATTTAAAACGAGAAGTCAGGAATAACCACTCCACATTACAAGTTAATATTTTTAGGATTAGAAATCTATTGATAGATGTGTTACTTAGGTTTTAGTTATGGGCCATGTAGTTAGTTTGGTAATGGGTAATTTTAATACTTGGAATAAATTTTGAAAATAAGTTGTAGTATAGCATAATAAAAGTTATATATGTATTACATATAAATATAATAATAAAAATGTATAATTTTTATTCGAATTTCGAATCGAATTGAATTTGAAATTGTAAATTCGTATTCAATTCGTATTCGATTTACTTGACTCGAATTCGAATTCTTATAATCGAAACGAATTCTTGATAATCGAATCGAATTTAAACGAATTTCGAATTTTTCGAATTCGAAACGAATTCTGAACACCCCTAGTGGTGATGGTGTGCTGGTTGATATTTGCATATTGTCATTGCCATTCTTTATTATGAATTTTGTGAGTTTTATAACTTGAATATTGTTTAGTTTTTTCTTTATAAATTTATGATTATGAATATGGATTTAGAAATCAGAGTAATATCATGTAAACTTTTGTGTGCTATGAATATACATTTTGAATTTATTACTTAGTTTTGCTAAAACTTGAATTTTAGGGCTAATTATGTAAGGATTATTGAAAAGAAAGTTTTGATTGAAAATTTAACAGATCATTTTCAAAAGATAAAAACTCGTAGGGAACAACTATAAAAATTTGTATTTTTTTGTTATTTCGAATGTCATGGTATTTTTAGTGTGTGTTTTCTAATGAGTAGATCATATATCTTTATTATGATATTGTATTTTATTATGTCTCTCGTCTCATCCTGACCCGACCCGAAAATTTGATCGCTAAGAGTGAAAAATCTAAACACCAAAAAAGGGGATCCCATTAAAAAATATTCTAGATCCACCACTACTCGCGGCTACGTGCATGGAGTGACCATGTTAATTGGTGTGCAAGTTAATCAATAAAACATTATATTAACTAATTTATACAAAATTATTTGAGGGGCTGTTTGGCAACTTCTGAATGGTTAAGTGCTGAATTAGTAAGAGGTATGAATCATTAAGTGCTGAACCAGTAAGATGTCTGAACCATTAAGAGGTATGAATCACACGATCGGGTGGTCGTTCGATCGGATGGCAATCCGATCGGACGGCAATCCGTTCGACGTTCAGATCCTTGAAAAGTTTGAATAAAAAGTTTAAGTATGGAACCAGGCACAACCCGATCGGATGGCCGGTCGATCGGATGGCAATCCGATCGGACGACAATCCAACCCAACGGTCAGATCGTCTTGACACTTGATTTCGTATGAAGTTTGTAGTTTTTGAACGAGACGTGACGATAACTGGCTTAAACAATAGAAACCCCATCTCGACCTAAGTGACCCGATCGAACAGGAACCACCCTAGTCCGACCGGTTCACGGTTCGAGACGGTTGTTCATGTTCAAACCCGAAATCAATAATCTCTTGGATAGAACTCAGATCTGGAACTAATACATCACTAAGAAGGATTAGAATATCAGAATAAGCTCCGATTCTATCGGGTTTGAGTGCATTGAGTGTAAAAGAGTTGAAAGAAAGTTGAAAAACCTTCTCTCAATCCTTTTAACCATGAATTTGTGTAGATCTATGCGAAAACATTGGTTAATCTTGTGGAAATCCTTCAGATCTAAGTTGTTCTTGGTGGAATGAAGCCAACCATTGAAGTTCCTAAGAACTCCATTGATGACATCACCCTAGAACACCTCAAATCCGGTGATTTCACGGTTAAAAGTTAAGATTCAAAGGTGAAAATGATGAAGAAATGTGTGTAGATCATAGAAGTACAAGATTTAGGTTGGAAACTTACAAGAATCGAGAGAAATCGAGAGAAATGAGGGCTTGAATTCGGCTGGTCGAATAAAGGAGCTGTCAGGTGGGTATTTATAGGGTTTCCCAAAAAGGAAAGTGGGGAAAGTGGCTGATCGATCGGGTGGCAGCCCGATCGGGTGACAGCATGATGGGATGGCAGCTCGATCGGATGGCAACCCGATCGGATGGTAACCCGGTCGGATGGCAACCCGATCGGATGGCAATCCGATCGGATGGCCACTCGATCGGTTGGCCATTCGATCCTAGTGTTCGGCGCGACGAGTTTTGCTGTTTCGATTCGCGTGTTGAGTGCTGCGATGCGATTCGAGTGAGCGGTGCGATAGTATTACCCCTTAGTTACTCAAATAACATAACTACTATATCTAACATACAATCACTATAATTAACTTGTGTTTAGCGTTTTCGATTCGATTGCAGTGCGATAGAATTGCGATTGCGATTAACACCTCAACATAAACATAACATGCACAAGTAACACAGAAACAGCACACACACGTAAAACAATATGCAGAACACATAATTCGAGTTGCGATTTCGATAGCGATAAGCGATAAATTAATTAAACATGCGATTAAATAGCGATTAAACCTTGATTATTAATAGGTACTCCACATAATACAACTAAAGCAAATAAATAAATAGATTCGATTACAAGTCAAAGAAGTCAAAACGGTAGTTGAGCAAGGAGTGACAGATTGCAATTAGCAATCTTTTCTTCCTTTGACTTCAATCTTAACTTTGACTTTGACTTTCGAAACACGTGGTGTTACAGCCTCCCCTACTTAAGGGAATTTCGTCCCGAAATTAGGCTTTAGCCGTAACAAACAACTGCGGGTACTTCGCCTTCATGTCGCTTTCGAGTTCCCAGGTAAACTCGGCACCGCGTTTGCCTTCCCAGTGAACCTTCACAATGGGAATGCGTGAACGTCTGAGTACCTTGGTTTCTCGTCCCACGATCTCGACAGGCTTTTCCACGAAGTGTAATGTTTCATCCACTTGCAAGTCCTCAAGAGAGACATGTAATTCCTGGTCAACCAAGCACTTTCTGAGGTTCGAGACGTGGAAAGTCGGGTGGATATTACTAAGTTCCGCTGGTAGTTCGAGTCTGTAGGCCACTTTTCCAATCCTTTCCAGAATCTTAAAGGGTCCAACATATGGAGGCGCGAGCTTTCCTTTCTTGCCGAATCTGACCACCCCCTTCCAAGGTGCAACCTTTAGGAGTACGTGATCGCTAACGTCAAATTCAAGGGGCTTGCAGCATCTATCATCGTAACTTTTTTGTCGGCTCCAAGCTTTCAACAGATTGTCTCGAATTTGGAGGATCTTGTCTATCGTTTCTTGCAATAGCTCAGGACCGGTAATTTGCGCGTCTCCGATCTCGTGCCATACAATAGGCGATCAACATTTCCTTCCGTATAAATCCTCAAATGGTGCCATTTGTATGCTAGAATGATAACTGTTATTGTACGAGAATTCAACCAAGGGTAAGTACGTGTCCCAATTACCACCGAAATCTATGACACACGAATGGAGCATGTCTTCAAGGGTGCGAATCGTTCTTTCAGTCTGACTGTCAGTTTGGAGATGGAAAGCGGTACTTAGATTGAGAGTAGTACCGAGAGCAGATTGAAACGACTCCCAAAAACGTGAGGTAAACCGACCGTCACGGTCAGAGATGATGTCACGAGGCGTCCCATGTCGACTAATGATCTCGTTGGTGTAGATTCGGGCTAATCTTTCTACCTTAAAGTCTTCTCGTATCGGCAGGAAGTGAGCTGACTTAGTCAAACGGTCAACCACAACCCAAATGCTATCATGACCAGATTGAGTACGCGGAAGTTTTGTTATGAAGTCCATGGCTATACTCTCTCATTTCCACATCGGGATCTCGGGTTGAACGAGTAAGCCAGAGGGTCTTTGATGCTCAGCCTTGACCTTGGAACAGGTCAGGCATTTCAAAACATAGACAGCGATATCCTTCTTCATGCCCGGCCACCAGTACCTGTAACGCATGTCCTGGTACATCTTGTCAGCACTGGGATGAATGGAATATTGAGATTTGTGGGCTTCGTCCATCAGAAGTTGTCGCAAGTCCGTACGCTTGGGAATCCAAATTCGATCCAAGTAATGAAAGATACCATTCGATTTATTCTCAAGTTGGGCGCCACCGTTTAGAATTCTTTCCTTCTTCAAAGTTTGCTCGCTAAAACAAGCATGCTGCGCGTCACGGATAAGAGCTTCGAGGTTAAACTGGGCTTGAGAGTTACGAACGATGAGCAAGTAGCTTCGCCGACGGAGAGCATCGGCTACGACATTTGCTTTGCCTGGATGGTAACGGATCTCGTAGTCAGTTCTACCCACCGGCGTTGACACATATTGAGTTCCTTCTGGTCAAAGATATGTTGCAGGCTCCTATGATCGGTGAAGATCGTACACTTGGTACCATAAAGGTAGTGTCGCCAAATCTTTAACGCAAAAACAACTGCGCCAAGCTCGAGGTCGTGTGTGGTGTAGTTCTTCTCGTGGATCTTGATCTGTCGAGAAGCGTATGCGATAACCTTGTCTCGTTGCATGAGAACACAACCAAGACCAAGGTTTGACGCATCGCAGTAAACTACGAAATTGTCGTTTCCGTCGGGCAATGAGAGCACGGGAGCATTGCAAAGCATGGTCTTAAGGGTTTGAAAGGCTTCCTCCTGTTTAGTTCCCCAAACAAAAGGTTTATCCTTATGCGTAAGAGAAGTTAACGGTAAGGCGATCTTGGAGAAACCTTCGATAAAATGGCGATAATAACCTGCCAGTCCGAGGAAAGAACGGACTTCAGACGGATTCTTGGGTGTAACCCAACTCTTAACAGCTTCGATCTTCACAGGGTCAACATGGATACCTTAACAATTGACAATGTGACCCAAGAATTGGACCTCCTCCAGCCAAAATTCACACTTGGAGAACTTGGCATAGAGACGGTTTCCCTGGAGTAACTCAAGAACCAAACGTAGATGCTGCGAGTGTTCGGCTTTTGATTTGGAGTAGATCAGGATATCATCGATGAATACGATCATGAAGCGATCAAGAAAGGGTTTGCACACTCGATTCATCAAGTCCATGAAGACTGTAGGAGCATTGGTCAAACCAAAAGGCATGACAACGAACTCATAGTGGCCATAGCGGGTTCGAAAAGCGGTTTTGGGGATATCTTCCTCTTGAATGCATAGTTGGTGATAGCCTGAGCGTAGATCGATCTTAAAAAAACACGTAGCACCTTGTAACTGGTCAGATAAATCAATGATTCGAGGCAAGGGATAGCGATTCTTGACCGTCAACTTATTCAACTCCCTATAATCGATGCACATCCTGAACGAACCATCCTTCTTTTTGACGAAAAGGACAGGCGCGCCCCATGGAGAGGTGCTAGGGCGAATAAAGCCTTTATCAAGGAGTTCCTGGAGCTGGCTTGAGAGTTCGCATTTCAGAAGGAGTGAGACGATAAGGCGCTTTAGCAACAGGATTGGCTCCAGGAATGAGATCGATCCGGAAATCGATATCACGAGCGGGTGGTAGTCCCGAAAGATCATCGGGAAAAACGTTATGGAATTCACAAACAACACGTACCTAGTTTACAACCTTAACTTCCTTTTTCTCCGCTACTACAATGTGCGCCAAGAATGCTTGGTATTCCTCGCGGAGATACTTGCTAGCCTGGACACACGACATGAGTTAGAGTTTCTTCGACGCGACTTCACCATAAATACACAACTGATCACCATTAGCGAGCGAGAATCGAATCATCTTATCGAAGCAAACAACTTCAGCATGGTTTTCACGAAGAAAGTCCATGCCTACTATGACGTCAAAACTTCCAAGTTGCATTGGAATAAGATCAATAGGAAAGACGTGATTGTTGAGCTCGAGAGTACAATCACGAATAACGGAATTGACAGCGACGGTTCTTCCGGTGGCAATTTCAACATCGAACGTCGAGGGGAGATGAGCGCGCTTACGATTGAGGAGCTTTTCGAATTCAAATGATAGAAAACAGTTAACTGCTCCAGTATCAAATAAACAAGTTGAATATATACCATTCACGAGAAACGTACCATTGACCACATTGTTCTCAGCTTGAGCCTGGCGGGCGTTAATGTTGAACGCACGTCTGTGGGCTGCTGGTTGTTGCTGCTGCTGCTGGGGCTACTGCTGTTGTGGCTCTTGCTTGACCACTCGGTTCGGGCACATATTAGCGAAGTGGTTGGGATCACCACACACATAGCAAGCTCTAGCATTGACCACGGGTGCCTGAGCCTCTTGATGGCCTTGAGGAGCAGCAAGGAGAGCTTGATGAGCAGGAGCTTGACCTTGGGTTGGAGCAGGGTTTTGACGTGGACCTGTATGGTAGTTGGCAGTGAAGTGGCCGTACATGTTGCAATGAGCACAGTACATGCAGGCGATTCCCACTGGGTGGTGATAAGTACAAGTAGGGCAGACCGGATGAGGACCAGTATACGCACACTTTGCCGGCGGTGCGTTGGTAACCGGGGCCGCTACTTGGCGGTGTTGTTGTTGCTGAGGAGCTGGAACTGATTGGAGCGGGGCAGCATTGGTCACAGGGCAGTTCTTGTTGCTGGAACTGCTGTTGTTCTTTCTCTTGCGCCTCGAAAGCTTGGATGACTGAGGAGCGGTGGCGGTTTCAGCGGTTGAAGCGGTAGTGGCTTGATGCAAATTTTTGGGAGCTTTATCCAAGACACCAGACTTGACTCGCTTGTCGTTGATCTCAGCTGCGAGCAAGTAGGTTTCTTCAATCGTTGTCGTCTTCGCTGCTTGAACAAAGTCAGCCACGCAATCCGGAGGAGCACGGATATACTTTTTGATGGCGATATCGGGCGTCTTGACTTGATCCGGACAGATAATACTCAACTGCTTGAAGCGCGCAGTCAAACCAGCATTGTCACCATCCTTCTGCTTAATGTGCCAGAATTCATCCTCCAACTTTTGGCGCTCATGGGGAGGGCATAACTCTTCCATCATCACGTCCTTCAACTCATCCCATGATAGCCCGTAAGCTGTATCATTTCCGCGTTTGTTTCTCTCGGCCGTCCACCAGTCTAAAGCGCGGGACTGGAAGACGCCAGTTGCATTGAGAGTATGGAGATTGTCAGGACAGCCACTCTGACGCAGGGTGACCTCGATAGAATCAAACCATTGGAACATGGCCGTAGGACCATCTTCACCAGTAAACTCTTTCGGTCCGCAGGCTTTGAACTGTTTAAAGCTGAAAGCAACTTTGGGAGTATCGGTCCTGGACTCTTCAGAAGATTTGCGTGCATTCTCATGAAGTTCACTGACGATCTGAGGAATAACCTTCGCCATCTGTTTAGTAATCATAGAGGCGAGGCGTTTATTTGCCTGTTTTCGACGTGCAGCTTCGGTAGCGCGAGATCCAGATGACGACATTGTCTGCATCAGACAGCGCCATAGGACTTAAAACACTATTCGATCATTCCTAGTATAGTCTAGCGATTCACCATAAAGCTCAGGAACATGTATTCACATAAACACAGAATCACATAGGCACATAAACACATAAGCACATAATCACGTAGATTACAGAAACACATAAACACATAAGGCACATAAGCACATGAGGCAGTCAGAATACCGAAGCCTAATTATACGTTGCACGTATTCCCTATCCTTCACAGCGCGTATAGCGATTAAATATAGTGATTGCGAGTATCGAGCAACGATTGCGAATAATGACCAGCGATTTGTTGGCGTATTGAGATAGATGTGCAGTGCGAGTTGTGCGTGTTGATCGACATGAATAGAGAAAATGAATAAATCACCAAAATCGAAACACGTAATCACATAAAAACACATAAAATCCACATATAAGCGACAAATATCAGAGTCAGCAGTTGTGGGCTCAGAATCGAAACACATAGAAATCGAAAATAGATTGTCTGCGACTGGTAAACGTCGACTACCCAAAGCGATTCAACTATTCACAAGGACTTTAGGTGCACACTTTGGCCTTCGGAACTGTGCTCTCGCTTCGATTCGAGCGGTCGGCACGCATCCTTCCAGTTACAGTGTGACCCAAGTCGTTGGAGTCCGTCGATACTTTGGTGAGAGTTTTGTAAAACCACATTAAAGAGTAGAACGAGTCATCAAGGTTTGGGTTTCACCCCTAACTTAGCGACTACATTCCTGCTTGTGTGATAAAATCACGAGATAGATAAGGAGATTTGCGTCAAAGTATGGATTTCACTCCTGATTCAACGCAAATTCTCTTGTTTTATAGTAAAAATAGCAATTCGAACGAGTAATCTGGTTGAGAGTTTGCGGTTTTCACACCTAATCTTAACCAGATCATTCATTTGTGTGTGTAATCAGCCTTAGGAAAGGCTGATCTTGAGCGGAACTGTAGTATGCGATGTTCGCGCAAGTGTGTAGTGTACTGCGAGTTCGAGCGAGAAATAGCGAGTAAGTTCGTACAAAACCCCTACTGGGTATGCACAAGTCGGACTGTTGGTACTTAGACTATAGACTAGGTCGTTCTAAGACATCGACCCGGACTAGGTCGAGTCTTGCCTAATTCCCTATAGTTATGGCTCTGATACCAATCTTTCACACCCCAACCGATGGCAGAATCATCGGGGTGCGGCACTGAGCGAAACAGATTGTTCATGAAAAATTCCATAACAACTACATTACCAGATAGTTACCATTATGCCCCATACCATAACCCATCAAGCAATTTAAGTTATTACAAACCACGATATCTCAAAAACAAATAACATGTTCATACAACTTAGATTTTCAAATAAAAAAATTAAATTGTCTTTGTTGGTTTCTAGACTCTTCCTAACTTGATTCCTCATAGCATGCATCCTAGCAGATAGCATCCTAAACAGTTGTCACATACGTTAAAATATAGGTCAATACACATAGTGTAAAGGTGAGCATACAAGTTTGATAATAGCATAATAGAGTTTGAAATCATTTACGCATAACCAGCATGTACAACGTATAAGGTGAAGCATGTAAGTTATCGACAAAGATCCTATCAATACCAATGACTGCGGGTTAACTGCGAATAGCGAGTGCGCATCACATGTTCACCACTGCGAACACATGAAGTAATTGTCCTTAACAACCCCTGAGTAAACAGGTGCTGAGTCCAAACTATAGTACTATCATTTCTAAGGCAGGTAGACAGCAATCAATGTGTTTACATAACAAACAGGCATTCACCGAGTCACGTATAACATGCATTAGAGGCCAGCGTATAAATAGTGTTGCGTTGTGTGTTCGATGTGATTTAGAATAAGTAAAGTATGTAACACCCAAAAGTGGATAAAGCAAAAAAGGATAGAGTATACTCACAGATAGCGTTTAACTTAATAAACACTGTCTTGGATTGAAGGGGGCACTGAGAGAATTTAGCCTGAACAATTAACGATAGCATAACGATGAGCGGCGCGTAAAACGATGCAAGTGTTGTAGGATCGTTGTACGACCTGAATGAGTCGATCATAAGCGTTTTAGATCCGAATCAAAGGCGGAATCAATGAAACGGATGCTCAATTCAATTTAAATGTCTCTTGTATTGATTTGATAGAATTACAGCACCTGGAGACAATTCGGCAGCACTTCATTACCGAATCACACAAGCTAATTCCGTTCCAAATGACTAACCAAGTGCCCCTATATATAGTAGTTTAATTCCGCTTGAACAAGACTGAAACGAAATTAGATTCACACGGAATCTAATTTCGTGCGTAATTACCTTAGGCACCTTTCAAGCGGAATTAACCACTTCAAACGGAATTACCTCTAAATCCTATTTCTCGAACTACGAGCCCTGATCTATCAATCCTATTATATGACATGATACAAGACAAAGTCAACAGACATAGTGCACTAACAAGTGTACCAAGGATCGGATGGTAATCCAGTCGGATGGCAATCCAATCGGATGGCCAGTCGATCGGGTGGCAATTCGTTCGGATGGTCATCCGATCGGATGGCCATTCAATTAGATTGACACCTCGTTTGGTGAGGATGTGTTTGTGTATGATGGTTTGTACTTTGAAGTTTTCCTTGTAGCATTTTAAAAATAGAGAAGTATCTCTACCCTTCAGGTCGGTCGATCGAACGGTCGTTCGATCGGGCGGCAATCCGATTGGCGAGTCTTCTTAGATTGAGAACAAGTTCACAGCAGGATGGTCACTCGATCGGATGGCTATCCGATTGGGTGGCAATCTGTACATATTGAACATGTTGAAAATTGTTTAAGTACCAAAGTCCCAAACGTCACACGATAGGGTGGTCGTTCGATCGGATGGAAATCCGATCGGACGGCAATCCGTTCGACGTTCAGATCCTTGAAAAGTTTGAATAAGAAGTTTAAGTATGGAACCAGGAGCAACCCGATCAGACGGCAATCCGATCGGACGACAATCCGTCCCAACGGTCAGATCGTCTTAACACTTGATTTCGTATGAAGTTTGTAGTTTTTGAACGAGACATGACGATAACTGGCTTAAACAACAGAAACCCCATCTCGACCTAAGTGACCCGATCGAACCGGAACGACCATAGTCCGACCGGTTCACGGTTCGAGACGGTTGTTCATGTTCAAACCCGAAATCAATAATCTATTGGATAGAACTCAGATATGGAACTAATACATCACTAAGAAGGAGTAGAAGATCAGAACAAGCTCCGATTCTATCGGGTTTGAGTGCATTGAGTGTAAAAGAGTTGAAAGAAAGTTGGAAAACCTTCTCTCAATCCTTTTAACCATGAATTTGTGTAGATCTATGCGAAAACATTGGTTAATCTTGTGGAAATCCTTCAGATCTAAGTTGTTCTTGGTGGAATGAAGCCAACCATTGAAGTTCCTAAGAACTCCATTGATGATATCACCCTAGAACACCTCAAATCCGGTGATTTCACGGTTAAAAGTTAAGATTCAAAGGTGAAAATGATGAAGAAGTGTGTGTAGATCATAGAAGTACAAGATTTAGGTTGGAAACTTACAAGAATCGAGAGAAATCGAGAGAAATGAGGGCTTGAAGTCGGCTGGTCGAATAAAGGAGCTATCACATCACAATGATGTGACAGGTGGGTATTTATAGGGTTTCCCAAAAAGGAAAGTGGGGAAAGTGGTTGATCGATAAGGTGGCAAGTCGATCGGGTGGCAGCCTGATCGGGTGACAACTTGATCGGATGGCAACCCGATCGGATGGCAATCCGATCGGATGGCCACTCGATCGGTTGGGCACTCGATCCTAGTGTTCGGCGCGACGAGTTTTGCTGTTTCGATTCGCGTGTTGAGTGCTGCGATGCGATTCTAGTGAGCGGTGCGATAGTATTACCCCTTAGTTACTCAAATAACATAACTACTATATCTAACATACAATCACTATAATTAACTTGCGTTTAGCGTTTTCGATTCGATTGCGGTGCGATAGAATTGCGATTGCGATTAACACCTCAAAATAAATATAACATGCACAAGTAACACCAAAACAGCACACACATGTAAAACAATATCCAGAACACATAATTCGAGTTGCGATTTCGATAGTGATAAGAGATAAATCGATTAAACATGTGATTAAATAGCGATTAAACCTTGATTATTAATAGGTTCTCTACATAATACAACTAAAGCAAATAAATAAATAGATTCGATTACAAGTCAAAGAAGTTAAAACGGTAGTTGGGCAAGGAGTGACAGATCGCAATTAGCAATCTTTTCTTCCTTTGACTTCAATCTTGACTTTGACTTTGACTTTCGAAACACGGGGTGTTACACGTTTCTCATAAATGGTATTTATGCTTCGTGTTTATTTGATACTAGAGCCGATAACTATTTTGAATCGTTCGAATTCAAAAGGCTCCTAAACCGTAAACGCGCTAACCTCCCAATGACGTTCGACGTAAAAATTGCCACTGGAAGAACCGTCACTGTTCGTTCCGTTCTACGTGATTGTACTCTTGAGCTCAACAATCACGTTTTCCCGATCGATCTTATCCCGATGCAGCTCGGTAGTTTTGACATCAAAGTAGGCATGGATTTTCTTCGTGAGAATCGTGCTGAAATTGTTTGTTTCGAAAAGATGATCCGTTTTTCTCTTTCAAACGGTGATCAATTGTGTGTCTATGGAGAATTCGCTTCGAAGGAATTGAAACTCATGTCGTGCACCCAAGCAAGCAATTATCTCCGCAAGGAATACAAGGCTTTCTTGGCACACATCGTAGTAGAGAAGAAGGAAAAGAAAGAGAAGGCAATGGAAAAGGTGCTCGTGGTTCGTTATTTTCCTAACATCTTTCCTGATGATTTACCTGGTTTACCGTCGTCTCGTGATATCGATTTTCTAATTGACCTCATTCCTGGAGCTAACCCTGTCGCCAAAGCGCCTTATCGTCTCGCTCCATCTGCAATGCGCGAACTCTCCAGTCAACTCCAGGAATTGCTTGATAAAGGCTTCATACGCCCTAGCACATCTCCTTGGGGTGCACCAGCGCAGGCTCTGGGCCCGGCAAACCCGTGCCGACGCCCGAGGCCCAAAATTTCAAAGGGCCCGAAAAGTCTTTATAAGGTTGTATATATTTATTAAATTATATATTTAGTATATTCATCCGTTTATTATGTAAAAAATTATTGGTGGTGTATTGGTAAAAACCATCTCAAAATAATGTAAAGGACTTAAGTTCAAGTCTTTGCTTCATCACTAAGTTTTTATTTTTGTAATTCATTTACCCTTTAATCATAACTTTGGGCCCAATTCTTTTCGTCGCCCGAGGCCTAAATTTTTTCAAGAGTTTTCGGCGACGGCTCTGGGGCGCACCTGTCCTTTTCGTCAAAAAGAAATATGGATCGTTCCGAATGTGCATCTATTACAGGGAACTCGGTAAGCTGACTATCAAGAATCGTTATCCCTTACCTCGAATTGATGATTTGTTTGATCAATTGCAAGGCGCAACGTGTTTTTCCAAGATCGATTTACGCTCTGGCTATCATCAGTTACGAATCCAGGAGGAAGGTATACCCAAAACCGCTTTCCGTACTCGCTATGGCCACTATGAGTTTGTCGTTATGCTCTTTGGTCTTACTAACGCCCCCGCGGTCTTTATGGATCTAATGAATCACGTGTGTAAACCCTTTCTCGACCGCTTCATCATCGTGTTTATCGATGATATCCTGATCTACTGTAAGTCAAAAGCCGAGCACGCGCAACACCTCTGTTTGGTTCTCGAACTACTCCAAGGAAATCACCTCTACGCCAAGTTCTCCAAGTGCGAATTTTGGCTTGAGGACATTCAATTTCTCGGTCACATTGTTAATAGTCAGGGTATTCACGTCGACCCAACGAAGATTGAAGCAGTTAAGAGTTGGATTACACCAAAGAACCTGTCCGAAGTTCGTTCTTTTCTCAGATTGGCGGGTTACTACCGTCGATTTATCGACGATTTCTCCAAAATCGCTGTCCCTCTCACCTCTTTTACGCACAGGGACAAACCTTTTGTTTGGGGAACCGAACAAGAGGAAGCCTTTCAAACCCTGAAGCTTATGCTTTGTAACGCTCCTGTGCTCACGTTACCCGACGAAAACAACGACTTTGTAGTCTACTGCGATGCCTCTAACCTAGGTCTTGGTTGTGTTCTTATGCAACGGGACAAGGTTATCGCGTACGCCTCTCGACAGCTTAAGATCCACGAGAAGAACTATACAACCCACGATCTCGAGCTCGGTGTAGTTGTTTTTGCGTTAAAGATTTGGGGACACTACCTTTTTGGTACCAAGTGTACGGTCTTTACCGACCATAAGAGCCTACAACATATCTTGAACCAGAAAGAACTAAATATGCGCCAACGCATATGGGTTGAACTTCTCAACGGTTACGACTGTGAGATTCGCTACCATCCTGGCAAAGCAAATGTCGTTGCCGACGCTCTCAGTCGACGAAGCTATTTACATAGCGTTCATAATATGCAAGCCCAACATGACCTCGAAGCTTTAATTCGTAATGCTCAGCACGCATGCTTCATTGAGAATACCTTGAGAGAGGAAATGGAGAAGTGCGGTGCTGAAACCCAACTTGTCACCAAATCGAACGGTATCTACTACTATCTCGATCGCGTCTGGATCCCTAGTCGCAATAACCTTCGGGAGATATTGTTGACTGAAGCCCACAAGTCTCGATATTCCATTCATCCCGGTGCCGACAAGATGTACCAGGACCTGCGTGCCGGGTATTGGTGTCCTGGAATGAAGAAGGATATCACGCTCTATGTTTCGAAGTGCCTAACTTAGGGGTGAGCAAATTTAGGCCCGGACCGAAAATAATCGAGAACCGAACTGAAAATATAACCAACCCGGCCCGAACCCAAGTACCTAGGTATTTAGATCGGTTCCAATTTTCATATAAAATCAGGTCGGGTCGGGTCGAGTCGGCTCTCGGTTCTCTTCATGGTGAAACCCGACTTGGACAAATGGACCAGAACCGACCCTATATTTAGGGTAGTGAATCGGTTCTGTATTTTATGTTTGGTCGGTTCTCGGGTCGGGTCGGGTAATGGTCGGGTAAGGTCGGGTTTTTCCTTCTGCTCACCCCTAGCCTAACTTGTTCTAAAGACAAAGCTGCATAACAACGACCCTCTCGCTTACTCGTGCAACCCAAGATCCATATGTGGAAATGGGAGAGTATAGCTATGGATTTCATTACGAAACTCCCGCGCACGCCATCAGGTCACGATAGCATTTGGGTTATCGTTGATCGCCTCACTAAATCCGCCCGCTTTCTGCCGATACGAGAAGACTTTAAGGTTGCACGATTAGCACGAATCTATACCGACGAAGTCATCTGTCGGCACGGGACACCTCGTGATATCATCTCTGACCGCGATGGTCAATTCACTTCGCGCCTCTGGGAAACCTTTCAATCTGCTCTCGGTACTACTCACAATCTTAGTACTGCTTTCCATCCCCAGACCGACGGTCAGACTGAATGCACGATTCGCACCCTTGAAGATATGCTTTGCTCGTGTGTTATAGATTTCGGTGGTAATTGGGATTCGCATTTACCTTTATTTGAATTCTCGTACAACAGTTATCACTATAGCATTCAAATGGCACCATTTGAGGCATTATATGGAAGAAAATGTCGATCTCCTATTCTATGGCACGAGATCGGAGATGCGCAAATTACCGGTCCTGAGTTATTGCAAGAAACGACAGACAAGATCCTCCAGATACGAGACAATCTCCTGAAAGCTCGGAGTCGTCAAAAGAGTTACGCTGATAAACCCCGCAAGCTCCATGAATTTGACGTTGGTGATCACGTCCTCCTAAAGGTTACACCTTGGAAGGGAGTGGTCCGATTCGGCAAGAAAGGAAAGCTAGCGCCTCGATACGTTGGACCCTTTAAGATTCTGGAAAGAATTGGCAAGGTGGCCTACCGACTCGAATTACCAGAGGAACTCAGCAACGTGCATCCGACTTTCCACGTTTCGAACCTCAAAAAGTGTCTAGCCGACCAGAATTTACATGTCCCTCTTGAGGATCTACAAGTGGACGAAACATTACCCTTCGTGGAAAAGCCAGTCGAGATCATGGACCGAGAAACCAAGAAACTCCGACGCTCACGCATTCCTATAGTGAAGGTTCGCTGGGAAGGCAAACGCGGCGCGGAGTTCACCTGGGAACTCGAAAGTGATATGAAGGCTAAATACCCATAACTCTTCGTTACACCTGCGCCTTAATTTCGGGACGAAATTCCCTAAAGTAAGGGAGGCTGTAACAACCCGACTTTTCGAAGTCAAAGTCAAAGTTAAAGTCAAGGTCAATGTCTGGGTTACGTTCAGATCTGACATTTCTTGTTTAATAATTGCTTGTACTAGTAGACTCGATAATCGATATGTGTTAATTAACGTTGTGTTAAACTACGATTTATTATTATATGAAGTAACAATGCGATAAACATAACTAAACGCTAATATACTAAAAGCTATCACATCGCAATTCGAATCGCAGTTATGGATATTGTTTTACGTGTGTAAGTTATTATGTGCCTTACATGTGTGTGCTTATATGTTGGGGGATGTTATTCACAACCGCAATCGCAACTCTATCGCATCGCATCGCAACACGAAACACAGGTTATTTTTATGATTGTTAGGTTGGTTATGTTATTTGTGTAACTAATGTGTAATACTATCGCATCACTTACTCGCACCTAACTTAAACGCAACGCAATGCTCAACGCACGAAACAAAAGTCGGAAAACTAACCCGTACAAGCCATCCGACCGAACGACCAACCGGTCGAATGGACATCCGACCGGATGACCATCCGATCAGATGGTCGTCCGATCGAACGGCTGTCCAACCCAAACACTCTGCACCGCCTTTCTTCTCTTCCCCTGTAAATACCCCTCCTGTCACATCACTGTTCATTGATGTGACAGCTCCCTCCGACCAATGCACTCCCAAGCTCTTTTCTCTCGATTTCTCGTGATTATTGTAAGTTTTCACTCTAAATCTTGTACTTCCATCTTCATTACACATTTTCTCACCATTTTCACCATCAAATCTTACATTTTAACCGTGAAATCATCTGATTTGAGGCTGTTCTATGGTGACGTCATCACGGGTTCTCATGAACACCAAAGTGTAATCTCATCTCATCAAGAACGGATCGAATCTAAAGGATTTCCACATATTTTTTTTACAAAGATCTAAACACTTTTCATTGTTTTCAAACTTTTCTTCAACATCTTTCACTTTTCACTCAAAACCGTTAGAATCTAGACTCGTTCGGGCTCTCTACTCATTCTCTAGTGGAGAACCGGTCTGAGAACAGATTTCTATCGAAGAGGTGACCGATTCACGGGTTAAACATGAGACTCTGTCAAGAACAGCTAGGTCTGGTCGAACGGGGTGATTCCCGTCCGATTGGATGAGTTGGACTTGATGTGGTTTCCATTGTTTAACACGTCATCATGCCGTCTCGGTCAAACCGCAAGCTTTCTAATTTGAATCTCCAAAGTTTTCAAACAAAACAGTCGCTCAAACGAATAGCCGTCCGATCGGACGACCATCCAATCGAACGACTATTTGACCAGGTGATTGGTTAGTTTCAACACTTAAACAATTTTCAAAACTTCAGAGAATATCAGCTTTCAAACGAATCATCATTCGATCGAACGGCTATCCGTCCGGATGACCATCCGACCGGATGACTGGACATATAAAAATATTTCTCACTTTTTAAAATGCTACAACGAAAACTTCAAAGTTCAAACATTTCACAAACACTCTCACTCGAATGACCCTCCGACCGAATGGTCATCCGCCCGGATGACCATCCGTCCGGACGGTCATCCGATCGGATCAACATCCAATTACATATCTCTCCGACGCACTGTTTAACACACTATTCAACACTCACACTATCGTTCTCTGATCAGGCTAACTCTCAAGCGCCCCCTTCAATCCAAGACTGGGTTTAGTTACTAAACACGATCTGTGAGTTTACTCGATCCATTTTTGCTTAACGCACTCTTGGGTGTTACATACGTTACCTATATCAAATCACATCGACACACAACGCAAACACTTTTTATACGCTAACCGTTCTCGCATGTTATACGTGTTATTCGATGAATGCTAGTATGTTATGTTTACACAGTGATTGTTGCCTGACACCTTAGCAACAATAGTACTATAGTTTGGACTCAGCACCTGTCGTGGACAGGGGTTGTTAAGGGCTTTTCTTCACGTGTCACAGTGGTGATACGTGTTGCGCATTCTACAACTCGCAGTCACGTCTGTGCATATTTCATTGTCGATAGCTTACTTGCTTCACATTACTACGTGTTACATGCTGGTTATGCGTAAATCGCTTTCGCTACTATTATACTATTAAACTTGTATGCTCACCTTTACACTATGTGTATTGACTTTATTTTAACGTATGTGATAGGTGTTTAGGATGCTTGCTAGCTGTGATGAATCGAGCCTAGGTGGTCTAGAAACCCACGAATAATTTATGAGTTGTCGGAACAGTATTTGTCTTTGAGAAACTATGTCTGTAATAACTGTTTTACTTTATATGTTATGGTATGGGACATGACGTTAAATATTTGGTAATCATAGTTGTTATGGATTCTCCTGGACAATCTGTTTCGCTCAGTGCAGCGCCCCGATGTTTCCGCCATCGGTTGGGATGTGACATACGTCACTATCTATCTCCCAGTCCATTTGCACAAACGATCCTAAGTACTTGAACTTAGTCGTTTGTGGGACCACTTGACCCTCAATGGTATCCTGAGTGTCCTCGTTGTCGCTTGCACCGCTGGAATTACAATAAAGGTATTCAGTCTTAGACCGACTAATCCTTAAACCATTGCCTTCTAAGCCTGCTCTCCCTTCCTCTAGCCTCGCATTTACGGTTTGTGTAGTTTCAGCAACTAGCTCTATATGGTCCGCAAAAACATGCACCACGGAACTGTCTCTTAAATAGACTTAGACAGATCATCCAAGACAACCGTAAAAAGAAACGGACTCAACGTGGACCCCTGGTGGAGTCCTACTTCCACGGGGAAAGACTCTGAATCTCTTACAAGCGCAAGAACCCTAGTCACAGTCCTATCATACATATCCCTAATTAAGTCTATATATTTCCAAGGAACTCCCCTACCCTCCAAGCATTCCCAAATAAGTCTACGTGGCACACTATCACATGCCTTTTCAAGGTCAATGAATACCATATGTAGATCTCACTTTTTCTCCCTGTACTTTTCCATTAGTCTCCGTAGAATATGAATTGCTTCCGTAGTTGAGTGCCCTGGCATGAAACAAAACTAGTTTACCGTAACCTGAGTTTCTCTTCTAATCCTAGGTAATTTTAATTGTGTGTTTTCTAATGAGTAATGGTCATATATTTTTATTATGATATTGTATTTTATTATGTTTCTCGTTACGACCCGACCGAAAAATTAGAACGCTAAGGGTGAAAAATCTAAACACCAAAAAAAGGGGATCCCATTGAAAAAATATTCTGGATCCACCACTACTCGTGGCTACGTACATGGGGTGGCTAGGTTAATTGGTGTGCAAGTTAATCAATCAAACAATATATTAACTAATTTATAGATAATTATCTAAGAGTCCTACATGAGTTAAGATAGGATGAGTTAAGATAGGATGTAGGGTTGAGCAAATGGTGACGGGTACCGGTATCGAACTGGTATCGGTACCGAATTTACCTAACAGGGTACATTTTTGGTACCGACTCGGTACCGACTATTGACATTTTCGGTACCGGTCCGGTAGGGTACCAGTTCGGTATCGGTATTTACCGGTTTTACAATAAAATACCGGCACCGTATCGGTACCGAAACGTACCGTACCGGGTATATTCGGTACCGGTATCCACTTTTGGGGATTTTCGGTACCGGTACTTTCGATACCGGTTCGGTACCGAACAGGTAGCTAATAGGATTTGTTATAGATAATTGTTATGTTATAAATTAATCATAATTCTAGTTATAGTCTTATGTGTTAGATTAGCTATATATGTGTATTGGACACGTAGAGATTTATAATCAAATTTTTTAATTAAATAATATTGTGTGTTAGCCATAAGTTTATATGACCGTTTGCCTATCAATTGGGACTTGAGATGGGCAATGATAATTGTTAGCTATATAGGGCAACAAGATTCGAACAAGGAGACCTAAAAATAATGTGGAAGAAAATATCAAATGTTGATCCGGATAACTCACTTATTTAACATCTTAATTTTTTTTGGAAGGTGACTTTCAATCTACAGGACCTAGGTCACCGAGTTCATGTCGAAGACATTCCCCCGTCAGCCCCGCTCTTCCGGACGCGATGTTCGATCGTGCCCCGGCCGTTGCGCAAGCTGACTTCCGTCCGGAAACCATACTGCCCCCACACGAGAGACTCGCTAGGGTAACAGCTGGGTAAAATCGGGTTGCCCTCAAGACCGCACCATGCCTCGGTAGGATATGATCCATCATTGGGACGTCCCACCCCCCGTATGCCGCAACCGGGAGTCGAACCGGCGACCTCCAAGGAGGAAGCCGGCCCAACCTTAACCAACATGGGGATAACCGGTTGAGCTAGGAGGCGGGATTTTAACATCTTAATTAGAATTAACTTTAAATACATTATTATGTTAAGAGATAATTCATAATTCCATTTAAATCAACACACAAATATGCTTACACAGTTCTTCCACAAACATTATATGATGGTGAGGAATCACACACTAACCTAAATGTAAAACTTTTAAAACGAAGACAAACTTACAAGTCTTACTTTAACTTTGAAATGACCAATGATAATAGAGTCTTTATATAATGCAAGTTCATTACGGTAGTTTATTATTTTTATCTTACTAACACGTAATTCACATTGAGAGACTTTTCAACACTTGAGTACGCTAAAGGTTAAGATAAGTTTATGATATAAAAATCAAATTAGGTTAACTAAGGTTTATTATAGTTTGGTGTTGAATTGTATCATAAGACTTAAGTTTTCAAGTCAAAGTTAGTAGCATCTTTGTTAAAAAGAAGTTTTCGTGATATCCATTTTCTTGTTGTATTCAATTGTTATGGATCCAATACGCATAATAAATAAAGTTAAACAAGTATAGATATTAACGATGAAAATAAATAAAATATGACAAACTTCATTAACCCATAGCCACCCCTATATCTTCTCCATCTTGTTTAAATCTCTATGAAGCTAGGACGAATTTCACAGTCTAAGGGTGATTGATACACGAGTAACTGCGTTAGAAGGTCACACTTCCGGATCATTTATGTTCTGGTGGTCTAAGCACATATTGAGGATTACCACATTGTCCTCATCATTTTCCATCTTGTTAAAATCTCATGGGCTCAATATATTAGGAAATAATGTAAAAGTAGATGTTCTTTTATTTACGAAAAAGCATAATACATAAAGTAGCAATTACGAAATATATATCCGGTAAAAAGTACATATACGAAAATATTTTGATCTCTGCAACAATCATTTGCAAGAACATATACGAAAATATTTTGACCTCTCCAACACTCAATATATAAAAAATTTAAGAGTAAATTACGTTTTTGGCCCCTGTGGTTATATCAGTTTTACTGTATTAGCGCAAAATAAGAATTTTTAACATATGTGCTCCCATGGTCTCTATAACTAACTATTTTGGCCCCTGAGTCTAACTCAACCCCAAATCCTGGTTAATTATTAGTCACATGAGATGCACATGATGGGTAAATTGGTAATTTCCCCTCCCTTTTTAACTACTTTATAAAGAAAAAACCCTAGCTACTTTACCACTTCTTCTTCTTCGTTTTTCTTATAAAACCCTAATTTCAGACATTTCAAACATGGTGATCTGCAGATGTGGGTTATCTTCTGTCATTCGAACCTCCCATACAAGACTAACGCCGACGGTCAAGCAAGACAACAATGGTGCTAATCTTGTGGTTTTTGTCACGCACCCACCATCAAGATTAACATCGTTTTTGGTCTGATTAACCTGGTGTTCAGTAACTGCACTACCCCCAGCCCCATTCTCCACATTCCCTTCCCCATAATCTTCAACACACATATCAAAATCCAGAGTTTTGGCTGGTGAAGGGACTACATAATTCGAAGAATTCAACACACATGGGGATTTTGATGGAGTAATTACCTGCGGAATAGGCTCTTTCAGTTGGTTAATCAATAGAACAACATCATCAAAGGACATTGCAGTCTCCGACTTCAGCTTTGTACCCAGGTGCATTGACTCCACCTCCATCGGAGATTCACCTACCTGAATTGAAGCATTAGGAGGCTGGTTAGGGGCCTCAACTTCACCCTGCTGCTCGAATTTCGTAGCAGCTTGGGCTGAATCATTCCAGTTTGTGGTTGACTCCACCTCTGAATTCATGGCGGGAAGCAGACGAGGATTTTGGCGCCAACTCATTGAGGACCATATTAGCTAACGACGCTCTATTCCTGTCGTTCCTGGAGGGTTTTTGGACCCCTTTACTACTCAAATTAGACACCCCAGAGATTGATTTGCCATTGAATCCATCAAGAGCTTCCCTGTTCTTATGCGTACCTGACCTAGTTGTTATACGGCGCGATAGAGATTCTTCACTCAAATTGGGCACATGACTGATGTTATTAGGGTCTAGTGGGAAATTCCCACCGGTTGAAGAAGATGATGGGAAATCGAATCTCAAATTGGGGGTTTTGTGGTGTAATTGGGTATTAAATTGTATTTAATAGGTGTTAGTAAAGAGAGGGAGGGGAAATTACAAATATGTCCATCATGTACATCTCATGTGACTAATAATTAACCAGGGTTTATGGTTGAGTTAGAATCAGGGGCCAAAATAGTTAGTTATAGAGACCATGGGGGCACATATATTAAAAATTCTTATTTTGAGCTAATATAGTAAAACTGATATAACCACATAGACCAAAAAAGTAATTTACTCAAAATTTAATTATAAACACTCATGACTAGTCATGACCTAGTGGGGTTGTGATTGCAAATCAAATGCTTGGACACTTGGTTTACATATGGCTAGTGGTGCACAAATCGGTTTTTTTTTTTAAAACCGGGTTTCGGGTAGGATCGGGTTTTACAAAATCGGGTTTTTTTAAAAACCGGGTCGGGTCCGGGTCCGGGTCCTGGTCCTGGTTTTCTACCAAAAATGTATACCCTATATACCCGGGTTCGGGTAGGGTTCGGGTCGGGTTTTATAAAACTCGGGTATTATAATATCCTATTTCCGGGTTCGGGTCCGGTTCGGGTATTCATCGGGTAGGGTTCGGGTATGCATCGGGTTGGGAAAAAACCCGCACCGGGTATTAAAAAAACTCGACCGGAACTATGCTTATAAAATGTATCAAACATAACTCTCACACATAGACATCAAATCTATTGATAAACAGAGGCACAATTTATAAACAAAGGCACAATTTATAGTTTTTCATGTGGTTATTCTTGAACTTTATAAACAAAGGTATAATTTATTAAATACAAAAACTAATAATGATATTAAACAAACAAAGAAAATAGAAGGGCCAACATATATTGGCATATTTGTTTCCACTTGTAATGAAATATACTAAATAATTAAGTAGCGGTGGCAAATATCATTAGAAACCTAATAATTAAACAAGATTACATCAAAGTGCATACATAATTTTGTTAAATCATAAGAACTAGAAGTCTTAATGCATACATAATTAAACAAGATTACATCAAAATCGGGTTTTTTTAAAAACCGGTTCCGGGTATTTATAAAACCCGGTTCCGGGTTCGGGTTCGGGTATTTATAAAACCGGGTTTCGGGTATAAAAAAAACCGGTTCCGGGTTCGGGTTTTAGATCAAATATGCATACCCGGTCCCTACCCTATGGGTAGGGTCGGGTTCGGGTATAAAAAACCCGGGTTTTATAATACCCGGTTCCGGGTTTTTTTTTTGGTCCGGGTCCGGGTTTTTTGTGCACCACTACATATGGCCATATATGGGTGACAGAAGATTGAAACAAGTTTTAGGCCCACTTATGGAAGATTTTTTAATGGGCTGGGCCTGATTGCATATATATACAAATGAAATGCTTAGGCCAGTATTAAACTTGGGCTGGATCCAGTTTAGTTTTGTTACGTTTTTACATTTCAAGCTAAATCACTTCCGTGATTAATTTGAGAGGGAGTATTAGACCATTTATGTATCAGGCAATAGTATAGGATATGAATTGTAACGTGTCCCCTGAATAAAGGACACACCTCATATGACCCTAATTTACATCACTACAATCTAATCACGATATTCTTGGTCTGAATATGAGATAAAAAGGTTGCTCTCCTTGAGAGCCAAATTTGTAGTTGATACAACAATCATACCTTGTCGAGTCTCACTTATAGCCAAGCTGTTGATAGAGTCTCACAGGGATTAATTAATGACAAAAATGACATGACTTAGATATATATTACAAAGGAGAGGTCTATATTTTTGTTACTTCTTAAATGATACCCTGAGATGGTCACTGATGATCCTAGGGCGAGTTACTAAAAAGGGTTATTGGATTTTATCACGGCAAACTATTAGCTATTGGCCGCTGCCACCCCCAGTTATCACTTTGACTCGGCCACCCCCAACTTAACACTTAGTGTGTTCTGTCACCATGTCGTTAACTGATCACTAACTTTTGATCATGTTACTATACTTTTGGGGGTGTCCTAAGATCCCTAAAACCTTCCTAAGATCTCTATGACATCCCCAAAAAGTATAGTAACATGATCAAAGGTTAGTGATCAATTAACGACGTGGTGACATAACATTCTAAGTGTTAAGTTGGGGTGACGGACGTCAAAGTGATAGTTGAGGGTGACAACGGCCAATAGCTAATAGTTGGGGGTGATAAAATCCAATAACCCTACTAAAAATGACATAATCAAAGACAAATGTCATGAAATCAACATTTTGCTAAAATCAAATACAAAAATTATAAATGGTAAAATAGGTTATCTTAGTATTTTACTATTCCACGGTCTACATCATTGAACATATTAAAATTGGGAGAGGTTAAATGTATCATCTTAGTCACAACTCTATTTTTTTAACCTCACAAATGAACTTGGTAAAATTGGGTGCAATAACAACAATCCCATGGAACACTTCCTTTTTTTTCTTCCCCAAACTAACGTGGCAATGCAGATCCAACAAATCTCTAAACGAAAGGCATAGATCTAAGGGACCCGACACCACACACTAATAGCCTGCCACAAAACCGAAGCAACCATGCACCCGAGAAAATTTGTCAGCGAACTATGGATTGTTATTATTGCATGCTGGCGCATATGGAAGCAAGAAATGAGAAACTATTTTCTAACAAGGATAGCAAGATTAAAGACATTATTGAAGATGTTAAACCGCCCGAGTTTCTTTTGGTATAAGCAGTGGCGGATCTAGAAAATCCGCCAAGCCGTAACGTTTTATAAATAAGCCGTAACGAAATCGAAAAAACCTCAAAATTTTCCAAAATTTACACTAATTTTTCCAAATTTTTCCGAGCCAAGCCGTAGCGGGCGTTGCCCCCCGGCATAAGGTAGCTCCGCCCCTGGGTATAAGCATAATTCTAAATTTCAGACCGTTCAATGATCAAATTGATGTAAATTTGTTTTAATGTAGTTTTTTCTATTATGTTTGTTTGGTTTACTGCCCTTGCGTTTGGGGTTGGCGATTGTCAATGAAGTTTATTTTTTGAAGAAAAAAAGACTTGGTAACGGGAGAGAGATACACCCAATAAAAACGATCTGGAAGGGTGTTAACTTTTTGTTATTGGTTTTCAATTTTCATGTCTTAACTTGTATATTTGTTGACCAAATGTATATTTTAGATTCAAATGAAATTAAAGTGCTTTTTTATAACTATATTGTGTTAACTGGGCTCACGTTGGTTCAAAGTTTGGCTTGGGTGTTTCTTTGAGAAATCATACCGTCGGCTGCCACTTGATAGGTCGTTGTGCCATCACATGAGTGGAACCCTCTGGCGTAACAAACAGTGGGATGAAAACCCGGGTGGGCTTAGGATTCAAGCTACCACCTCGCGTAAGGCCTAACTCAAATCCTTTATTGTTTTAATCCACCAAAAGTGATACAAGTATCAAAACTTAGGTCTCCACTGGAAACCCAAGCCTACTACCAGTAGGCCACAACTGGTAGACTATAATTATCAGTGTTGTAAAAATCGCGACTAGGCGGCGACTAGTCGACGATTAATCGCTAGTCGGCCAGTAACTGAGTAATTTTTCGTTAATCAGTCCTTTAATCGCTAGTGTTGCCTAGTCGGCCAGCCAAAAATCAGTGATTCCGGCCAGATTCCGGCAAAAAACCTTTATATTTCGGCCAAAACCTCTAAATTCCGGCCACTTTCCTACCAAACCATGTGGATTCCAACAATTAATCTTGTATACTAAAAAAAATTAGTTGAGTAAGAGTTGAAAGCTAGCTACTTAAAATATTTACCTATAAAAATATGTATATGTATACATAAAACTGAAAATTACATATAAAAAACCCGATCCGATTAGTCCTGAGTAATCCCGAGTAGTCGCTAGTCCACACCTCACCAACTGACTAACGACTAGCAAGTTCTCCAACATTGATAATTATTGGAACTTATCTCTCTATGTATATACATAGACATATATAGTGAAAGATAGAGTGAAAAATGAAGTAAGAATAATAAGAGCATTCACATCCAATCCATCAAATTATACATACATTCCACTAAAAAACAACTCCTATATCAATATATTTCCACTAAAAACAAATACTTTTTCTCTCATCTTTCAATTAAATAATATTATCATTACATTTTTCTCTCACTTCCACTCACAACCACTTTCAAAATATATTAAAAAATTATAACGGGTGAACAGTGTCCCCCCAAATATACAGATGAACAATAACATTTTCTCTCTCCTCTACTCACAACCACTTTTTATACCCTTTATAATATAAAAACCTCTCCTCACATAATTTGATGGTTAAGATGTGAAAATATGAGAGTCTAATTATTTCATAATTAACAAGAATAAGAGCAACATATGATATCCAATGTGTAACAACCCTATAGAAAAATAGTTTTTGTAAGGAGGGGCAAAAACTGACACCATTTATTGATACATCACTTTCTTCTTATGTGATGCCATGTGATTTTGGGTGGCATCTCTCGAACGAAGCGTCTCATATCATAAATTTCCCTTTTGGATTTGCTAACTTCCCACTCTTTTCTGCATTATTTTTCGTTTCCCCCTCTTTTTATTAGCACACCTACATTCTCACAATATAAAAATCCAATCTTTACATTCAATCAATCTTGCACACACAGTAAATTGTCAAGAATGATTTAGTCCTTCTGTAGCCATGAATGAAGGTTTGACTTTGTTGGTATGAAGTGAAAAGAGTTCAATCATGCTAATCATTCAAGATTTTGATTTTCAGTAAAAGGGTATGTGTAATTTTGTTCTTTTGTGTACTGTGATTATGTAATTGAACAGTCATTCTATGGAGACAAGATTGTTTATCCTGTTGTTGGGTTTGTTTCTAATGAATTTTTTTGTGCGCACCAAGTGTTTGACAAAAGTCCTGTGAGAGTCATCATTGTATATTTTGTGAAACTACCAGCTAAAGATTTGTTCATTTAGTTATTGTGATGTGAGTGAGACCAAAATGAGAGCTTCAAGTAGTGTAGGCCTTGGTTTGAGTCTTGTTTTCGGGTGTCTTTTGCTAGCACTTGTGGCTGAGCTTTACTACTTATTATGGTGGAAGAAAACAGTAAGTAACAGAGAAATGATCCAACAAAGTTACAGTAGTCCAGCAAGAGAGTTCCTCTACATGTTCTGTTGGAACAAGCCCTCATCTTTGACCTCAACAGGTCTAACAACAGACACACAAGTTCATGAACCACAAATAGCAACTCATGTTGTTAACCATCATCCAAATGTTGACATATGGTTCAGACCATTTGGTCAAGAACAAGAAGTTAATGACACTGTTGTTGATTCAGAGGAACTGAGGCTGCAAAACCAATGTGTCCCACCAAGGTTTTTATTCACCATTAAAGAAGAAACAAAAGAGGACCTTGAATCAGAAGATGTGAGTAAAATAGGGTCAAGAAGAATGAGTGATGTGATTTCATTGGATACTCCATTTTTTACTCCACTTGCTTCACCACCATACTTCACTCCACCTATAACTCCTGGAGATTATTCGTACAGAACTTTCAGCCCGTTGTTTCAGTCGTCAACCGATTCGGAGTTTAATAGATTACGAGCTTCACCGCCTCCTAAGTTCAAGTTCTTGAGGGATGCTGAGGATAAACTTCAAAGAAAAATGATGAAAACATTTGAAGATGATGATGTCATCAAGGATGAAGAAAATGATTCTTTTATCACATTAACTGTCTCCAAAGAGAGAGATGGTTAACATTTGATAATCTTTTCTATTCAAGCTCTCAACAGGTACTTCGTTGTTCATTCTCAAATTCAGACAACATTCCTAGAATGAATTAGAGTTGGTAATTGGTAT
The DNA here is from genome assembly GCA_030545235.1 of Helianthus tuberosus. Taxonomy (NCBI): domain Eukaryota; kingdom Viridiplantae; phylum Streptophyta; class Magnoliopsida; order Asterales; family Asteraceae; genus Helianthus; species Helianthus tuberosus. The sequence goes on from CM060393.1 coordinate 61,889,858, forward strand.
TCTTATTTGTGCAAAATTTATAGTTTTTTTTTTGTATGAGTTTTGGTTGAACCTTTAATCTAACAAAAATCCAGTTACTTGTTTACTATGCAGTTAATATCGGTGATATATCGGTCCCCATGTAAAATATCGGTGTCAAATATTGGTACTGATATTATAGGCAATATTGACCGAAATATCACCGATTTTCCGATATTAGTACCTTTCTTCTTAGTTCTACCATTTGTCTTTCTTCATATTGCTGCTATTAGTGTTTTAAGTCTTAATTGTTCGTGTTTTAAGTCTTAATCAGTTCCTCCTTGCTACAATTGTTAGTGTTTTGCAAGTTGCAAAAGGTTAATGGTAGGAGAGTATACTGAATTGTTAGTGTTAAATTGCTATATATAAATTCTACATGATATTAAAATTACCATCGATATCTGACCGCGATAAACTATATCTCAAATATCGGTCCTTGATCGATATCCGATTTTTTAGCGTATTAATTGCATAGCTTAAGATGCCCATATGAATTGTTCAGTTCTTGTATTATGACACTTATTAAAGCACCTTTATCTTTATGTTCATTTTCTATTCAACTGTGCATCATACTGAAGCATTTGTATGCATACTGGCATACTGCTCTGTATTGGTTTTCTTGAAAGATTATATATTGCATAAACTTTTTTTCTTTATTTATTTTTAATTCTGCCACTTTTTACACAGAATGATTTAAGTGATTTACTTGCTTTTAACATTAAACACTTGTAAAGTAGCAGCCTGAGAAGGTGGGGAACAACATTCTCCATCAGACTTCAAGTCAAGGTGCAGGTGGGGTGGGGCCCATGGAAAATGGGAGTAGTTCTTTGTTTTTATTGAAATCTTGTTGGTGTCTTGATGTTTCCATGAGTTGTCTTGATGGGCTTTGCTACCTGTGTTAACTAAGGCTAGTCGGCATGGACATCGTCCTCGGATCATCTTGGGTCGGCGACGATCCAAACACCGTGCCGACCCCCCCCCCCCCCGTCCCGTCTTGATCGTCGGGTTATAGACGTTTGCGACGATCCAAAGTGGTGGGCCCGGATGCTTTTGACCGTTCAAAATAAAAAAAAAAATTAATTTTCTAAATATTCAAACGGTTATATTTCAAAAATATACCCCAATTCACTTCCATTTTTATAAATACTCACCTCTTTAACCATTTTTTCCACAACTTTTCACCCACTACCACCCCATCTCTCTCACATTTTATAAACCACTCTTCCCTTTTTATAAAAAACTCATCATATTTTATACCTTTTTTACACACTACCACCCCATTTCTCGCTAAAAAATTATCATGGCTTCACCCATGTCTTCCATGATATTAATGAAAATATTTTGTTACTTTATTTTGAACGGTCTCGCTAAACTAGTTGCTTCTTTTAATATATTAGGATATTTTTAAGTTTATGTTTTTTTTGTTTTTTTTTTTTAGTTTATGTAATGTTTTTTAATATTAATGAAAATATTTTGTTACTTTATTTGTTAAATGTTAAAAAAAGTGGAAGATTTAAAAAAAAAAAAAACATAAAAGTGGTGGAGGATGATGACTAGGACCAACTTAACCATGCCCTCTAGTTTTGGAGGATGGACCAATCTTGGGAGGATGATGACGTGGCGCATACGTGGCGGATCATCCTCAAGGATGATCCATCAACCATACCCACTAGCCTAAGGGTGTAAGGGGCACTCCTCTAACTGGGGAGTGACCTCTCTTACCCACAGCTAATCAACACGCGCCACGTCAACTCCCCCCACACCCTCAATTTGATGGCGACACTCCTCTCTTGGGAGACTTGCTTTTTTTTATTTTTTTAATTAAGTAAATATCGTTCAAAAAATCAATTTGATGTGCGGTGAACCAATGCCTCAGACAAGTCCCCGCTTAGCCACCCCGAGGGGTCGGCGGCGGTGTTCCCGAGCGGGGAACTCACTCACCGCACGCCACCCCGAGGGCGCCCCGTTCACCCTAATCACTTGCACTCTGTTCCATGTTATAATATAATTATTTTGCCTGAAATAAATGCAATATCATTATTAGTAAATAAAATATGTTAAGGTCAAGATAAAATCATGGGTACTATTTTTCCAGATGTTATATCTATATAGTAATGTTAGAGAAGAGAACTATTATGTCAATAACGACGCGATGCGTGAAGCCATGACTATGTATCTATTATACTCGTGTATCCTACTTTGTTCGTAATTTGTCGTTAGCCATGTAATCATACGTGAATCTACTCTAGGGCATCATGTTTCGATTGCGAAGCTGAAATTTTCGGTGCTAAATTGAACATTGTTCTATGTGGTTTACATTTGTTAGGGCCTGATACACTTTTTCTTTCTTATTATGTTAATAAGTTATTCATAACTTGTTTGAATAAAGTGAATGACTAACCAACTCGAAACAATGTCCGAGAACTATATTTCAAAGCATCTTTTTCAATCATAAGTTAGCGTTGTCGTAAGGTTTAACTATCATTTTAAGCATACACTAATTACATTTTACATTGAACATGTTAATGGCCATATATATACATAACCCTCTAGGAAGAAAAAGGAATCTGTGTTGAGTCTAACTCGTATTGAATTTTGCCAGCTGAATGTATGAATGCTGGTAATACGTGTGTGGAAAGTGCATACGTTAGTGGCGCTTTGCGAACATATGATTCTTAGCCATGGGATTTGCTACGCGGAAGAAAGTAGACACGTGTGATTAACCTGTTATATGACTATAGATATAGATGTATAATACAACCGGAGCTTCTATCTTAAATTTCTCGGTTTAAGCTGTTATCTAATTATGTTGAAATCAAGCTTTTGTATAAATGTACGATACTTTGTATTCGAACAAGATATTTGTGATATATATATATATTTATTTTAGTTATGTGATGTTTAGAGGGGGACCATCACCATAGGCAGAAAGTACTTGATAGTTCAGGGACGACTGGTACAATTTATAACGTAGCGAAGACAAACACACACAGACAGATACAGGAAGACAGTCAATGGATCATGACCATTGGATCATCATCCCCACTAGATCTTGTTCACACCCTGTTGCAATCCAAAATCCAAATATCTCTCTTCTATTATTCTAGGATTTTAGACTTAACTAATAATTTTAGCATTATGATTTTTAATCACAATAGTTAACTTTAATTTGATATGTTTTTTAAAGATTGTTTATTTAATCACATAATATTATTTGTTAACATTAGTATTTTTTTAATGAACAAAAGCATACTGTTTATTTTAATATAAGTATATTTGTATATGACTAATATTTATCAAACAATTGAATATTAACCTTTTCCAACTCAATAAGCTTTATTCATCATGAAAATATAACATTACTTATCCTATCTTATTAGCTACCAAATTCCAAAAATAGGTGATCTAAAAACCAGCCAAATTTCTCTAAACAAGAGCAGTTTAATCAACTTCTTCAATCTTGGGTCCGGCACCGCATGCGCCACTAGCCGGAGGGGCTCCTGCACTAGCGGCGGTGGCATCTGGGACACCACCACCGCCCTGATACATCTTTGCGATAATCGGGTTACAAATCGCCTCTAGTTCCTTCATTTTATCCTCAAACTCATCTACCTCACCTAACTGGTTTGCATCTAACCAGTTGATAGTTTGCTCAATTGCATCCTCCATCTTCTTTTTATCCCCAGCTGCAATCTTTTCCGACACCTTTTCGTCGCTGATAGTGTTCCTCATGTTATAAGCATAGTTTTCCAAACTGTTTTTAGCCTCAACTTTCTTCTTATGCTCTTCATCTTCAGCCTTATATTTCTCAGCTTCTTGCACCATTTTTTCAATATCTTCCTTTGATAATCTCCCTTTATCATTAGTAATTGTTATCTTATTCTTCTTCCCGCCAACTTTATCTTCGGCGGAAACATTCAAAATACCATTTGCGTCAATGTCGAAGCAAACGTTAATCTGAGGAACCCCTCTAGGGGCGGGAGGAATGCCAGAAAGCTCAAACTTTCCTAACAAATTGTTGTCTCGTGTTCGTGTTCTTTCTCCTTCGTAAACTTGGATCAAAACACCGGGTTGGTTATCGGAATAAGTTGAGAAAACTTGTTCCTTTTTGGTGGGAATCGTCGTGTTTCTTGGAATCAAAACCGTCATGACACCGCCGGCTGTTTCTAGACCTAGAGACAACGGGGTGACATCTAGAAGTAACAAATCTTGTACCTTTTCGTTTCCTTCGCCGCTTAAGATGGCGGCTTGAACGGCTGCACCATAAGCAACGGCCTCGTCAGGGTTGATGCTTTTGCAAAGCTCTTTTCCGTTAAAGAAATCTTGTAACAAGTTCTGTACTTTTGGGATACGCGTAGATCCGCCCACGAGTACGATTTCGTGAACCGATTTCTTGTCCATTTTAGCGTCTCTCAAGCATTTCTCAACCGGCTCCATACACTTTCTGAAAAGATCCATGTTAAGTTCTTCGAATCGTGCACGAGTCATGGTGGTGTAGAAATCTACCCCTTCGTATAACGAATCGATCTCGATTGTGGTTTGAGCAGTCGATGACAGTGTCCGTTTAGCTCGCTCACACGCGGTTCTTAACCGTCTCAAAGCTCTCGGGCTCCCATTAATCTCCTTTTTGTGTTTTCTTTTAAACTCTTGAACAAAATGATTCACCATTCGGTTATCAAAGTCTTCACCTCCAAGATGCGTGTCACCCGCAGTCGATTTCACTTCAAAGATACCCTCTTCGATCGTAAGAATCGAGACATCAAACGTACCACCACCGAGGTCGAAAATAAGCACGTTTTTCTCACCAGCACTAGACGCTTTCTTGTCAAGACCATAAGCAATGGCTGCAGCAGTCGGCTCGTTGATGATACGCATCACGTTTAAACCCGCTATGACACCAGCATCTTTCGTGGCTTGCCTTTGCGAGTCGTTGAAGTATGCAGGGACCGTAACGACTGCGTTTTTGACAGTCGATCCCACGAAAGCTTCAGCGATTTCGCGCATTTTGGTGAGGACCATTGAGGAGATCTCCTCAGCTGAAAACTGTTTATCTTCACCTTTGTAAGAGACCCCAATCATGGGCTTTTCTGCTGGACCAGAACTGACCTTGAATGGCCATAACTTCATGTCATCCTGTACAGATGTGTCACTGAATCTCCTACCAATCAGTCGCTTTGCATCTGTTTTTTTGGGTCAAAATAATAATCAGATCAAGCAGTACACAACCATATTAAATCCAGGGATGACAACTGGACCGGTTTGGCACGGGCATTCGCTATCCCGGTCTCATATTCGATTGTAAAAAGTGTCCCATACCCAGCCCAATATCTGTCACGTATTTGTCAGGTAATTACCCGTTAAGTATCAGACATATTCATTAGTTTGTTAAAATTACCAATTGGGAATTTCAAATACATTTCTTAATTTTTGTATATAATTTAATTTTACCACCCAAAGAAAAGAAAAGGACAATTCAAAATTTAGTAGATTTGTTGTTTACTATATTTCCCAAGGGCCAAGGACATATAAATAAATAAATAAAAATGTTTAGGTGTAAGGGTATGCATGTTTCGGGTAATTGGACTTGGTATCACCTAATACCAAATCTGTCCCATCCCATGAAAGTTTTAAATATAATCTCATACCCGGTCTCAAATGTTTTGAGTTTACCGGTTTGGTTTTTTTGCCATTCGACTAATTCTACACAACTAAGAAAAATATATTCATAAACGTACCGAAGACTGTGTTCATAGGATTCATGGCGACTTGATTCTTAGCAGCATCACCGATAAGACGTTCTCCGTCTGTAAACGCAACATAAGACGGAGTGGTCCTGTTACCCTGATCATTCGCGATGATTTCGACACGGTCATGCTGCCATACTCCGACGCATGAATACGTCGTGCCTAAATCGATTCCGATCGCGGGACCTTCACCTTTCCCAGCCATCCTCAAACAAAATTCACGAATGGAAATTGGATCCGAAAAAAAAATGTGCAAAAAGTTTACTGTTGCTACTAAACTTGGCGCGAGTTAGTTAATGTGGGACAAAAGACAATTTATAGCGTTTTAAGAATTATTCTCAGCCGTTGATTTAAGTAGTATGATTTGATAAACCGAGTCCTACGTTTGGAGTTTGACCAAAGTGAAATTAGGGAGTAATTGCTTCTTAGTCCTTGAACTTTTCTATACTTTAATTTACGTCATCTAATTCAAAGGTCAAATTAGGGTTGTTCAAAAAGCTCGTGACTCGAAGTTCGCTCGGAAAAAGCTCGCTTGATGTAACTCGGTTTGAAACTGAGCCGAGCCGGTTCTGCTCAGTTAGAAAGCGAGCCTAGCTTGGCTCAGTTTGACTCGCTCGTTAGCTTCGCTTGATTTGGCTCAGATTATTTTACTTTAATATATTTTATTTTTATATACATGTGATATATTATAAAATATTTGTTATCATTTGCCAATATTTAGGTGTGTAGTTGGATATCTATGACATCTTTGGGGGTTGGTTACTATGCTAATGAATTCATTGTAATTTATTGAAATTTGAAACTTGTTTTGTATTTGGTTGAACTTGATTTTGACTTGTTGAAACTATTTTGGATATATTCACTTAAACTATTGAATGATATATTAGAATATTACGTTTTGAAAGCAATGTATTTTTTTTTTAATTTGCGCCTAACCATGCCAAGCTGAGCTAGCTCGGTTTATAATCGAGCCGAGCCTGAGCTTACCTTGCTCGGCTTGTGAACAATCGTAGGTCAAATTGCATAAAATATTTAATGCTCATTCGTGTTTACTTTTTTTTTTTTAAATCCTTTTTACGTGATGATCAGATGTGGAAGAAAGGGCATGGAAAATACCTGAAACCCCCAAGCTCTCCTAGCGAATACTCGGGTATGAAATGAATAAAAAAATTGGCCGTTGGGGTAAGAGTACGGTATTACGTGATACCTGACTAAATTATCAAAAACCATATATCAATGTATTATTATTAGGTGATACTTGGTCATATTACCAAAAACCATATATCAATTATCTGAGTCATATGCCTGAAAATTTTTAATATTCTCTTTAATCTTGTTTAGTAATATTTCATTTTGGTAACTTTTTTATTTGAAAAATGAACTTTTGTATTGGGACATGTATTTGATGCTATTAATTGTATATTGTGTGTTGAGCTTATCTTTTACGACTTATAATTCTACATATTTTGTGTATTTTAAAGATTTTATTGTGATGATACTATGTATGTAATTTGTTGTGGTAGTTAAAAGTATAGAATTATATAAAATTTAGAACAATAAGATAAAGAAACTCGCATGAAAATGCGACAATATTTTTTTAGCAAACTAACGCTATGGCTATACCCGATATCAAGAACAGTAAGATAAAGAAACTCGTATGAAAATGCAACGGTACTCTTTTTTTAGCAAACTAACGCTATACCCGATATCTATGGAAATACATGATGGATACCGGACAGGAGTATTGGGCCCTAGATAATACATATAGAATTAGTTAAAAAAAAAAAACCAAGTGAAATTATTTTGAAATCCCAGCATTGTGGCACTTTAGTTTGGTAGTTTGGTTGTTTCAAAAGCAAGTAGGGCTGTAAACGAACTGAACGTTCAGCGAACAGTTCGTGAACCGTTCGGCGGGAAGTTCGTTTATGTTCGTTCGTTTAATAAACGAACGAACATGAACAAGAAATTTCGTTCGATTAGTTAAATGAACGAACATGAACAGAAGTCTCGTTCGTTCGATTGTGTTCGTGAACGTTCGGTAAGGTGTTCGTGAACGTGTTCATGAACATTCGTTGATTTGCATTCGTTTATATTCGTATGTTGAAGATCTTTGTACTTTCATATATTTTATTTGTACTTTGTATATTATTAAACTTTTATTTATTTTA